>WUAM01000281.1:2979955-3005866 GCA_024336885.1 Actenoides hombroni
GAGCACAGCACTTTAAAACAACAACAAACCCCCCCCCCCCCCCCCCCCCCCCCAAGAAAAACACCCAAACAAACCCCCCACAAACAAAACAAAAAAAAAACCAATCCCAAAACAAACCCAGAACTACATATTTTTTTCATTTTTCACTCGTATGAAGTTCCTCTCAATCATCTGTAATACATGTGAACATTTAGGAGTGAGATGATAAGAAGGATTATTTCTGTACTGTCAAAGCTGATCAAAAAGTGAGACTACCATTTATTTTTTTCTTCACTCATTTTTGTAGATTTATCAGAACTGAATTATCTTTTGGGAGAACCATAAGGAAACTTCATTGGGGGTGCTAATTTTGGCCTGTGACAGTAGCACAGCAGTAGAATCAGTTTGTCAGTTTGAATAATCTGTTTTAACTTCCCATTCCTCTCATTGCCTCGCGTTCCCAAGGTTGCTGAAAGAAGCAGTCCTGAACCACCTACTAAGTGTATCCGAGCCAGGCTTCTCAGGTCTTAAATTTGAGCCACTTGCAGTCTGGACCAACTTATCGTGCCGATAAGATTTCATAAAAGTACTCTGAAGGTGACAGATGCTTGTACTTCAAACACTAAAATACTTTCTGAATGTGGGCAAGAGGAAATAAGCCTTCTGTGTCTTCTGGTCAGTGTGTAGTGATTGATCCAGGCTATGTTATGTTTGGGTTTTTTTCTCCACCACACTGATGTCTTGCTTTGAGTTAAGATACCAAAACAGTTTGAGACAAATGGGATATATCTATGCCATCGATTTAGGGTAATTGTCACATTTCTTTGATGTGGAAACCAGTCAGAAGGTGAAGTTGTAAGGTTGTTTTGTATTGATGCTGTGACGCTGCCACAAGATGGAGCAGTTGGCAACCTAATGAAACGAGCTGTTTCCAGAAGTCATCTGTAGATACTTGGGAAAGAAATGATGACGAATCTTCCTTATAAATAATGATTTTATTAGCAACAGATTCATATGAAAATAAAGGGATTGGTTTTCAAAAGGGTAGGTTCAGATTGTCTTTCCAGATTATTTTTTTTTTTACTTCTGACAAGAGAAACACATTTTATTGAGAAATAATAAATGTCAGTTAATGCTAGTTGTCAGCAATCTTAATTTCGATGTATAAGTAATACCTTCAATTTAATATTACAGTGTTATGCTAAGAAATGCCAGCTGCTGTGTGAACTTTGGAAATGAAACAGTAATGCTGTGCCAGTCATTGCAGAGTTAAAATCACAGAATGGTTTGGGTCGGAAGGGACCTTAAAGACTATCTAGTTCCAGTCCCCTGCCATGTATACCTCCCACTAGACCAGGTTGCTCAAAGCCCCATCCAACCTGGATTTGAACATATCCAGGGATGGGGCATCCACAACTTCTCTGGGCAATCTGCTTCCTTGTCTTATCACCCTCACAGTAAAGATTTTCTGCCTTACATGTAACCTAAACCTATCCTTACTGAGCTAATATTAATCATATACATAACTAATAAATATTTAGATGAAATACCAGAAATTGGTTTTGGCTAAGGGGAGGGAGATTTGTTATTGCAACTGCATTTTATCTGTACAGTTTCAGAAAATCCTTGTGCATATAGGAATTAACTTTCACAGTATTCTGTGATATTTTATATAGCTAAAAAATCACGGGCTGGAATTGGAAGCAAGTGTGGGGTTTGTCCTTCGCTAGCACCCAGTTGTAGTAGCTTACTAAGTGTCCTGCAAGATGTGAACACGAATCACCTCTTGCCTACCTGCCCACATAAGCAGAGCAGTGTAGGAGAAGAACAAAACCCACAAGCAAATGGGCAATAATGGTTTTAGACCTCCCATTCCTTAGCACCCACCCTCAACCACTCTTGTCAGCAATTGTGTTCACTGTTTGTTCTCAGTATTAAGTAACTGAATATTGAAGCCTTTCTGGTGGGCAAATCCCAGCTGCCATTTCTCTCCTAGTTACCTGACATGCCAGCAGTCATGGGCACTCCTTTGCTCTCCTGGGACCCTGCTCATGTTGAAGGAACCTTGAGTGTTCCACAGAGGAGGTCTGCATTTCAACATACTAAAGCTTCAAGACATTCAAAATATGTGCTGGCCATTTCTTCATCGTTTCAATAAATGTCCTATTCGGATGCTGACAAGAACGACATAATAAATAACGTAAGCAGTGTGGTGTGTGCTTGCTCCAGGGCCTGTGCAAACTAGTGCACCATGGAAGCAACTTCAGACTAACAGGTGATTAGAGCAGGAGATACATAAGATACATCAGTGTTTCCTTCTGAAAGTGCCCCTCTGTCTCCGAGACCAACAAAAGCAAATTCCCCTCTCTTCCACAACTGGTCCCCGACAGTTTCCTGCTTGCTGGTTACGCTTTCCCTTAGTAACTGCTGTTTCTCAGAAGACACGATGATGCCAAGATAAAGGTGAGGTGCCAGGGCAGAAATGATTCAAAAAACCCCACCAGCATGTCTTGGTACAAGTTCTTATTTCAAGTCCCAGAACAGCCCTGCAGGATTTGAGTTCGTGGTGCCTCTAAAACTTTGACCTTCTCTACCTTATACCTTGGGTGCTGGATCACATATAGGTAGTGGCAGCTGTAATGTTTTTCACTGGTGGAGATATCAACAGGGTTTTTTTTTTTTGTTTAAACTTGTGTTCATGTAAAGTAACAGAGGTTTTAGAGGAAAATAATTTTGCAAAGCAAGAGCGGTGCAGGTTATTCATTGTCAACAACAAAATAAGAATATTGTTCTTATCTGTTTATTGCTTAATACACTGCATAACAGAAGTCATTACTTTGTAAAGCACCTTGTGACTTTATCTTATACATTGTTTTTCACACTTGGGCTGAGCACCACATACCCATCTCTCTAAGTGCTGGGTTAGCCAGCAAAATCCCCTCTGGGGTCTCTTAGGCAGGAGCACTGGTGCCTGTGACATGCATACCGAAAATACCATGAGACAAAGCATCTGCTTCATTCGACACCACTGCAGAAAGAACGTAAGCTCGTGTTTACACCAGATCCTCACTGCACAGCTCCCACAGAACATCACAGGGCAGCTGGATTGTCAGGTCTTCCAGCTTGCTGCTGCGTGCCACCTTCCATGCTCAACTCAAGCTGGATGACCCCATCTCAGTAAGGAACGTTGAGCATAGCTGAGGAAACCCCAGCAGTAAGTGCTGTGGTGGTGCAGTGCAGAAGTGTGCTGCAGTGCCAGGCTGGGTGCTGGCATATTTGCTCTCTGTGTTTTACTGCAAGAGGGAAGTGAAGCTCAGAAAGATCTTGCCGAGGCTGTAAAGTTCTTGTGGGGATGAAACCCAGCGTTGCTAAAACAAGGGCTGCCCCTGTTCATATATATAAAATAGACATCTAGGATCTTCTGTTTAGTAAAAGTTCACCTATGGATTATATCACCTGCAAGGTAGAGAGGAATTTGGTTTTCTCCTCACCCAGCTGCAGTTAAATTCTTAGGAATTAAGACCTTGCTCATTAGTGAGACCTTGACAGGAGTGCTGACATCTCTTGGATGCTTCTGAGCCAAGGCCACAAGGGTCCCTCCTGTATCTTTCACCTGAGGCAGCTCTCTGGTGAGAGCAGAGAGCTCTCTGTCTCTCCTACTGCTTCTACCAGGAGGACTGAGGAGACATACAGGTTTAACAGTCAGCTTCTCTCATAGAGTTTCTTTCCCTGTGAAAAAGTCACTTTGAGACCCATTCTAAATCCACCCCCTCTCCCAACAGTACCTCTGAACTCCATTTAATTTCAGAAGTGAGGCAAACAGGGAGGTTATTTTCTCCTTTAAGTACATGCTTCCAAGGCTAAAGGACTCATTTGTACCGGAGTTGCAAAGAACACTTACTGATTTTATCTAAGGAAAATGATATTTAGAAAATTTCATTAGAAAAACACTGGCTGCTTTGTTTCTGTACCAGCAAGATCGCTGGGTAATCTCTGCCTTAGCTCACCGGGGACAGCTGATTGCATCGGGCGTGCCAATGGAGCTGGTGCTGATGGGCTGAGCGTGCAAAGCACACGTAGCACCTTCTGGAAGACTCAGACCACGAACGTGTGAAACGTCTGCCCCGTCAGAATAGCCCACAAAACAAGAACTAGGCAGGAGGCAGAACAGCTCAGAGCAGCAGCAGAGTCAAGGTCATCTTGGCAGAGCACCAAGCCAACCTTGCGAGCTGCTGAAGGCTGGGGAGGTCCTAGGAGAGGAGGCAGCTCAGGCAGGTAACTGCTGCTCGGTGTGGAAGCTGCAGCACCGAGGGGTGCAGTGATGGTGTCCAGCACTTCAACCGTTTGAGACGTGGGGTTCTGCATCTCCCCCACCCACACAGCAGGTGAGTAGGAGGCAGGTAGCTGGGCTGCCCTTGGGTGGGCAGACAGAGGTGGGGAAGGGCTTCACCGGGGCAAGGAGGGACCCCTGGCCAGAGCTCTCACACTTTGCATGGGCAGAGGGTGCTGCCTTTCCCTACAGCCATGCGGCTCAAAATTCTGTCCTTTGCCAACAGAATGGGACACTGGCCATGTTTCACAATCCACCGTGAATTTGGTTTTTACCTTAAGGAGCTTATAATTTGCAAACGTAACACTTTATGCTAAAGTTTATCAGATGTTTAACACCAAAAGTCAAGACTTCACCCAGTGCCTGAATTTGGCATAAATCTGATTGGTTTCTTTTGTAGAAAGCCAAATAAGGAATCAATTGTATGTTGTAATGGGTGTGAAAACAGCTCCTCTTCGGTCATTGTAGTAGATTACAGCTTGTAGTCTGACATCACTTAACTGCGTAGCGAATTGTCTGAAAATGAAAACTCCTATTAGGATACTTAAAACATTTCTGTTTCAAAATGACTACTTAACAACCATTAAAGCATCTTTATAGAAATGTCACTACCCTCGTTACATCTGTACCTTTGGTTAGTTTCTTCCCCCCTTTCCAATCTTCTCCCAGCATCTTGCAGCTTGCTTATTATTTGGATGTATAATTAGAAATCCATTATTATGTTTTATGGAGATGTAAAGAGTAGGAAGAAAGCTGCGTAACTACTTTTTACATGCAGCATGCAAATTATCCACCTTGTGTATTTTGGCTCTGAATGTTCCACAGATGTAGTTTCATTTCCCTCGGATCTCTGTTTACCCATTTTTATTGCCAGTCATCAAGTGTAGCAGCAGAAAAATCAAAATAGGAAGGGGGGAAGGGACCTTCTCGTAGAAGCAGCTTAACATGCCCCCCATAATGGAGTGGTATTGACATTAATGTGCTTCACCTACACACTTCTGTGCTGTGCGTGGCCAGTATTTATAATAGATGGTCAGGGAAAAGGTAGAGGCAATTAACATCACGTGAGAAAATGGTCGCTGCCCAATGGCTGGGAAGGTGTTTTGAAGGGTACGGTTGAAAATGTGCTATCCTGATACTATGTGTACTGAGAAAGGGTGCAGGATGGGGCTTCGACTGTACCTCGCAGTGCAGGATGAGCTAATGCCTCTTTCCTCAGCCTCACTCTTCCAGATGACATTTCTTCTGGCCTTGCCTAAGGATCCCACTGTGTGATACACTCAGGGTCTGATCTGAAGTCAGTGGAAGTCTTACAGATTTCATGGCCCTTTACACCAGGCCCTGATTTTTTGAAGGATTTAAGATCTAACCTTTACCCTCTGTGAAATCCCAGATGACAGAGTGTTATTTAGGGGTTGTATTCCTACCACGGCTTCTTCAGATTTGCCAACCCACCGGAGTGAACAGAGTGGAGGTTCATCCCCTCCCCTGCTCCCTCCCACAAGATAGAAATGTCTCAAGTCAAGAGGCTCCTTCAGTCTCTGCTGTTTGTGACCAGAAAGGTCTGGTGAGGCTCCTAAAGCTGGCAAAGCTTCTGAAGCTATGACTGCTCCTTTCAGCATGACATTTGATGCTGAGCACCTTTTGAGAGAGCTGCAAGCTTTGCCATGCCCTTTTGGAGGCCCCTTGTTGCATCCCCACCATTTTTTCCCCAGGTGACAAGACACTTGTAAGTGAGGAGAGGTCTCAGTGCAATGGTCTTAAAGCAAAGATTGCTTTGAACTGTAGTTGGACATCAGGTCTGATCTAAGTGTGTGAAACAGGTTGCCCAGGCATGTGGTGGAAGCCCCATCCATGGAGACATTCAATCAAGGTCAGGCTTTATGGGTCTCTGAGCAACCTGATCTAGTTAAAGGTGTCCCTGCTCACTGCAGGGGGACTGGACTAGGTGACCTTTAAAGGTTCCTTCCAAAACAAACTATTTTATGACTCTATAAGTGGCTCTTGGAGAGAGTATAAGAGCACATAATCTTTCTTTTTTGGAGGGTAGGAGGAGGATGGCAGTGTCAGGAGGAGCTGGCTTCACAGAAGAGAAGGAGTTTCCTTCACAGGGGTCTGGCAGAGCTGTGATATGGGAATTGTGATTGCACACAGCACATGGTGTTGTTCTACAGTGTAGTAGCTCAGTGTAACTTTCTGAATATTAAATTCTAAAAAGAAGGACAAAATGCACCTGGTAGATGTGCATTTTAAAAAAAAAAAAGTACAAAAGTACTTTCCTTAATACTATTTTATCTAATTCCTTTAGCCACTGACTGGACAAAACCAGATATGATGTCTCTGCAATATACATTTTTCCCAATTCTGAATTGCTGCTGCTTTTACTTAGCTTTTAATTTCATTTAACTGGCAAAATAGTACATTGCCCGATAGTATCAAACTCTTTCAGTCATAGTAGAAGTAGGAAATAGATTCTGGTCAACCAAACATTACCACTTAATAAAGTAGTATTTCATCAGTGCACATATATATACACACACATATGCATTCAGGTATTATACACATGTATTATATGTATTAGAACTAAGGAAAATAGTCTATTCTCTCTGATTAAAAAAAACAAAACATTTATTTGTTGAGCTAATTTGATAACTATGCTATAGTTATGACTTCAGGAAGTCATATAGCTATATAGGCTGGGACAATTCAGAGTAACATTGCAGTTAAGAAGGTTTTTTTGCTGTTCTAGCACATGGGAAACAGTTCAGCTCCTGCTCCTTTCCAGGCTCATACGTGACTCCAGAGAACTTGCTCACTGCCTGACCACAAGCTGTAGGAATTTGGTAACAAAACAGTGGTAACTTGGACAGTGCGAATGGCACTGAATGTCTGTTTAGCTCTTGGTCTTTCTGACAGGGTCTCAGCTTTCAGTAGAGCATCCAAATATGAGAGTGTAAATGCCTGGCACCCTGACCTTGTCTGTCCACCTTTATGGCTGCTCACAGGCAGCCTGCAGCTCATGCTGAAGCCCTCCAGAGCCAAGTCACAGAATCACAGGATTGCCTAGATTGGAAAAGACCTTTCAGATCATTGACTCCAATCATTAACCTGACACTGACAAGTCCTCGACTAAACCATATCCTCAAGAACTACATCTACACCACTCTTAAATACCACCAGAGATGGGGACTCCACCACTACCCTGGACAAAGTGTTCCAGTGCCTGATAACCCGTTCAGTAAAGATATTCTTCCTAATGTCCAATATAAACTTCCTTGGTGCTACTTGAGGCCATTTGCTTTTGTCCTATCACTTGTCACTTGGTTGAACAGCCCAAATCCCACCTCTCAACAACTTCTTTTTGGGTAGTTGTAGAGAGCGATAAGGTCTCCCCTGAGCCTCCTTTTCTTCAGACTAAATAGCCCCAGTTCCCCCAGCTGCTCCTCATAAGACATGTGCTCTAGGCCCTTCATCATCTTCGTTGCCTTTCTTTGGACATGCTCCAGCACCTCAATGTCCTTCTTGTAGTGAGGGGTCCCAAACTGAATATAGTACTCAATATGCAGCCTCACCAGTGCTGAGTACAGGGGCAAAATCACTTCTCTGGTCCTCCTGGTCACACTGTTCCTGATACAGGCCAGTACCAGGTACCGATGCTGCTCTCAGAGAAGGACAGCATGGCCTCCTTATCTGCTCTGAGTTGGCCACCATCCCTCTAAGGGCTCAGGTCAACAAGATTTTAGGACTTTCTGAGACATCTTAAACCCACCTGGACGCGTTCCTTTGTGACCTGCTCTAGGTGGTCCAGCTCTGGCAGGGGGGTTGGACTAGATGATCTTTCGAGGTACCTTCCAACCCTTAACATTCTGTGATTCTGTGATTCTGTGATTCTGTGATTCTGTGATTCTGTGATTCTGTGATTCTGTGATTCTGTGAACTTAATCTAGGTACACAACTTTTAGCAGGTGGTCAAAACTGGCCTATGGCTTTTAGGAATTGTAGATGAAATAAAATTATGTTTCTGGGATTAGGGGCTGGGCTGGGCCACAGAACAAAGAAAAGTTTGGGCAGGAGAGCAGGTCAGACCTCTTGTTTCTGCTGCCATTAACAATGCTGGAGAGGTACGATGAATGACCACTGCTTTGGGGTGACACCCATTCTTTCTCAAAAAAACCCAATACTCTTTCTCTGTGTCTTCACCTCCTCCTTGAAGCTGCCATGATACAGCCATGCTGGCTCTCCAGGAGCCTCGTGTGCATGAAAGAGGCAGTAACACTACAGTCAGTTCGTTGCACTGTGAAGTTTCCTCCCACAGGCAATGTCCTCACTGTGCCTAAACTAAGGTTGTCCTGCTCACCAGGCAGGCAAGGGAGACTGTGTCCCATCTGAAGGTCTGCCACAGCTCTTCCCAGGCATGACCAAAGAGCGACTGGGCTGCATTTGTGCAACCCTACGTGCATTTCTCATTTTAGCCAAGGAGGGTTGCTGTAACATTTTCACCTTACTTGAAGAAGGGGGTGGGATTTGAAGACGTTGGAGTTGTTTGCATATCAAACTGCGGCTGACAACAGCTTTATCTGACCCTGTGGCCAAGGACTTAGGTCAGTGCAGTGATGCAGTTTGGCCAGGTATGGACCAAAAAGTCTTCAGCTCAATCCTATCCCATTTATGGGTTGTGTCTTGCAGGTCCAACAGCTGTAGAAACTTTTTTTAATCACTAGTTTAAGAAGATATATCTCTGGATACAGCCAGGGAGTAGATCTGTTGAGGAAGCAGGTGCTAGTTTTCCATAGTTACTTTTAAGAGCCAAATTGTGCTTTAGTGCTGATTTTTAGTTTTAAGGCAATATTGAGAATTTAAACACCCTTCTTTTTTATTTTTTTTTAATTTCTTATTTGATCCAGCTGGAGCTTGTACTTCCTCTTTAACTTTTTCTTTTATTATTTAAAATCCTTAATTATCTGAGACAAAATTGGTAAGGAAATCTGCAGAATCTAGGGATTCCACAGAGCTCTCTCTATAAACACTCAGGCTATTCACTGTTGCCAAATAGACATGTGCCAACTCTGAAACACCCGCCCACTCCCTCCTTCTGCCGCAGCAAACTAATAAGTGCATTGATTACATTCATTTAAAGAAAAACACTGCTCTTTTAATCTTTACATTCCGCGTGCTTTAGATTTCTGATTACGAGAGATATCCTGTTTATCACACATCATGTGGTGAAAAAGATACTTGACACACCTCAACACATTAGATATTTTAAAAGAATATTTTATAGGGTACCAGCAAGTGGTAGTAGGAGATAATTATCATTTCCTGCAAGCTGTTGTTGTACCATTCGCAAGATGAACGAGAGGTCTCTTAAATGTGATTTCTGTAAAGGTCCCTCAAATGCCTTCAATCCCCCCAAACAAAAACCTTCACATGCAGTTTCTCTCTTCCTTCCCTCTCCTCTCCTCCCTCTCCCCACCCCAAATCTGGAAGAACTTTGTTAGAATGATATGAGACAACCACATGATGCCTATTTCTCTGGTCTGTAGAAATCAGTCATTAAGAATGACAACTATATAGTTATATATAGGTGCATATGTGTGTATATATATATAAACACGAATACAAATTCATATGCATGTGTTGAACATGCATTTATAAAATACATAGTGCATATTGAAGTCACACTTGAAACTCACCTTTTTGAAGAGCTGAACAACTTTTTTGATCTGAAGACTGGCAGGAATGTCCCAAGTTAGGTGCTAAATCCTTGCCCAATGTCCCCTGCAGGTATATGTGCATATGTGTATAGACAAGCTTGCTTCCCTTCAGTGGATCATTGTGGAAGTCATCCATCCAACCCCACTGCCACAGAAGGGGCTACTGGTGCTCCCCAGGGTCTGCCCCCAGCCAGGACTCCCAGAGGCACTGGGGCAGGAAGGTGAGGTGGGCACATCCCCTTTGGGGCAGCTGATGTGGGTTACTGTCTCCAACCAGCTCAGAAATGAGCAGCAAACTCATTCCAACCTTGCTCAAAGTCCCTCCCTGGGCCTGTTCGAGTTTACTGCAGTGAATGTTGGCTCCTGGCATTCGACATACCTGAGCTGCAGTGGTATACTGGCTATGGCACTGCCTGGACCTCTAAAGTCAACTGGAAATGCCAGTCATGATTTCTGAAGCTGCTGAAACTCCCAACCATGTGGAGAGACTTCTACAGCCTCTTGAAAAATACCTCAAATCTAGAATCTTAGTCTAGGTTCTAGAGGTATTAACTATTTAGTGAGTTCAGGTATCCAAGCATGATCCCTGTTTGTGATATAACATTTCACTTGTCCTTGCTTAGGGCCACTCTCCCACTCATTAATTAAGGGACTGAAGCATATCTCTTATGAGGAAAGGGTGAGAGACCTGAGGCTGTTTAGCCTGGAAAAGAGAAGATGGAGAGGGGATCTTATTAATGTTTACAAATATCTGAAGGGTGGGTGTCAAGGAGAAGGGGCCAGGCTCTTTTCAGTGGTGCTCTGTGATAGGACAAGAGGTAATGGTAGCAAGGTGAAACACAGGAAGTTCCACCTCGACAAGAGGAAAAACTTCTTCACTGTGAGAGTGACAGAGCCTGGAACAGGCTGCCCAGAGAGGTTGGGGAGTCTCCTTCTCTAGAGACATTTAAAACCCTCCTGGCTCTGTTCCTGTATGCCCTGCCCTGGGTGTTTCTGCATTGGCAGGGGAGTTGGACTCGATGATCTCCAGAGGTCCCTTCCAACCCCTACCATTCTATGATTCTATGAAGGGGCTGGGTGGCGGGGGCTTTGCAATTCAGGGAGCCATTGAAGTCTGTTTTGAAGCCTAAAATGAAGTTAAAACCTGACAAGACACAGGGTGGGAATTTTGCTTGTAAACCTTTAAAACTTTCTCCCTATCGAACTCATAAGGTTTTTTCAGTTGTTCTAGCACATGATTTCGTGAAGTCCAGCTTTTGCATCTGGAGTTCTCTTGGTGCTTTTTAGGGTATTTGCTTTGAAAAAAAGGCTCTGGTAGGTCTTTTTGGCCACCTTCAAATTCGGGCATGGCATGGCTTCAATCAAAAAAGTCTTTCCCTTTTTCCTTCCCTGGGGAGGAAAGTTATCAGCACAAGCGATTATTTGTACAACACACTACGCACACAAGTGACCTGTTACCAGGCAGATGGGAAAACGAAACCCATAGGGTATCAAGGTATCAGTAATTAACAACAGCTTAACAAGAGACTTCCTCCTTCCGCTGGGACTGAGATTTCTTCAGTTCGTAGTTTTGACCATCACATTTCTGTGGCCATTTGTCGTTACAGAATGAGCAACTGCCAACAGAAACACTGTTGGCATGCTGCCTGGAGTAGCGAGGGGGGATGCACTGAGCTGCTGCTATCCAGAACAAGAGCTCTTGGGAAGGTTTTGAAGGAAGAGCACTAAACCTTCTGCTTGACTAATCAGCGTGTCACAATAGGCCACAGAGTTGCTTTGAAATAAGATAGGAGTTAAAGACCTAAAAATGGCTCAGACAAGCACAGAAACGAAAACCTTCTTTCCACTTTGCACATGTAAATCCCCACTGCATAACATGCTTTTAAAAAAGCAGCTACAAATCCATCTTGTGCTCCTCCCTCCCCATCTTCAACTGCTTGTGGATCAAGTAGAAAAACCCTACTTCTGTCAAACTCCGGCAGCTTTCTGGCGTGATGCTGCAGAGTAACCTTGTACAATACAGGGACTAAAGGGGTTGAATCATCCTTGCAGACAATCTGTGACTTTCAAACAGATGTAAAGAACTTGCATTTTATTTGAAGACACTCCTCCAGGTCAGAGAAGCACCAAGCAGATGCTTCTGAAGTTGTCATGAGTAGCTTGTTATTTTCTAGAAAACTCCTGTTTATTCAGTTCTTTTGTAATACCTTAAAAAAACCCCAACTCAATTCCTTCAAGACGGATGAACCTTTTAGTCATTTACCCACCACAGACTCTTGCAGATGCTTAAGCAACACATTCCCCCAGCAAAGAGCTGACCAGATGACATTTGGACCCTTCCCAATCAGGTTTCAAGCTTTTCAGCACTAGTCTAAAACAAGACAACTAGCCTGACACAGGTTGATCATGCGTTGAGTTGAGCTTGGACAACACCATCACCTGAGAACCCAGGCAGCCTCAGGTTTTCAAGGATTTTAACACACATTGGGACAGTCAGGTCCCACTCAATGCAAGTACATTGACAAGGCCCTATCTTTAGGGGGTTCTTGGCAATTACAGGCAGCAGTAATGTTGTTCATGACTGATACTGGATTTTTAGGCACCGTTATTATCAGCCTGGTTACCTACTGAATAACTGCTGTGTGTTTGGCCATCAGCTTTCTGCTGGCAACCCTGGCCTCTGACCTTAGGCTGCTCTGCAGCTGGGGTTGTAGCAGTGAGCTGGCTCTTTGTGGCTCATTTCTGCCAAAACTAAGCTATGCTTTATTGATTATTTGTCTTGGAAGGAGTTGCCATCTGGATGATTAGCGTGGACCATTTTCTAACCACTGTCTGAAGGCAAAACTAGTTGAAATCCCACTGTGTCAAAGCTACAGCTGCTTTTTTTTTTTTTTTTTTATGCTTTCTGTGTTGCCTTTCCTCCACTGACTGGCTGAATGGCTGGGGAAGTGCACACCAGGGATCTCCAGGGTGTATTTCCTGATGGCTGAGCTAATGCTTTTTCCAGTAATGTTTTTCATTCCTTTCCACATCATGCTGTACTCTGACCTTTGCATCCCAAACACCTTCTGTAAGAGTGTTCTGAGCACCCACCAGCGTACCCGCAGCCTTTGCTTCATCCAAAAGAACAAACTTGACCTGACAGGGCTGTAGAACCATCGCCAAGTGAATGTAGACCTGACCTTCAAAACAAGAGCCTTTCACTGCAATTCCCCTGTGTTACCTGGCTGGGGGCTTACCTTGTCCTCTACTGCCTGAGCACTGAGATGCTTCAAGGAGCTTGAGCTGAGCTCAGGCATAAGACATCCAAGGTTCTCCCCAAAGTTCTTGAATGAGGAAAAAATAACACAACTTCACACTTCTGATGAGAGCCACTCAACCATCTCAGCAGCTGTTTCAGAGAAGTAGCTGAAAATCAGGGAAGAACCAGCCAAACTGCACACTTTATGCTTCTGCCATCTTTCTTTCCGACCACCCCATGAATTTTTAATGCACAAACCAAACTGGAGAATGAGCACTTTCCCATCTGTGACTTGGTTTTGAGGCATGAACTAAAACCACAACAGTGCAATACTGCCAAAGCCACATTTGCAGCTAAAACCAAGTTGACTGAAAGGTGTATGGCTACCTGTCAGCAGTCTTCGTGGTGTATTTCTTTATATAAACTTATTTTGGCTATAAAATGCAGCAACAAAGGGACAGGGGAAAATACAGTTCACACACATTTGAAACAAGCTGCAAGTCCTGATGATTAAAGTGCAGATGCAAGGAACCAAGTGATGTTTAGCGTGAGAACAGTAAAATATTGAAGTGACAGATTGATTATTACCAAAGTTAAACCACAGTTTCCTTGAGGTCTGCCCATTTTATAGTTTGCCAAGGCAACCATCACATCCACAATCTGCATGTGAGAGAGAGAGACGGACACAGCTGGCAAAGGATGTACCACCCCTTCGTGATGTGCAGGCCCATGCTAATACATAAACCTAGCAGTGACCACTTCTCCCCCTGCCTGGTTACTGCCACGTTCTCTTAAATTCCTTCCAGTGATGGTTTTTTCAGGGCTGAGAGACATTTCATCCATATTTCTCATTACCCAAAGGCCACCACCTACCTACACTTTCTAGCCAGCACCCTCAGTACATTTTGATTTCCCCTGTAGCGTGGGCAGGGAAGATGCAGGGAGAAAAGACCCAAGCAGATGCAGAGTTGAGGTTGGAGACCAGCGGAACCGAGTTGCACTTGCATGTCCTGAACACAGATTTCTCCCTTTTCAGTACTTGCCCTTTGCATTCCTTCCTCTCTGCCCACCTTGGAGGTAACACCGGTTTCCTTGGCTTACCACAGTCTCCACACCAGACATTATCACCCTCCTTTCCTGGGGTTTCCTCATCAGCGAGACCTATAGTGCCACTGTGGTGGCCCTGGCCCCTTCTGCTAGAAGTGGGAAGAGGAGGACATCCAGTCCTTTGGCTCTGACCCTTGCTCTGAGCCAGGGCAATTACTCCTGAGCGAGCAGGAAGATGAGGAACACACGCTTCTTTCTGTAGAGTATCCAAGTGTCAGCCTCATTTCTACATTGCAGGGATGGAATAATCCCCTTTTCCCACGGACATGGGCTAGGCTCTGGCATTAACTTTGGTTTTGAAGGTCGAATTAGGGATCTCTAGTAATAAAAATAAGTACTACCCAACCTTGACAGCACATGTAACATGGTTGTTTTCCCTAAATTGTTGCTTTTACTAAAGGGTGCCCCAGCAGAGAAGCTGTAGATTAAGCTTGCTTTCTACCTGGACCCAGAGGTGCTTCTGCAAACAGCATCTGCTTTTACTGCTCTTAGCTGCCAGCCTATGCTCCCAGATCAACATGGGCCCTATTTCAAGGTCTTCCCCTCAAAACATTTAGTACTCTGTTAGTATTGCTCCAGGATGTCCCTGCACCCACCACTGACCAGACCTCCCCCGTAACCACCAGTTTTAATCACAGAAGGGTTTGCTTTGACTACACAGAGGCAGATCAAGTTCTTCCAAGTCTGTAATGGCAGCAGCCGCTTTCCCCTGAATCTGTAAAAACCCAGATTCAGTCAAGGAAAAGGTAAAAACAAAGTACAATTTCTTCCCCAAAGTAAAATTCGTTAGTTTTTAAGAACACCTATTTATGTCCATAACATCCTGCATGTGCTTAACTCTGCTTTCTCACGTGACCACCTCCATCAGTCACCCAGATGAATCCCCTATTTACCACTGAAGAATCTTTCTCCTTCACTTGGCCATTCCCATCCCAGGGTTTATAGATCTAGGGATGAATGACAGAAACTTAATTAAAAGATTTTTTTTTTATTAAAAATCGACATATTTATACATTTGTACATTCCACATACTGCCGTGTATCTCCACCAACATAACCATTAAGTCAGAGAGCATTAACAGTACGGATTTCCATCCGAAATTTACTGCAGGGGAACGTCAGTGTTGTAATCAATCAGACATTACAGAATAGAATTAATTTATTTTTTTTCCATTATCCCTTTAAAAGTAGCAGCACGTTTAATTATCAGTGTTGACAAGGCACAAGCCCTGAAGTCTTGTACAGCACAAGAAAAATTAATTAGTAAATATAGGCAACAAGAGGAGACCTCACCATGAAAATGTATTAGTTGCTGCCTATCACAAACAGCAGGATGTTAATAAAACACTTGGAGTTACGCTGAATAGAGACTGCAGCAAATTGGGAAGACTAATAAAATGTTACTTTTGGATACAACTGTATAAAATACAGTCATTTTTAATGCCATTCAAGATAGGAGTCCTGCAAAGAGCAGACGTCGCTATAAAGACTGAGCAGAGTCAGGATAATGCTTGTGGGATCAAACATGTAGTAAAGGTCTCCATCAAAAATACACCTACTCTGTTCCCAACACCACCTTCCCGCAGTTGACATCAGGGTTTCATGGGGTTGATGTAATAAAGTGACATTTTATTAAACAAAGACAAGATGTGCTCAGGAGTCCACCCAGGCCTCAAGAATGAAGTGGAAAGAAGTCAGTTCCCAGGTACCCTTGGTGTGCTCTGTGTAACAAACCCCAATTTGTTCTTTTCTCCAGACTTTGAGATGGGTGTTCTTGTAATATTATCAAAGTGGTCAATCAGCCCTTTACATTTACTAGCAATTCTCTCTCATAAACAGACAGCCATTAATCTTACTTCTCGTCAAGTGCCAGATTCTGGGCAATTTTTTCTCATTAGTATTTTTCCTCTCTTCTTGACTTAAGAGAAATACTGCATATGATAGAATACACACATGATAGGTAATCTTTAGGTGAGAAAGAAGGGAGATAGGAAAGCGTAGAAAAGGTTTTGATGAGTGCTTTTTGTATATATCAGTGACTCCAAAAGAGGATGGCTAAAAAAAGTCAGAGTTGCAATATTTCTGTTATTAGAAGTGTCAGGTTAAGCAAATGCGCCTCAATAACTGCAAAAGCATCTGTGAGAGAGAGTAATCCCATTTATTGTGTCCTGAACACACATGCTGTCATCATAAAAAAAACCCCAAACCAAAACAATAGTCTGCACTACTATTTTGGTTTTCACACATATAAAGTGTGGGGGGGGTGGGGTGAGGAGGAGAGAAACAATATAATTTAGCAAGAGCTCATTTATTTTATATTCTGAGAATCTCCTCTCTCCGAGGGCAGGTCTAAGACCTTCCCTAACTGGAGACAAGAAGATTGCATCAAGCTCCAACTCCCCAAACCCATTTAATTTCCAAACTAGAAAGCTGGTCAAAGAAATTCCTGTTTCCTGCCTCTCCTTCTTCACGTGTCCAGTCAGCAACTAATAACCGGACCATTCATTCCCTCCTTGCTGCTGTGGCCACACCAAAAGCACTTTCCCAGGAGCAGGGCTGTCCCAGGACTTCAAGTACAGAAAACAAGAATGAGCAAATGGATGGTGCCAAAATAAAAGGAGGAATGAACTCGGGTTCTCCAAGGTGAAGTTGTGCTACCCAAGGGGTGTTGTAGTTGTCTTACCTAAGGGAATTTCAACGCAGACACCTTCCATAAATTTCCTGGTGAAAGAAATACAGAACACCATGCACCAGTGCTAGAGGTTGGCATCTTCTCTGGCCAAGTGTTACACCAACTGCTCAAGCACTGCACGCACACTGGAAGAGCATCCTCCACCTGCCACCTCCCTGCTGAGCTCCTGCTCTACCCTCAGACTGACCTTGCTGCTTCTTTTGTTACCAAGCGACTTCCTTATTAATTCATCCAAGTGAGTTCTAGCATAAAATTTACCAAAGAAACAACGTATGACTCAAACGTCAGTATTTTTCCAGTCCACATTTCTGGGGGACTAAAAGAATTAGATCCCCCAGCTTAAATATGAACCACCCTCTTGGTCACCCAAGATTGCAAACACGCTACCTCGTGTTACTCCAATTTCTGTCTTTGTCCCACAGGTACAATTATTGTTACTGCCTCATTTTAGCTGAAGCACAAATCTGAAAAGATATCAGTATTAATGAAGAATTGTTTAATCTTTTACAGACATACCTTTTCATGCAATAACAATTTAGATGTTTCTTGGGGTCTGGAATGATACCATTTCTATTCCACTGCAGTATTAGTTGACAAGACTAAGTTCATCAGTACCCAGGGGCTAGAATTAGTCTTGATCATGGAGAGTGGACTCCAGCCATGGCATTTTAGTACCTCCTTACTAGACAGGAGCAAAGAACACACCGAGTTTGCTTGCAGAAGAGGAAAGTTGTGTCTCTTGAATTGCATGCTGCTGAATGCAAAAGGCTTATCAGATCTTCATAAAATCACCTCCCCTTTATCAGCAAGTGTTTTGAAGACAGGGAACTACAAATTTGTCTGTGTCATCGTTGCCCATTGTATACACCATGTTTGCAAAACCATGGATACAAGATACAGAAGAATCTGCTCATACCAGTACAACACAGAAGAGTCACCCATGCCAAAATGAAGTCAGAAATGCTCACATCTGTCTGGTTTGGAGGTGCCTTTCACTAAACGTGGCTCACACGTCTTAGTGGAAAGCACCATAAAATTCCTTCCTTGAATTGTATTTATTTTTTCACCACTCAACACAACTACTAAGCTTTTCTAATTTGAAACTCAGGAAACAGAAAGATGCAAAGGTCTTTTGCTTCACAGCCAAATAAATTGGTATTTCCCCCCCTGGATGCAGCACAATGCTTTACACGGCTGCTTCACAAACCAGCCCTTCTGAATCAGGAGACCTCTGCTGAGATTGCATCTAGAAGAGATCATGCAGATAGCTCATTTTGCTCAAGGTCTCCACTCTGATTTGAATTCTGAAAGAGTGAGCACCCATACTAACTCACCTGCATGCTGTCCAGTAAGCTGGGTATTTATTAGAGCTTTACAGAATTCAAAGAAATGTTTTGACTTTGAAATACTTTTATTTAAAGTTGGCAATTTTGAACCCCTCGTGGGAAGCTGCTTCTTTTAAACTGACTGCTTTAAAATGGTTTATCAGGGCAGTTCAGTAAAGGGTTTTAGCTGTTATTTGAAAAAAAACTTACTTTACAGAATGTTTTGTAGAATATAACGAATCCAGTACTGCAGTGAACCTTTGTAATTTCCTCCCCATTTCTTCTTTCCATGATTTTGATTGCACAAAGTCATTCACAAGTGCTAAAACCTATTCTTGTGGAGTTCCAATCTGCCTAAGTTATGTTACAGCAAACATTTAGCTCATAACCTGTACATGTATCAGCTACACCTTCATCCTCCAAAGAAATTCTAGAATGATACAAGATCGATTTATTCAACTGTATGTACAGTATATTTGCATATTAATAAATAAAGTTAAGGTCTCTTCCCCCATATAAAAGTGACTACAGCCTGACCAATCTGATTTCATTTTCTTTTTTTTTTCCTTCCAAGCACAGCTGTGTGACTCAGTTTCCACTCAGTTTATTACAGTAACTGCAGGAGTAGAAACCTAATGGACCAGTGCTTACATTTAAATTCTATATGGCAGGGTGGGAGGGGGGAAGTACTAAAAAGTGCATCAAAAGCCAACAATTTGTAGAGCAAAAATAAAGTTCTTAATGTGATCCAGGGGAAGAGAATCCAGCCGAGAAGAGGACATGCTGCAGCAAACATTATACCCAACACACGTTTTCATCTTGATAGTAAGCTGCAGAAAGCCAATCCTGCCATGTTCCAAGAATTCCAACTCCAATAGATGTCAGCTCCACCTCTACAAATTTATCAACACCATATTCAGTGCAAAGTGACATTTCTTAAAATACCTGTTTGCCTTGTCTCTGTACTCTGAAGAAAAGGCTCATTTTCTTTAGCTGTTTATTACTATATACAGAGGAGGCTGTGTTTGCTCCTCCCCATTTCTGGTAGTGAATTTTCTATCTACATTCATTAGAAATCAAAAAGATAAGTGGCAATATTTCATGTTTACTGGAAGCCTTCCCATTAACCCAAAGAGTAGCTGTGCATCTTGATTTCCACCTGAAGTAGCTGCACTTGGTTCTTTTTTCCAGTTCACTTTCAACGGGGTATAAGTCACGGGAGCCTGTGGGACAAGAAGGTATTTCAAGTCTGATTGCTGGAGCTGGCAGAATGGTGAGTCATGTTTGAATTCAGATGTCTGTTTGCAGCACAGTGTGTATGGACCATACCCCCATTTGGGTATCTTACAAATACAGGCTCGCAGAAAGGATTTTGGCACACCTGGCAGACCTTTTTGTCCGAGAGAAGAATTGGGGTTCCTTTTTGTTTGACCTAAAGAGAGAGAAAAAAAATCCAAACATGAATCTAGCAAGAAAGGAAGGGAAACGAGGCATATAATTCCAGCTGTACCAAACAGACAAACCTGATCAGTGATGGAGGCAGCAGGAAAAGACAGCGTGAATATTTTACTTGAATTCAATTTCCACATTCACACTCATTCATTTTCATGTTTCCTCTTAAGTGCTATTCCCCCCCCCCCCCCCTTTTCTTTTTTTCCCCCTTTTTTGTTTAATAAAAAGAAAAGCACTCACACATTTAATGCAACCAAAAACCTGATGCAGCTTCCTAAACCAGGTCACAGAACAACTCTGCAGCGAACTGAGAGCGACGCATTTTTATTCCAGACAAGATTCTGCTGGATAAACCACTCTTAAATCTAAACAGATTTAAGATTCTGCTGGAAGCTTTAAGTAACATGCTATAGGTAGGAACAGAAGGAAGCTTTATAAGTGAACTTATCACTAGCAAAAATTACTAATGATCTCCAGTTAATACTAAGTGCTGGGTAACCTTTTTTGTATATTCTGATAGGTTTCAATCTTAGTGAAAAAACACTAACTCATATGTTAGAGTTTCTACTTCATTAATCTAGAAAACCCAGATTCACTTTCATTTAGCCTGGAAGTTCAAAGTTGTTCCTGTTTCAAGGCCCACACCTTCCCTTTTTTTTAACAGGGAAAGCATAAGAATAAATTTGAATCTAGTAGTCATGAAAAAAACCTATAAAAGCAGCAAGTAAAATAGCCAACGATGAGCAGACAACTTTGTCCTAATTCTTCAAGTTTCTTCTGATAATTATGTATCAAAGGACTTAGTTGTAAAGCTTCAAAGTGCCTCTATTTAAAAACAAAAAACCCCAAAACAACTCAAACAAAGAACAACCAAGCAACCTACCTTCTCATATTTGGAGATTAAGTTTTCAGCTTGTGCTAACCCAACTGCAGCCTGAGTCATTCTTTTTGTGTGAATGCTTTGCCTGACTGCTCCAGCCAGGAACGGGGAGAGGAGCTGCACTGACCAGCTGTCAGGCACCACCTGCAAAACCAGAGCTGCATCAAATTCAGCAGCGTGGTTATTCAAGAGATCCACAGCAGCCATGAGGAGCGTGCAGTCCGAAGTGCCTGGATTCAGGTACACTGAGAGCAGCATGTGGAAAAGCCTCCGTCTGTACTGCGGGTCTCTGTTCTCAGAGTTCCACATACAGTATTCTTCAGCAGCATGGAAGTCCTTCAACTCGTGGACGAGGATGTGCAAAGCCTTCTCGTGCTCTTCTAGTTTTCCATATAAAATTGCACTTTCCATGTGGAGGTCTGTGCCCTGGATTTTGTCTGTTGAGACGAAAAACAAGGCAATGTTTGCTCGGTGGGGAAGACGACCGCTCCCTCTCCCAGAGTCAATGCAAACAAGGCCACAAAACTCAACTCCTGCTATTTTTGCAGAGGTGCTGGCAGCTCTGAAGAGAGCAGATGTTTCTAAGTACTAGAATGCCGAGGTGTCTGGAAACGAGCCTCTAACAACAGAGCACCAGAAAAATACGTGAAAAAAACCCACTACTAAAAATCAGGTGACAAAAACGAGTGTCACTGACATCTTCTAAATTCCAGCCTGCCAGTTTTGCACATTTCTGCACTCACTGACACCGTGTCTGCTCAACTGTAAGAAGTCATGACATTTTTAGCCTCTGCTTCATTCAATATGATAGAATTTTACAGAATAGCTTAAAGTCCATAAAAGACATTAGAGATCGACCAGTACTTCCCTTTAAGAGAATGACACTACAAATCCTTAACCTAGCCTGACAGTTTCAACTGTGAGTGACAGGCAGGGGAGGATGTCAAGTTCATCAGGCATTTCATGATTAAGTAGCAAATCCTGTACTTCCTGTAAAGGTGATAAATATTTGGCATACACTTCTGTAAAAGGTAGGGAAACACAATGGGGTTTTTCTCCCCCAAGATTTTGGTTATGAAGGAAGAACACCACAGTAGCAGTCACTGATCTCACCTTCGTGCAAGGTAAGAATTGTCATGTAAGAAATCCTGCATTTTTTTTGGAGTACATGGATTTCAAGAGAATTCATCTTGTAATTCTTGCCCTTCAGAATTGGGTTAAAAATTAACTGATAAAAAAAGCAAGGGTTTTAATGACTATGTTATGCTTGTATATTATTGGTCACAGTGTTTTGCTGACTTGAAAGGCGAGGGGTCATTAAATGGTAAGTTATTTTAGCTCCTACTCAGCTGTTTTTATTTCTACATCCACTGGATTTCTCCACTGAATTTCTGAAAAATATTTCACATCTTCCAGAACAATAACAAGCCATTTCCCTTTCATCGGTGAAAAAATTTAGCACAACTGTTGCTTGCCTTATACCAACTGTAAGATATTGCACTTTTCACTCAAAAAGATGCTTGTATTTTTGTTTAGAATGAGCTCTAGCTTTTGGGGTGAGAAGGGATTATGGACAAGAAGCAAATCCTTGATAATCAGGCTCCTCCTCCTCTGCTTCAGTTCACTGAGAAGCAGAGTGCTTAACAAATAAACCCGTAACTCTTCCATGTGCAAAAGACTGCCACAAATCACATGCTCAACATTCAAAAGAAACTGGCTATAAATTAAGAAGACAATTGTATGAAGGTCTTTAGCTAGTTATGGTGTTCTGTCTTTGGTGCAGTGCCAATCAAACCATTCTACCTCATGGGAGACCAAGAACAGCACTAACAGACACGCCTTCTAAATTAGCTTGTGTCTTAGAAACACAGATGCTGAACTTATCAACCCAATATACCTAGAAAATTCAGATCTTTTAATTTTCTGTCCTCAGGAGAACTTTGTCTCCTGCTGGAACCGAGGTACAAGCATTCATATCAGAAAACAAGCATCTTACCCAAAATAAAGCGAATTCTATAAAGATCAGATTTTTGAAGAAGACTACGTAGTTTAAACAGCAGTTCAGTTGTTTCTGCACAATTATCTGTGGTCACAGATTTTAGCTGAAGTATTGCCTCCAAGTACAAGACAGCTAGATGAGTATGGTACTTTTCTTTCTACAGATGAAAAGAACAATGTTAGCTCAGTTTACAGAGACAATCCCTCTTCTCCACCAATAACAGTGATAAATACTTACATAATGACATAAAAATGTGTCAATTCATTTAATTCAAATTTACCACAAAGTCTTTTGTTCATGCAGATAGACCACTTATTCAGACCAGCTTCACAAGATACATGACACCTACAGTATGGGATTTTCTATTTCATTAATAAAGTTATTTAAAAAATGTAGGTATGAAACAACTTATTCCTAAACCCCTCTTCACCTTAAATACACAAGCTCTATAAATAGCCCTTCTTGTGCAAAAATTATGTCCTCTCAAAAGTTCACCTAATGAAAGTCAAGGCAGTAAAGCAGATCTCTCTCCTCTGAGCACAAGTATGATCTCCACTGTGTCTTCTCCTTTTGTTTCCCTTGTAAAATCAATCTAATTCATCCTCCCTCATATTCAGGTATCTCCTGTGACCTTTTCTGTTTCTGCAATAAAATCTGAAAAAGCCACCAGAGGTAGACAAGCACCCTGAAGGCACAGTACTATGTGTTATCCACTATCCAGTATTCATCAAAACAGATGATGACTTGACTGTTTGAAACATCCTCACTAAAGTATTCACAATTATTTAGTACTTTCTAAAGACCAGGTTAATTTATAACCCAGCCTTTGCTAGCAGGTAGAAGAGGTGTAATTATAAAGTATTTTTGCTATAAATATTGCACAAGGCACTAAAACTCCAAAAGTTCAGTTGGGAATACTCATGATATCAGAAACTAGAATATTCATCCATCATGGTGTCAGACACCTCCACGTATTTGAAATAGAGACAGAGGGAAGCCACTGGTCCAGCAATTGTTATTTGAAGAATGTAAATTAGTGAACTGGTCATCAGATCTGCTGAGTTCTTTCAATGTTCATTTCTGTGCTTTAATTGCATGTTCAAGTAACTACTCCCACGCTTAAAACATCTCATATCCAAGTAGCACAATGTCTGGCTGCTTCTGTGTTGTGCTTATAAATCCAACCACTTGTGAACACATCCTTTGGACATTCAACACCTCGAGTGGTTTGGAATTCTACAGTGAGAGGTGCATGGCTGAATTCTATCACTAACTGCTCACATCTCTCCAGGAAACAATAAACCACACCTACTTGTAAATCACTGAATTAGTAATTTTAGTATATTGCTGCTGCAGTGCAATAGGAGTAGCAGTTGCACAACCATTTTTCTGTGATCTTACCAGATGGAGGTTTGAGCCTCATCAGTGAAATAGAAAAGTATGCTATAATCAGATAGAAAAAACTCCCAAACTTCTGAAGGGAGGTAAGCAACTGTCTTTGCCATCATGAGAGCTGAAAAGTTAGAAATAATTTAGATATCCGCCCCTCATCTTCTACTTTTACCTTAAAACCACTCCTTCCCTACTCTGAGTAAAACCAAAAGCCTTCAAAATATGCAAAATTATTTCTAGAGTTTGGCTTATTTCAGAATTTTTCGTCAGTCTGCATTCTGAATCCTACACCTGTGTTTAGTATTCTTGTAGCACTCACCTCTATTTTTCTTTCCAATACTAGGTGTTCTAGATATTTAATACGCGCTTTAGGATATTTGTTAAGGCAACTGATTATATCATCTGGATTAATGTTGTTTTTCTCCTGTTCTTCCAAAGGCCTTTTAGTGAAAATCTGTACACCAACCTAGAAAGAGTTAATTGCATTTAGGAATTCAGTGTCAACCATTTTATTACCTTTTTATTTTCAATACTTATTTAACAGCGCTCTCAGATCAGCTAGTGCATTACTCAGGAAAATGACAGATCCCCGCTCAACACCGCCAAGATCACGATCTCACCCCTACCTCCACTACCTCACTTTGTAGTCTCTACATCATCCAGCCTATAAACCTGGTGTTGGGCACAGCCTCGGCCAGCCCCAAAGAGTACTGAAGAGCTCTGCCTACCAGCAGAACAAGAGGCTTCGGCCTCTGTAGCGAGAAAACACAAACTGGAGAGCAGAACATCGACAGCCTTATCAAATGTGATGGTATATACAGGGCAAGAGGCTTCTAGAATGACCAAAAGTTGAGAGATCTGTCCCTCATGTAGTACTTAAGCTTTAATTAATACAGATTGGGCAGTGACAAGTTCCAACAGCACAGATTGTCTGAAACAGCATCAAGCATCCCACTGAAGAGCAGGCCACGCTAATGGATGCTACAGAATGATTTTTGACATTTTGGTGGATTAAGTTAATTCTCGTAGCAATGAAAAGAGGAGGCTGAGGGGAGACCTTCTTGCTCTCTACATCTACCTGAAAGGAGGTTGGAGTGAGGTGGGTGCGGCCTCTTCCCTCAAGTAAGTAACAACAGGACGAGAGGAAACGGCCTGAGGTTGCACCAGGGAGATTTAGATTGGATATCTGGGAGAATTTCTTGACTGAAAGAATAGTCAGGTGCTGGAACGGGCTGCCCAGGGAGGTGGTGGTGTCACCATCCCTGGAGGTGTTCAGAAAATATGTAGATGAGGCACTTCAAGATATGCTCTAAGGGGATGGGGAAGTGGTTGTTTGGGTTTTTTTTGTTGGTTGTTTTGTTTTGTCAGTGTTTTTTGGTTTGGTTTTGGGGGGTGTGGGGGATTTTTTTTTGTTGTTTGGTTGTTGCTGTTGTTGCTGGTTGCACACTGTGATCTTAGAGATCCTTTCCAACCACAACACTTCTGTGATTCTGTGATTTCTCATGAATAAAGGCTATTTATTCCACATTCTAGTGTACACAGGTACCACCCCATCCCTGGAATTCTTTTAAAGAAAGCAACATCAGCAATATCTAACCTGTTAAGTGACTTTTTTATCTATTTTTTTTTTTTAAGATCTGAAAATGAGCTTGCTTAATATGAAGAAAAACAGAAGACATGCTGTATCTTTCATTGTACAGAATGACTTAAAGTTAGGAGAAACCTGAGAGTTTTCTTATGCTGATCACTATTTGACTGGCATTATTTCCCCTGCAAAAGTGGTCCTATCAGCTACCAAGAT
>WUAM01000281.1:3018079-3028256 GCA_024336885.1 Actenoides hombroni
TGCCCATGGCAGGGGGGTTGGAACTGGATGATCTTTAAGGTCCCTTCCAACCCTGACAATTCTATGATTCTATATCTGAAGAAGTGCTAGAAAACAGAAAGATGACCACTGAAGCTTCAATAGCTATAAGTGGAGCCTTAATTCTCTCAACTACTAGAAAAATCCTTTCTAAAATGGCCAGAATTACCAATGAGATTTTTTTTTTTTTTTTCTATAAAGTCACTTTGGCTTTTGGTCAGGGTTCAGGTGCAGTTCATGTGTTTTTTGAAAATAAAAAGAAATGAGAAAAAAAAATTAGAAAAAAAAAATTAGAAAAAAAAGAGATACCTATGCAAGATGTGTGTCAATCTAACCAAGGTCTTCACTACCATCAACCATGATTTCTGCAAACTTCAGCTGTCCTGAAAAATTAATAATTAGTATACAGTCATTTCATGGTAGAATGGTAGAAAGGCCTTTGCATTCTTCTATCAAAAATATTCAGCAACACTTTTGCTTTAGTGTTTTTAGCCTAGCAGTAATTCTTGATGCTTAAAGACAAATTCAATTTCATCTAATAGGGCAGAGCTGAAGTTGCAGCCTGCAGGGACCACGGGCTAAACAACAGGTTGCAGCTACAAACACATGACCTGCTTCTTTCCAATAACTTAATATTGGCTGTACAAATAATTCTGGAGTACAGTACTTTGTTGTTTCAATCCCACTATCATTCTCCATTGCCAGCTTCTGTAAGTGTATGTATTTATGCTGATATAATACCACTGATATAAAGAGAGAGCATGCACTTGTGTCTGCATGCAATGCAGCATTCAACTGTAGGAAAAAAAATGTTGGTCAAGAACTGTTTTACAAAGCTGTGACTGAGTTTAAGTCACACGTGAGATGGCAACAGTGACTGCAAACTGCAGAAATTACAGCAGCACATGGGAAAGAGGGTACTATACTACATGTATCAGACAATTACTATCACTCTTCTACATGGATAAATTATAGTGCCTTACTGTCAAACCTATGCAGTCCTTCCTACTGCTCATGTAAAATGGAAAAATAAGGCCTTGAAAGTGTCAGCTACTGAGGAATCAGTAAATATTGCAGAACAGATATCTAAAGAAATCTATCAGAACATACCTATTATCTATCTATCATCTCATGATACCTCTTACACAGGAATTAGAAAGGAACAACTATGTGATCAGTATGCCAAAGAGAAGGTGCCAAAGACAGAGGTAAGGCATGTAATTTGGTTGAACTCCATCAGATTTCCACTATGCAAGGCTACAGCAAAACAAAATCTGATGTACTTGTAACAAACCTGTAATGACAGCATTAAGTATCAAAGGCACATTAGAAAGCAAGCTCAACACATTACATTTCCAGCTACAGATAAGCTCTGGAAGTTTTGACTAACTTCTCAACAGCTAAGTCAAGTGGAGTCATTTTAATGTGAGTCAGTGTGAGACACTATCAATTTAAGCTGCTTAATATCAGTTTGCAAATACAGCCCAGAACTAGAGCAGGTTATTTTGCTTGCAAGTAATAATATGTTTTCTGTTTTTCAGCTGTAGCACTGACTCAAAGTAACTGAACACCTTTAAAAACATGTTAAGTTAGAGAGAACTCACAATATTCTGGGAAACAGTAATTTCGAGAAGCGAGACATTGTGCACGTAAGATCCATGTGAGCAGAAAGTAACATCCTAAAGACACAAAAATCCTACGTGCAAGAAAACTTAGGAAAGATGAGATTCTTCACCATGTATTTTAGAGAAGGAAATCCTTTGGCAAAATGCAGAAAGACATCTCCCCCACCAAAGTGACAATAAATAATGGGAGAATCAGAGGTCATCGTACACAGAAGACATTGATAAGATCACGTATCCTGTCCTCGCAGCAGGACTTTTTAGTTTGCTTCCTTAAACAGCTTGCAGAGGGAAAGTTGGGAGGGAAGATGCAAAGCAAAGCATGCTGGAAACCGGACTCTGGATTTGTCTAAATACTTTACAGTTTCAAGTACCTCCAGACAGTTGTACTTTAGCAAAAGGATAGAAACACTTTTCTCACCAAGCTTTTTCCTTTTAACAGCCTTCCAGCTTTTCATTGCACTGAGGAATTACAGATCAAATGAAAGCTGATACAAGTTTCATTTAATTTAACTGCTCCTCAAGTGCCTTGACCAAAATGTAAATGGCAAGGAATTGAAAACTTCTTGAAATTAAAGAAAAATAAAATCCTAACAGACTGAATCATTTTGGACCACCACAGCTCTGTAATATCCAGTCAACGTCCCAAACTTTACGACTTCTTAACCAAAAAGTCATGCAACAGATACTATTTTAATGGCAACAAAATGCTCCAAAGTATATTAAAACACAAACAAAACAGGTTTTCTGTAGGTTACAGATCAAACTTTGCTTTTCCAAAAGCAAAGAAACCATGTCAAATACTCATTCACCTACTTCATGAGTAGAGATTTCATGGGCTTTTTTTCCAAGTTTCAGTCTCTAAATGAGAAATTGGAGGAAATACAGTAGAAAATGTACTGTAAGATAAACCAGAGGTAGAAGGAAACAAGTCTCTAATCAAGGACTTACTAAGATATGAAAGTCTTAAATATTCTGTTAGACACCAGTACAAGTACTACTTGTGTGAGTTTGGAAATAGGAGATGTTTGCTTTAGACTTCCTGTCACTTATCTTCAAAGCTGTACTGCTGTGAAGTTTAGTGTATGGTGACAACCTCAAAAAAAAAAAAAGTAGTAAAACCTGAAAGTTCAGATTTGCAATACTTCTTAAACAGCAATAGGAAATAAGAACAGAACCTAGTAGGAAGGAAGCATAGCAGTAGATTTTCTATTACTGTTTTTTTGGGTTTGTTCTGAATTTAGGTTACACATGTAAAAAGGAAACAACAACACAATACAAAACAAACACACACAACACCACCACAACCACAACAAAAACCCAAACCCAAAACAAATTCCCAAAATAAAGCCCAAACACCAAAACCCCAGCAGAGGAATAACATTCAACCCTATCAACATCACAGCCTTTGCAAACGCAAGCCAGTTCAGCAGCACACCTTTTTCCTCAGCCTGAGACCATATCAGGTATTAGACTGCTCTTCAATGTACATCCCTCCCCCACCCTCCCTAGTCACTTGACCATTGGTACACATGGATGTGCTGTGAAATTTATATTTTCATTGAAATTCAAGGAAGAACAGACCTGAAATTTCTCTTTTGGAATATTCCTTCGAGCTCCTTTTGCTAGAACAAGGGCTTCCTCCACTCTGTGGCTAGCTAGAAGATCCTGAATCTGTTTTTCCAAAGGTAGTGGCACCAGGATATACACACCCTTATTAGTAGCAACAATCACCTTTCCTGGACAGAGCAAAAAGACATATGTAATTTACATTCTCAACACAAAACAAACGTCTTTCAGAAATAAGATTTTAAGATACAAGAACCTAAACTGTGTTCAAGTTCCCAAACTCATCTTTGTTGTTACCATATTTACTAGATAGTACAGCTTGCCTGTAAATTGCACCTCAGAAATACAGCAATGATGGTAAATATATTTATTTACAGAAGATTTTGTTCTACTCTGAGGTGATTCTTCCCCTCTACTCTTGCTCTTATGAAACCCCTCCAGGAGTACTATGTTCAGCTTGGGGGCCTCAGCATAAGAAAGACATGAGCCTGCTCAAGCAGGTCAAGGAGGGCCATAAAGATAACCAAGGGGCAGGAGCACCTTCCCTACGAGGACTGGCTGAGAGAGTTAGCCTTGTCCAGACTGGAGAAGAGAAGGCTCCAGGAAGAACTTATAGCAACCTTCCAGTACTTAAAGGAAAGATGGGGAAGGACTCTATCAGGGAGTGTAGTGATAGGATGAAGGGTGACAAATTAAATAGGGTAGATTTAGATTAGATATTAGGAAGAAGTTTTTTGCTGAGAGAGTGGTGAGGCACTGGAACAGGTTCCCCAGAGAAGTTGTAGATGCTCCCTCTCTGGAAGTGTTCAAGACCAGGTTGGATGGGGTTTTGAGCAACCTGGTCTAGTGGGAGGTGTCTGTGCCCATTGCAGAGGGGTTGGAACTTGATGATCTTTAAAGGTCCCTTCCAACCCAAACCACTCCAGTATTCTGTGACGGGAAACTGGCTATAAGCTCTCACGATGAGCTAAGCTGTAAAGGCCACCACTGAAACTAACTGCCCAGATTCCAGAGAATATGGACTTTTAACTACCAGATATTTCCACAGGCTTACATCAGAAAATTGCAATCTGTACATCAAAGGTTACAAGTAACATACAGTTCATTGTGCTAGAGTTCATAGCTCTCCTGGAAAAACAGCAATGCAATGTATTCCACACTTATGCATTCATAATTGAATCAAGATCAAGAGAAATATTTGCATTTTTTCTTCAACAGTTGTTTATGAAACATTGCATTTTAAGCCTTTTACACAGATACTCTGGAAAGCAACAGAACAGAAAATTTTAAAGGTGTTAGAACTTGGTCAGGACGGCCAATGGACAAATACCTGCAGCTCACAAAGACTGACTCGTAGCATTAATTTCCCTTTGCTCCTTTGAAAGAGGCAATCAAGTTACAAGAAAAAGCTCTAACCCCAGAGATTCCTCCTTAACAATTAGAGCACATTTGTCGAGCACACGTTTTGTTAGAAGCATGAAACTTTGCATTGCTAAAGTTTACCTGTGACAGACTGCAGGGATATAACCAGGAAAACATTTGCTCTAAGATTTCAACAGCTCAGAGGCTTGCTAGGTATTCTGTCTCAAAACCAAACCCAAGCGACCGTGCCCGCGGTTACTCCAGAACGACCGACGCAAAAAGAGTGTCCTTTTGGAATACCTTCAAAGTCCTGGAGGATGTGACCTTCTTTAAAAGGCAGCGTTTGCTTTTGCTGCTGGTCCAGCATGCTGTGCACTGTAATGAACTCGTCATCGAGAGCCACCACGTAAGGAAAGCACAAAGCTGCTCCGATCACGTTCTCCGACCAGTGCACGGGGGCTCGCTGCGAGATGCCGTCTACGGTTGCAAACATGCCTACAGAAAGGGGGGAAAAAAAACCCAAAGCCTGAGGCTCGTGCCAGTTGGAGACTGTTCTTTTCCCAGTGTGAAGCGTGGCTACCAAGGTACATAATGTTTCAGAAGAATAGGTGCAGTGTGGGGACAGCATCTCACACCTCCCTGGACCTTGCAGATCTGTTGCGTAGTTGAGTTAAATTTTTTTCCCCCCCCCCGTCTCTTTTGCCACAGAGACACCACCAAAAACTGGAAAGAGAAGAATACTGAAACTAGCAAGAATTATTCAAATCTAGTTAAGTTTTGGATTTTTTTCCTTTTAATAGGTATTATGTAATGTAGTTTGAATTCATTTCAAAACACTAATATTTAGTGAGACCCAGCACTCAAGCAACACCTCTTTAGTAGGAGCCACAGACCTGCACTGCCTGACCTACCTGGCAAGACAGGCCTATTTGTTCCTTGTAGTCTCAAATGTCTAAAGAGCATTTTAGCCAACAGACAATCATTTACATACACTTCTTCACTTCTGCTACAGCAAAATTTTCCCAGAACATGGGTCCAGCTGCTTGGAACAAGTCACTTCCTGGGAGGCATCTGTGTTTTCAATCATTTGAAAATAATGCAGTGGCTGCATATAAAGTGTATTTCCAAAAAAGCCAAGCCCAGAGTAAAGGCTTTTAAAATATCCTACCAATACCTATGCTGTCTTCAAAATAACTGTATTAAATCTTCAGTTAATTTGTGTTTTTCTTTGCATCTTTCCTCCTATTCTGTCTTCCTTCCTTCTAGCTTCACAGAAGTTGGGTTTGCTTTTGGACACACCACTGGCTCTATTGGTATGCCCCAAATCTTCCTGAGACATTCATTGACTAGAAAATCCAGTCAAGAGTTTTCAGCTGTAGTTCAGTAACCCTTTGCCAGCTGAGCCCTACTGAAGCACAAGGTCAACTTCCATTCTAAATATGAATGCATACCCCTTAACCAGCACTACACACATGCCATTAAAAAGACACACACATGAAAACTGTTCTTCAGCAGGAATGAACCACTTGGTAGGTGCTGGAGTTAAGTCTGAACTTTAAAGGACAAAGGAGATTAAAAGATGATGTTATTCAGTTTACAAGATCTCTTCCAAGCAGGGGCTAATAAGAAGAGGGTAGCTGAGTAGGCCCAACATCATGGAATAAAAATTAAAAGAATGAAACCAGAAGTTTGTAGATTTTGGAGAACTACAGTGTAGGGCCCAAGCTTCTGGAGCCTTTATAGCAGTTTTGACAAGAGTAGCCCTGTCCCTTTGCTAAGAATGCAACACAAAATTAAAAGCTTCACATCTGACTGTTAGCAGGTAATGCTATTTGGTTTTTCACTATAATGATCATCATTTCAAGCAGAGCATCTTACAGAAAATACTTTCTTTTCCCCATAATATATAATTCCCCATTTACTCTACAGATCTTGATATTCCTACAGGTCAGGAGGGGAATTTTATGCCAGGCATAGTGCACTATTCATTTTTTAATGCCTTCCAGTTGTTACTCTGTGCTATAATCCCATTTCAAAAAGAGGGAGAAAACTTGAGTTAAAGCCACACTAACCAGCAGCAACCTCAGGAACAATTGTATTTGAAACATTCATTTTTAGAATTTTCTATTTCTGTGACAGTTTCGAAAACCTACTATAAAACCCCAGATTTTAAGAACTCTTTTTCAAGATGAGCTTGTTTTTAGGTAATTTTTAAAAATCCTTTACATAAGTGCAAGGGTATGTAGAGCAATGCACTATACTGTTCCAACTCAATGCCTCTCTACACCCCTCTGCCCTCAGCAGCTAGGGCTTTTGTGGTAGAACGATGCACTTTCTGTCTCCATCCAGCTCTTTCCTAAGGATAACAATAAACTTGACAACTGCAGTCAGAAACCATGGCCTTTTTATAGCACAGAAATGCGTTTGAGGAAACTGAGATGAAGCCAGTAATCAATTCCACATTAAAAATACATATGCTATCCAAAGGTTACAAGAGTTGCCCAGAACAGCAACACTTTTCAGCACCAAGAAATCTAGAAATTTATGGAATCATAGAATAATTTAAGTCAGAAGGGGTTTCTAAAGGACATTCAGTCTAATCCCCACCTACTCAAAGCAAGACCAACTTAGAGCAGGTTACTCAGGACTTTGTGCAATAGACTCTAGATTTTGTGCATTTGTTTATTTTAAAGCAAAAAGTTTCTTAGTGAAGATATCTGTAAAACAAATAAATAAAACTTCTAATTTGTTATTATTATTTGCTATTATTATGATCATTACTATAGATTACGTGTTACACACAAATGTATTATTTGTTATTATTAAAACTTGTTTGAAAAGGAATATGAAAGCTTTCAGTTTATCATAAAAGCTGACAGCACGAGGAACACCGAGCAGGTGGAACCAGGAAGGGAACATTTTGGTTACTGTTGATCACCCTGTTTTATGCAGTGTCATCAGCTGTGAGAACACCACTGCATAACCTGCTGTGAACCTTTCCACTCAGCACCCGTGTGCTTGTCCTAAGTCTCAGTTCTCCCACTCCATCATTGTACAACTACTCAATCTTTGTTCAACTGCTCGAGCCGTACACCACTGAGAAGAGTTTATTCTGGAAAAGCAAAAGGGATAAATTAAAATTAGGTATTTACAATTTGACATTTTTTACTCACTGAAGTCACGGAAGAGTTGAAGGAGGAATGGACCTCTGGACACTTTCTAGTCCAACTTCCCTACTCAAAGCAAAGTCAACTAGAATAGGTTGCTCAAAAGGTCACCCCGGCCAGGTTTTGAGTATCTCCCAAGAACACTGACTCCACATCCTCTCCAAGAACCATTTCCTGGTTTGACCAGCATTACAATGAGGAATTTGTTGTCTTATGCTTATGTAGAATTTCCTGTATTTCAGTTTGTACTGACTGCCTCTTCTCCTTCACAGGATACAACACCACTGAGCAGGGTCTGCCCCTGTCTTCTTTATACTCCCATACATGTTGCTAAGACTTTTGAAAGCCTTTTCTTCTTCAGACTGAGCAGTCCCAGCTGTCTCAGCCTCTCCACATGAAATGCTCCAGTCATCTTTCCGGTCCTTCAGTGGATTTACCCCAGTATGTTCATGTCATTCCAGGGAGGCCAGAACTAGACCCAACACTCCACACAGTCTTACCAGGACTGAGGGGAAGAATTGCCTCTAAACCTGCTGGGAATCCTTTTTCTAAAGCAGCCCAGCAGGCTGCTGGATTTCTTTGCCAGAAGGGCACGCTGTTAACTGCTGGACACTTTGACCCAGGTCCCTCTCTGTAATGCTCCTTTCCAGTTGACTAGCCCCCATCCTGTACTGGCGCACAGGGCTGTCCCTCCCTAGGTACAGGACTTGACTTTGCTGAACTTCATGAGGTTCCTGTCAGCCCACTTCTCCAGTCTGCCAAAGTCCTTCTAAATGGCAACACAGGCCCCTGGTGCATCAGCCACATCTCCTACTTTTGCAGCATCTGCAGACTTGGTGAATGTGCACTCTGACTCTCCATCATGTTACTGAAGATACTAATCCTGACCTCACTATCCCTGGGGTACATGACTAACAACTGGCTTCCAGCTGGAACGTGTGCTTAGCCAAGAGCTGCTTGTTCAGTAATGCAGGCCTCCTGCCACCTTTCCTGCTCACTGGGATGGACCATTCTAGAACCTAGAGGAGGCAGTCCTTTTCTCCAGGACCATATCCCATGGGATTCTTCTAAGCAGGTCCCTGAACAAACCAAGGTCTGCTGTCCCAAAGTCCAGGCCTGTGGCCTTCTTCTCTTCTCTCAGGATCCTGAACTTCACTGCGTCATGGAAACTGTAGCAAGGCTGTTCCCTTGACTTTCACATATGTTCAACAGAACATATCCTGTCATCAGCTCCTCAGTCACCACCAGTTCACTCCAGAAATCTACTGGACTACTTTTGCCTTCTTGTGCTGCCCCTCTAGCAGGTACTGGAGTGGTTCGTGTGCCCCCAAAGAACCAGGGCCTGCAAAAGTAGGTTGCCTTCTGCTATCTGAAGAAGGCCTTACCTACATCTTTCTCCAGGTAAGGTGGTCTGTAGCAGACACTCCCCACAACATCACACACATTAACCTGCCCCTCTAACTCATAAGCTCTCAGCTGCCTCCTCCTTTGTCCCATGGCACACCACCACATCTTCCTGCTGCTCTCATGGAAAGGGTGACCCCCCCTCACCTCAGCTGTTAACACATCACTGTGCTGATTTCCCAGGAAGAGTAAGAGACCTTTCATCATTGTGTTATTTTGTACAGACTTCTTTGTGTGCACGTGCCTAAAGAAAGGACTCTTTGGCCCTGTTTGTTGATGACAAAGTCTTTCATCCACATCATCCTGCACTCTTCGTTTGCCAACAGAGCCCACCACCACCATTCCTGGTTTAAACTCTCCTCACTAGGTCAGTCAGCCTGTTGGCAAAAATGCTTTTGCCTCACTCGGCCTGGTGGATCCGATCTCTTCCTTAAATCACAGAATGTTAAGGGTTGGAAGGGATCAAAAAGATCATCTAGTCCAACTCCCCTGCCAGAGCAGGATCACCTAGAGCAGGTCACACAGGAACACGTCAGGGAGGGTTTTAAATGTCTCTAGAGAAGGAGACTCCACAACCCCTCTGGGCAGCCTGTTCCAGAGCTCCCTCACCCTCACAGTGAAAAAGTTTTTCCTTATGTTTCTGTGGAACCTCTTATGCTCCAGATTATACCCATTGCCCCTTGTCCTATCATTGGACATCACTGAGAAAAGCCTGGCTCCATCTTTCTGACACTTGCCCTTTACATCTTTATAAACATTAATGAGGACACCCCTCAGTCTCCTCTTCAAGCTAAGCAGATCCAGCTCTCTCAGCCTTTCCTTATAAGGGAGATGTTCCCCTACCTTCATCACCTTTGTGGCTCTGTGCTGGACTCTTTTCAGCAGTTCCCTGTCCTTCTTGAACTGAGGGGCCCAGAACTGGACACAATACTCCAGGGGAGGTCTCACCAGGACAGAGTAGAGGGGGAGGAGAACTTCTCTCAACCTACTAACCACAACCCTTCTAATACACCCCAGGATGCCATTGGCCTTCTT
>WUAM01000281.1:3041401-3054483 GCA_024336885.1 Actenoides hombroni
CCAGAGCTGGCTGCAGTATTCCAGGTGGGGTCTCACCAGAGCAGAGCAGAAGGGCAGGATCACCTCCCTTGACCTGCTGAGCCCAGTTGTTTTGATGCAGCCCAGGATGCTGTTGGCTTTCTGGGCTGCGAGTGCACACTACCAGCTCATGTCCTTCTCATCCACCAGTAGCCAGCCCCAGGTCCTTCTCTGCAGACCTGCTCTCAAGCCCTTCACCTCCAGCCTGTATTGATACTGCATTACTGGTATGTGTGAAGGTACTTTGTAATGAAGAAAAATTAATCATTTTTTTTTGTTTCACCGTATTATTGGTGAAAGTTAATTTAATGATCATATTTACAGTGAATAATAGTCATATTTACAATGTTTAAGAAGAGCACCAAAAGCTGTTTAATGGTGCTTCCTGGGCAGGGTTGGTCTACTCTAGTGTCAGGACTGTATCCTGTAGCATTTTTTCTGTGTCCAATTCAAAACTAATACCTACTTTCTGAAAGAAACATTCTGACTTGTTTTCAAAATCTTTCTGTTTGTATTTGTTCAGAAAGCAAAATCTTCCTCAAAAGTTTATTTTACTGGATCTCTTCTTCTGACCTTCCCTCTGCCCAAGACTTTGATGTGTGATGTGCATGGGCAGTGTTCTGATTTAACTGCAGCAGTAAATCCTAAGGAACAGTGGATGGCAATTCTTGTTACAGTTTGGCAGAATTAAAGCTTGGTGATTTCATGAATCTGTTTTAAATTTACTAAAGTTTCTAACTGGGAAGAGTTAAGTAAATTCTATCGAATGACAGGGATTTGAACAACCTGGTCTAGTGGGAGGTGTCCCTGCCATGGCAGTGGGGTTGGAAATAGATGATCTTTAAGGTCCCTTCCAAACTAAACCATTCTATGATTCCATGAAATGCAGTCTATCCAACTTCAAACATTTCAGAAAGTTTTTGAGTTCAGGGTCAGCTTAATTTTGTGAATCTGTAAGATCATCTTGCCTGCTGGAAGCAAGAGGATGGTATGAATCTCAAAATGTGTGTGTAGTTTCTGAAGTGCCATTGAGTCTGAAGACTCTCACTTGCAAACTCTTGGTCTCCAGGATCATTGTGGCTGTGTGTGCTCACAGCTGTGGCCTTGGTAGAGCTCGTAATTTCTCCTTAGTCGCACGAGAGGCCACTTCAGCATCCTCTGAGTACTGCTAATGTGCTGATAATATTGAGTCCAGTATAAAAACATGGTACTTCTGACCAGTTTCAGGCATTCCCAGAAGAGGTGATTGCCAGCCTGTTTTGGTTCTGTGTTCCTGTGTGTGCCATGTGTCTAAAAATGAGATGTGAGATTTCTTGGCAGTACAGCATCCAGATTTCTTTAGGACCTTTCCCAAAGTGTTTCTCTGGGAATGCCATCTGCATTGTAGCATGTGGTCATTTGTATGAGTGCTACAATTGTAACATTCAGTTTAGAATAGGTAACAATCCTCCTCCAATTGCAGTTAGTTCCTGACTTGTCAATCTTCACCAAGCTGAATTTAAAAAAACACAACAGAACCCCTCAAAAAACTCCATAGGAAAACCAGACTTGCTGTGTTTAAGAAGATGACTGAAAAAAAGGCATAAAATCTTTTCTTTCACCCAGTTTATAAACTAAGTTTCCAAAAAGGGTGTTGGGGAATGCATTCCTTATCAGGAGTGTTGAAATTCCTGGACAAAGCCAAAGTGAGAAAAAACTATCATGTTTTATTTTTTAACCGTGTCAGCTTTTTAGGCTTTTCAAATGAAATTTTGCTCCTTAATTTAATGGATGTGTTGAATACTACTATTGTTTCAGTAGTATTGAACTGAAACAGCATGCCTGGCTGAACACTCCTGGTCTTGGAAGCTAATCTCAGTTTCTAGAAACTCTCCTAGAAACTGCAGCTACAAGCCAAAGAGTGGTACCTGATCTCTTGACAAGTCCCAGATGAACTGGAGGTTTCTCTTTGTCTTGGTTCTGGAAATCTGATGAATAGAAAAGAGAAGGATTATGTTGTTTTGAATAGATAGTAGTGTAGAAGCAAATCTAAATGAGAGCTGAACTTTCTCTGTGAGCTCTTAAATTGTGACTCCTTTCCTTTTTTTCTAAACTCCTGGTCTTGACAGCAATGATGCAAGTAACGTGTAATTTCTTAATATGTGAGGTTTATCAGCAGCTACTAATCCCGTGTTGTTCCAAGTCAAACAAATTGAGTCTCTGTGGCTTATTTGGAAGTCTGTTGAGATACCCAATATCAGTATTGTCAAATCCATTATTTAGGAATTAATTACTATGTTTCATTGTTGAAAACACTGTAGTTCAACTTTTATTCCTCCACTAACCGTGATTAAGTAGTGTGTACTGAAAACAAGTTTCTAAAAAGGAGTATTACATAACTCAGTGGGCTTTATTATTTTGTTTTTGTTTTTTTTGAATTGTTAAATCTGTTCTTTCCAAACACACTCTGACATTTTTGAGCAATGCTTTTTTAAAACTCTAAGGTTATGTAGAGTGAGATATGATAACTTTGTGTTTAGTTTTTTTTTTTGGCAGTCAGGATGTTTTCTGATACTATTGTTTTGATATTAGCTTGATGGTTTTCTTTTTCATGAATCAGTTGTTAGTGAATTGGTCAGCTCTGACTGTGCACAGGCTTAAGGGCACAAAATAGGAGGAAATAAAAGTCACTGAATCAGTTTAGGGTTCCTGTTCAAAGACAGGTTGTTTCAAAAACAAGTACAGTTTGTTGTTTGGGTTTTTTTGCTTAATATTTTTATTCCTTCTCTAACAGTCTTTTAGACTATCTGAACATGATGTTTTTGAGTGCAATCAGGGAGATTTAAATGCATAGAATATTAGATGCTGTTTTTGTAGGTAAGGTGGGCACCCTTTCTCAAATATTCACCTTTTGAAATACTTAACAGCTATCACCTTTTTAGTTACTCTGGAATAACTACAGTGGTATAAGCTTAAAGTCTTGGGTCATAACCTGGAATTGCCTAAGAGATTACAGAGAATCAATGAATTGTTGGAGTTGGAGGGGACCTCTAGAGATCATCTAGTCCAGCCCCACCACCAAAGCAGGTCTGCCCAAAGCACATTACCCAGGATCACATCCAGGTGGGATTTGATAGTCTCTTGAGAAGGAGACTCCACAACCTCCCTGGGCAGCCTGTTCCAGACTCCATCACCTTCACAATGAAGAAGTTTTTCCTCATATTTAGATGGAACCTCCTGTATTCCAGCTTATGCCCATTGCCCCCTGCCCTGTCACTGGGCACCACTGAAAGGAGTCTGGCTCCATCCTCCTTGCACCCACTCTCTAGATATTTATAGACGTTGATAAGGTCTCCTGTCAGTCTTCTTTTCTCCAGACTAAATAGTCCCAGCTCTCTCAACCTTTTCTCATAAGAGAGATGCTCCAGTCCCTCAGTCATCTTTGTTGCCCTCCACTGGACTTTCTCCATTAGTTACATGTCTGAGTTCCTCTCTCAGCATTCTTTGCTGAGGAACACTATTCCTCACACAACCTTTTGCCCCCTTTTATATTTAGGAAGCAATTTTTGTAGCCTAAGTTTGGAGCAGGTAAGAGCTGAAGGTTAGTATTATGGGATATATTTTTTACTTTAGGCAAGGTGAAATTCATTTTCACTACTCATGTCTGGGATGTGCTATTTTGGGATCATCTAGCTTGTGTTTTTGAGAGGTTTACACTTGGTGTTTTCAGCGTTCCAGCCGTGGAAGGCTTAAGGAAACGGCCGCTGATTGTGTTTGATGGCAATTCAACAAGCACGAGCATAAAGGTGAAGAAGACAGAGAACGGAGCTGCCGATCGCCTCAAACCTCCTCCAGCTGGAAGCACCACCAACACCGTTAGGAGATTGTCCCTCCCTCCAAATGCCTCAGCATACATTTCAGCCTCCAGCTTATCAGAGGACGCTAAGCTAGGGACAAGGAATAAGGAGGCTAAGCAGAACAATGTTTCAAAGACTGACGGCAGTGTGTTGGCTAGTCTGAAGGTCTACCCTTTGTCTCCAGTAGCAGGAACTACTGTTGTGAAGTTAAAGAGAGCTGTTCCAAAAGAAGAGTCGGATTTACCGGTACGTACGCTCGGTGTCTTGCTTTGCAGCTCTTCTTTCAGTTGAAACTTGCAGGTGCCAAAGGTAAACTCTCCTAAGAATTTTCACTTGCTTTATTTTACAGCGATAGGAGGGTCTTCATTTAGAAACAGGCAAAAGGTTTGGGGAAGATTGGAAGGAAAGAAATCAAGTACTTTGTACTTGTCCGTGGGAAACTTGTGTGAGAGAGGTAGCTTTGTGGAAAACATATGATTTTAAAATGAGTAAGTAGGAAATACTTAAGGTGGTGCTGGTAGCAGTCAAAGAAAACATAAAATAACCCTACTGGTAGGTCAGAGGGAGCAGCAGGTACTGCAGAACAACTTGAACAGCCTTAAAGGGAGGATAAGTGGTCTGTTTTCTGCAGTGGGGAAGAAAAAAAAAAACAGGAATGGTACCATTTGTAACAATCACAGTTGAATGATTGAGTAGGACAAGCTTTCCTGTGTCAAAGTGAAGGAAGAGATGGTACAAGGAACTGAAGCGAGATGTTGAAAGCTGTAGAATATATCCTTAGAGGGAGATCACCATCTGTTCTAAATCTCAGATAGGAATTGGCAAGTTAGAGGAAGGAACTGGATGTGAAAATCTGGAGAGCTGCCTCGAGTGTGGGTCTGAATGAGAATCCATAACAACAAACCGGAGTGAGAGGCCAAAGGTTGAGTGCTTATTTTGAGCCATGGTGATCTTAGTCAGGTACCTGGGCTTCTATAAGATGATGAAAAAGACATGCTGAGATCTTGAAGAGAAGAATGCTGTTCTCAAGTAGAAGGCTGATGACTGAGCTGTTACCCAGAAAGGGAAATAGTTACTGTCTTTCTGCAAGTTAAACTCAGCTGCAAACAAATTCTCTGTAGAGAAGGAAACTGCACTACAGAAGGGGGCTGAATAAGGCTGGTGAGCTGAAGTCATGGGATAACAGCTAAGGTGGGAGATATGAATTTAGCAGGGCATAGCTTTGACAATGTAGGTGGTGGTGATGAACGTAGCTGCCACTTGGGGAGAAAACAGTGGGGTTTTTGACAAAGGTGTGATTAGTTTTCAAGGGATTGTCAGTAAGCAAGAAGCAAAGGGCCATCTCCTCTTTAAAACATGCTGTGAGGTAGGGATGAGTCTTGTATTTGTGTTGTATTCCTTCATGACACAAATGAAGGAATTTCCACGGGAATACAGGAATATTTGGAGTAAGTCTGGGCTTCAAAGGAAGAAATAGAAATACCTGTTCCGTTGGACAACAGGGGGAGCTTTAGATACACAGTGTGCAATTACATTGGTTACAGTTTTCCCAGGACACCAGACCTAACCCCTGCTTTCTCAGTATTGCCTCATGCAGTGCTTTCTATTAATCTCTTCTTAAAAAATCCTTCCATGAAAGAAAGCAGGAAGCACCTGTGCTGTGTGGATTGACAGAGGTTCCCTCAGGCTTCTGGTAAACACGAGCACCTAAACGTGTGGTTGTTCTGAAAAACAGTTTTCACAACTTTTACAAGAATCATGGCTGAGGCCTGAATCAAATTTATGCTGAAGAGGCCTGTTTCCTACTACTGCTGTTACTAACTTATTTGAGTATTTAGAACTCTCCCAGGACCAAGTTGTGATAGGACAGATCTGAACCTACTGAGCTTTTGCAACTTGTTTACTATGCATCTCACAGCTTCTTTAATTGAAGTGTTTTGTAGACACAATGGTGAACTTTTAAGCAACACTGTACAAGCTATGACCTGTGACACCTGACTTTCTACCTTAACCATGGTTTATGTTGTTGAAGTTAATACTGGTTCAGTCAGGCCTTGGTCAGTGTTGGTTCGACACGTTTGAAGTTAGGCAAGTGTGTTGTCTGGATGTTACTTTCCTGTCTGAAATTCAAGTATGTGGTATTGAATAACAAGGGGTGCAGCCACTGAAGAGTCAGCGTACTTGGCAGGTGGCTGTGGGGTGTAAAGCCTGCTACGTGTTTGCTATAATGACAATTGCCTTTTCAAGCATGGGGCTGTCCTTTGACTCTCAAGAAAAACTGAAGTTTTGGTGCTGAATAGTGCAGAACTATGCCTCGGATCTTTGGGTCTAATTCCTTTAAATCTTTCAGTGGTTGCAGTCCCCAGGATCGCTGTAAATAAACTAACATTGAAGCTTTCCAGGAGAAGAGAGATCTCTAGATCATGCTCTCCAAACCAGTGTGTTGGCAGAATGTTATTGAAAACTTACATACCTGTCTTTACTGTTCTTTTTACTGCGCTTGTGTGAACCATTAAAGCTCTAATTTCTCAGATTACTATTTTTTTTCCTTATTTTAGATAGTGGAAGGTAATTGTTTCACTCAATCTCCCATTGTTTTACTTTGCACTTGTTTTTTCCTGGCCTCTTGGGGAAGGCTTTGAAAGATGAGTTCATCTGAGACTATGGCAATTATTTCACCTTTTTATACCTGTCATTACAAACAAAGACCAACTTTTCCTCTTTTTTTTTTTTTTTAACATTCTTACTATTTGACAAAAGTAAATTGGTTTTCTAGTTGTGTATTTGCTTTTTTTCTTACACAATCCCATTTCAACCAGTATTTTAAGAAGGCAGCCTGAACTAACTTTAGAAGTATTTTTAAAATCTCAAATATGTACCTGTTCCTAAGCTGCATAACTGAAGGATATTTTTGCATAACTAATTGCAGGATTAAGAAATTACAAAAGACACATTTGCAGGTAGTTGAATTCATTGGCTTTATTTCTCTAGAAAAGGTCTGTGGTACTTAACTTTCTCCACGAGATGGCAGTAGAAAGCTGTTGTAGTAGCAGGTAGCTGAGTATAGCGACGGTCTGTAGTAGATTTGAATATGGCAGGTTGATTTCTGAGTCCTACTGGTGCCACATATCTACAAATACTTATTTTCTCGTTTTGCAGAATGATCTAAAGCCTACGGAAGCAAAGAAGAAAATCCAGCATGTTACATGGCCATGAAGTAGCTAACGGTGCTTGAAACATAAATGTTACTTCCATATTTTCAAACAGATAAGTCATATTTAACAGTTTAAGTACAATTCTTTTTAAACCCTACAGGGATTCAGATTGCTGTGAAGTTTTAACAAGTATTAAGAGTTCCCTGTTGTAAATCTGGAGTCATTATCACCAGTCACCTTAAGAGTGTCTACTCTTGTACATCAGGTAGTTCATTACTTCTTTGAAAGGTGATAATATTACAGTATACTCAAACCCCCACTTTTAGTTTTCAAGATTATTATAGTTCATCTCCTGCATGTCACTACGATTCACACACATTGTTTTGTTTTGATAACATTCAGGTTTGTTCCACTTCTGGTTAAATAGTTAAAATAGCTATTGAGATTTAGAGATCCTGAAAGCCTTCTTGGCTTTAAAAGGATAATTCATCTAGATGAGGAAACCCGACCATTCTGCTGATAAGTAGTTTGAGACAATTTATTTTTCCTTCCCTTTTTGTTGCACAGAAGAGGAGTGTGGAATTTACAGTGCAAGTGAGCTTGGTAATAAGAGATGAACTATTTTAACAGCATTACTTCAAATTGAAGTTTCTCTTATTGATGTACGAAATAAGAAACGCACAGATGGGAGTTTGTTATTAGACTGTTTGATATGAATCTTTGAGAGGAAGTAGTGAATGGACCAGTGCCATGTTTCCATAAATACACGGGCATATTTTTTACGTGCCTGAGTGTAAGAATGTGCCGATGTAGCAGATTGGCTTGTTTTCCTGGTTACAATCATGCTTATAAAATACGGGGAAAACTTGTGAAATGCAGGACAGGGCTTTCTCAACTCACTGACAGTGGGAGAGGGACAGGGATAGGAAGACAAAAAGAAGTACCTTGAGAGCATGAACGTATGTAATTGCACTCTAAAAATGCCCACCAACCTGTTTTCCCTTCCTTCTAATTTAAGATGGATGTTGGTTTTCTGTGAAACTTGGTGTTTCATCTGGATTATCAGTAGTGCCTTACAAGGCAGAAATCCAGTTAAGTTGATGGAAACATTGTTATTAAATCTCAGTGGCTCAGGGTGAAGCCAATTTAGATCCATTTTCAGTATGGATGGTAAATAATAAGAATAACACCCCCCAGATGTAGTAGAACAAAAAGATTCAACTTCTGAATCCAGGTAGTTAACCCGTTAAAAGAAGCTGTCAGTAGTGAACTGAAAACTTGTTGACATTTTTAACATTGGTTAATACCAAAACCAAAAACTGTAGCTTAACTCAGTACTGACAGAAGCTCTCCTTTCACTGTTATGGCATAAAAGGCACTTCTGGAATGCTGTAAAACGGTAAGGATGTGTGTTTTGAAATATCGTGTGCTGTTTCCCTTTTACTAAACACTTGTGCAGTTTTTGTACTGGAGTTACAGCAAAACTTTAACGTAATGTACATTTTGTATGTAAAGAGTTGTCTTTTAAGTAGCCTTATCCTATTTAAATAAATTCAATTAAAAGCAAACAAAGTAGTGCTGACTTGTTTTTGTGATGTGATTAAGCGCACTTGTTTCATCTGGTTACATTTCAGCCTCCTTGAAGTGATCAGAACTTAAGGAAAAGCTTACAGCATAAAAGAAAGGCTCAGTAGCTACTTGGGAGTTTTAGGAGCAGTGAGTATCATGTGAAGTGCTGGTCCTTGCACGAGTGTGACAGTCTGCTAGGAGTTCTGGTTTGTGGGTGGCTTCTTGGCAGGGGTTTAGAGTCTGGGCTATATTTTGTTGTAGTTCCAGTTGCTAGGAGCACACGTGTGTTGGTGTGTTAAGGAGCGATGTGCAGAACTGTACTGGAATAATGGCATGATGCTGCTAGTGCACTCTAACAGTCTTGGTTTCCAGCCCTGTCATGGTTTGTCTGCCTTTCTCCAAAGCTGGGGCCTTTTTGCCATCTGACGTAGCTCTTGGGGTGCAAGGTGCAAGCCATGCTGCTTTTACTACTCTCTGCTACCCCCTTAGCTAATACTAATCCTCTCTCAGCAAAGTACTAGAGCAGAGCTAAGTGTGTGTGGGGACCACCAGATCCCAGAGCAGAGTGTGAGGTGCTTGCCCTCCTTTGGGAAGGAGTAGTCCCAAGAGGGAATGTTATGGCTGTTCTTTACTACAGCCTTCATCATAGAATGAAGTCACCAAAGGATAGAATTTGGTCATTCAGTGAGATCAGATTAGCACAGTGTGCACTTCAAAGATGTCAGCCAGCCAAGTTCTTCAAATGGCGTCCAGTAAACCAAATCTGATGTGATGCATCTACATAGCATCTTGAATTAATGAGAGAGGAATGACCTGTGAGTGCTTCACACTTTGTACAAAAAGAGAAAAACTCAGGAGTGATGGCAGGAGCTAGAAGCAAATTTTCCCTCCCAGTTACATACAGGGTAAGTATATTCCTGATTCTTGTTTCCCCATCTGTAGATTCCTGTTGGAAGCCTAACGTGTTACCTTCCTCCCTTTGCTGGATACAGCTGGATTCTGTCTGGAAGCTGTACCAGGATAGTACACTGCATAACATGGCCATATTCTTTGAAATTTGCTTTGGGAAGAGAGTTACCTTGTTTCCTCTTGAATTTACTGCCCTGCCAGCATGCTGTTGCTGACAGTTGCCTTTGCAGCAGAGTTGGGTGCAAAAAGGGGTGGGTTTGTACAGCTCTTAAGTCGTGTTTCTTCAGACTGTGAAAGCATGTTATTTGTAAACATCTAACGCATAAATGCAATTAAACCACAATCACCATTTTGTCTTAAATGATTTTATTTTTGAAAAATACAATGTGCAGTGTAACGTTGACTAACTGTAATACGGACACTGTCGATCAGAACTTGTACTTCACACAGGGACCAGCTAGTCATGCAATAAAATGTGTACCTCTCACGAAGCACTCCCACTTCAACTCTTCTTATCATTATCTCTTTATGGCACAGCACAAATCCTTGTACATTGAAACACCCTCTACGTTCACGGCCTTTCTACACGCTCGACAGCACACACATCACATAGCTCGAGAACACTGAGGTGAGACCACAGCCTTGTTGAAATGGAATGGCATTGGCCATTGATTTCAGAGGGCTGAGGGTTTCACCTGATTATCCATCTATGAATGTATTGTGGTTGGCCATTGGAATCCTTGGACTATATCACTTGCATGTAACTGGAATATTTAGTGGAAGAGGAAAAAAAACAACAAAACAACCAAAAAGAGTATGTTATGTTGATAACACTCACATGGTTTTGAGTCTTGGGTTTTGCATTAGTTTTGGTTAGCTGTAGAAATCTTAAACACTGACACTGCTATAGAGATTTTGAAGTTGTTTTTCCTCCAGACTTGGAGAGTTTGAAGAAAAATGTTAAGTAATGTTAATAGTACAGCAAAACACAGAGTGGCAAAGCTAGTTCCAAACATCCGTGTATTTCAGACTATATATTGCAAGCACGACTTTTCTCCCCTCTCCCCACCTCTTATTCTGAGCTTTAAATATCTTTCCCACATTCAGGACAAAGGATGTCATCCCTTTCCGTGAGGAAGCCACGACCCACTAAGGAGAGAGAGCACTTCTTACAGTTAAAACAATCGTTGTGCCACTGCCGTTCTTCAAAGGAGATGTACTTGGTTCCTCCGAGTCCTGTTTGAAAATCAAAAGTATTCTGTTACAAGAAAATAATAGCACATCAGCCACCAAGGGATGCCATTTCAGACTTCCCTCATGGAGATCTGACATGTGGTAGTGAAAAAATGCCATGGACAAATCTATTTGTTGCTGTATTAATTTTGCCACCCTTATTCTGTAGCAAGTAGTATTTTCATCCTCAAATAGTTGTGTTGCTTTCAGGTAAGTTGGTGAACTAGGCCCTTATCACTGCTGATGGCAGAAATCAACCTTCAAGGATGGCACTATGATATATGTCAGAAGGAAAGGAAAGCAACTGCCCCTGAACAGAAGTCTGATAGTTCTTTGCAGACTGATTTATGATGTCCAAGCAAATTACTTTTGTTTTGTAAAAAAACATTTAGTTCATTAAAAAAGAAGTCTGACAGGTTGTGCCATGACTTGATTTATAACTCCAAGGGAAGAGTGCCTCAAGAAAAAGAGCAGGTTAGGAAACTGCAAAAAAGCATTCAAAAGTTTGAGGTTATGGAGGTTATCAAAAGGGTTATTGAAGTTGTACAGGAAAAAAGAGAAAAGGGACAAATGTCTCTTGGGAGTAATTATCTCTTGCTTAACCTAACAAATGACAAGCAATTTGAATACAATGCGTTGGAATGACGAGCTGGAAGTCAGTGGGAAGATGTAGTTGGCCGTGTCTCTTACCTGATGAGAGGGGGTTTTGTTTTATTGACCTTATTAGCAACATTCTGAAAAAAAAAAAAATCCACTAGCATAGGATAGAAAGGACTGCAATATTCCAAAGAGAAATGCCTCTTCTGCACAAACATAAACCAGTGCCCGTGGTGTTATGCGCTGACTTCTCTAGGAGCTAGGGAATCAAGTGTGTTAGTGAAGGACAGGCACAAGGGCAGAGCAATAACGAGAGAGAAAATGGTCCAGATATAACTCAAGATTTGCAGTCCTGCTGTTAAATGCTGATTACTTCACAGAGAAGGTTTTATTTTTGTGCTGTTTCATAGTAAAGCTCTAAGCAGTTGATCCTTTAAGTACTTTTGTACTGGAAAGCTGAGTCTAAAAGCCTTGTGATTTCCCAGTTGCTGTCCTGAAAAGTCAGGGAAGAAATGTGCTGTGCTACAGCAGGAGATATAAGCCAGTTAGATGCTTTCTGCTGGTGAAAGGACTGTTGTTGCTGAGGTCAGTCATCCCTCTAATGACTGCAAGTGGAATGATGTACAAAACAGGCATATCCAACTACAGGCGTGGCTCTGTTACGGTGTGTCCACCATGTTCCATGAAAACCAGATGAAAAGGAGGAGACTTCAGCTTAAAGACCTCTCCCATTTCTTTCTGTCAGGCACTTGAACGGCATTAAGCATTTAATTGCACACATCTTGAATTGTATAGCATCTCAAGTCTCTCAGGTTACTCAGAATGAATTAGTGGACCATTTTTAATAGCAGAAACGGTTCATTGAAAAAAAAAAAATAAATAAAATGTAAAGGCACTGGCCATGAGAGACCTACCACTGATTGGGTTTGTGCATCCAGCGCACTTTTTGGCGTAGAGGTTGCAGAAGCAGCTCAGGCAATAGGCAAACTCATCCCTGGAGGTAAAGCGTTGTCCAGACAACTGCTTCTTGCATCCAGTACAAACGAAGCACTCCTTATGCCACGGCTGCTCCCGGTAAGTGACACCCCCTGTAGTGATAGCCTGGTTTATGGGAAGGAAGAAAGACAGAAAGTGTTTCCTTGAGGGTGGTAGATTTGTGTCTCGGTTTGGTGATGAGGTTTTTGTGGGTGGGAGGAGGGCTTAATGGGAAGAAGGCTTAATGGCAGCGAAAGCATCGTTTTGGCTGGAGATGACCCGGAGAAAATCATGCAAGCGATTTATTACAATTTCCTACTTTATACAAAGAAGCCCCATAGTAAAAGTACTTTATTCTCAATATATTTTATAATCTCACTCGCAGTTGCACCCTTTGTTTTTATAACTAAGACTTTGTATGGTGCTTTTCGTATTCATGTGCTAGGATTTGTCTCACCTGTGTTCCTTCACCTTCCTCACAGGGAGGAAACCACTTTAAGTGTTGTAGCTTCCCTGTTACCTGCCTTGGCAAAGACTGTTTTCTTTCAAATTTTAGCTGAAGTCTTTGTTTTCTGCTTCTCTGGGCTTTGTCTGGGGTTTTTCTCTTATAACAAGTTGCCCACAAAAACAGCCCCTGATGTTAGACAAACTGAACTGGTTTTGATCCTTTGAGTATTCCTAAGACAGCTGTAAAATTGGACAGTTTGTTTGTTTCTCTCTCTTTCTCTCTTTCTCTCTTTCTCTCTTTCTCTCTTTCTCTCTTTCTCTCTTTCTCTCTTTCTCTCTTTCT
>WUAM01000281.1:3060830-3073284 GCA_024336885.1 Actenoides hombroni
TCCCTGGAGACATTCAAGGTCAGGCTTGATGAGGCTCTGAGCAACCTGATCTAGTTGAGGATGTCCCTGCTTACTGCAGGGGAGTTAGATTAGATGACCTTTAGAGACCAACCCATGGCATTCTATGATTCTGTGAAAAGAATGAGTTTCAGAACATGAGATTTTTTTAATTGTATAAACAGAAGCATCAGGAATTATTCAAACATAATCTGGCCTAAACTGCTCCATGTCAGTCAGTACAGTCACAGGTAACTGTGAATGTGCAATCTTAGCCCAGAGCAAACACGAGATCCTGTGGATTTAGATTAACCTAAAATAACCACATGCTATGTCTGCAGGAGCAATGAAACACAGCTACCACCCAAAGTACCTGAGATACAAACTGACTTGAACAAACTTTAGCTACCTTGGATGATTATAACAGATATTGTCTTGAATGTAGAGGGTCTATGATGTCTGTCTTTGTCATGCTTGCAGCAGAGTATTATACTGATGAAATGGATATCGCTTTCTCTCTCTTAGTCTGTCACATCCAAAGCAAGTCCAAAGTACTGATGAAACCATTTCTGCTTCATGATTGATCCTAGGTCAGTGTAATAAATTCACCAGAAATGAGGTTTGGCCTACTTCAGTGTGTTGCTATCTAACTGGAACCTTTGGCTTGTACATCAGCTGTGGCTGTATTGATCTGGAGCAGATTCTACACTGGAGAAGCTGTGTGTGCAAAACTGATTTCAAGCTTGTCTGACTGTCAGCCCGGTCCTCAGTTAAGCTGAGAGAGCATTAGGTTTACTGTAGGCACGTGAGCTCTAAGTTACACTAGCTGATTGTAACCCCAATAAATCTGCTCCAGCAGAAGCTATGAGTGATATACAACAAATTCCTGTTTATTACATCGATTTCCACCAAGAACTAATAAAGAAAAGTACTCTTGTGGACTCAGAACTGGGGTGCATCCTTAAAATACTGATGAGTGTGAATTCTCAGCCACTTTATGCAGCCTGAGGGAGAGGAGTCCCTGGTGCTACATACTTTAACTGCAGCTTTTAATGCAGCCTCCTATATTTCCTAGAAGAAATATGGAGAATTGCTCTTTTTGCCATCAATCTGCACATCTGTCTATGAAAATGGGCAGCCACGTGCTCTTCTTATCTAAAGCCCACTTAAGCACAGAGAAGACACTTGTTAGATAAAGCAGGGACAGGAGACTGAAGAATTACTATAGATTGCCATTTGAGAAGTGGAATGGTGCTTATGTATGTAGAGATGCCTGCACACAGATGCTCATGGACATGATCAGTCCTGTATGAGTGTTCTGCAGCTGGAGTGCAGAGAGCACCAGACTGGTTTCAGATGTGCTACTAGTGACAAGAGAAAGGGAAGAGGGCAATGCCTGTCTCTGCAGAGCTGCGATCAATACTGCAGCAGACTTTACAAGGAGAAATATTTAACATTTAACTTAGTTACATTTCTTCTGAATGTGGAAAATAATCATTCCCCTATCTGGTTTTGTTTGAAGATAAAAAAAAATAACCAAATTAGCAATCCCTGAAACTACTCAAATTTGAATGTGTGCTTTTCTCAGCCTGATCTGAGAATCAAGCTCTGATGAAAATTTCAGCTCAGCTTTCCTTGGGACAACCAAATGAATGATGGATGTTGCTCAAACAGATGTCAGAAAGTGGGCCAAGTGGAGGTCCTTTGTACACACTCAGATGATTGTAAGAATATGGTGCAAGCAAAGCTTAATGCAGATCCTATTTGTATCCAAAATTTCTTAGAGTCATCCCATGCAAAATAGGCTTGAAATTTATGGTTTTGAAAAGCGATGCTGTGCTTTTTCATGCAATTTTATTTTCACTTATTTTCCTGATGTCATCCCCAAAGAAAAGTTTGTCAAGGTAACTGTTTTCAACATTAGTAAGATCATGTCTTACAGCTCCTTCATGGTTCTGTGTAGTTTTGAACCAACGTGGTTTATTTAGTCTCTAGAATGGGACTGCAGGTGAATATTTTTAACTAGAAAAGTCAGGTTTTGTTGTTGTGGTGGGGTTTTGTGTGTGTGCGTGTGTGTTTTGTGGTGTTCGGTTTGGTTTGGTTTTGTGGGGTTTTGTGTTTGGTGTTTTTTTGTTTGGTTGATTTGGCTTTGGGTTTTTTTAGTTGTTTGGGTTTTGTTGGTTGGTTGGTTTGGTTTGGGTTTTTTTGTTTGTTTTTACCAGAAAAGCCCCAAGACTAGAGTTACCAAGTAATTGGGTTAAACATAGACAGCTCATATCCTGCAATATTTTCTTCTACTCTGGCTTTGTAAGTCTAAGAAGCCTTAAGCCATTATGTATTACCTTTTCTCCTGAACTGGCTTTTCAACATGGACCCAACAGGAAGAAAGAGATTAAAGAGCTTATTACCAGAAGAGTAACAGTATATGTTTGTTCATGAATGAAGACTACATCAGACTTTCTCTTTTGTTCTTTTCAGAAGGCTGAGCAGAGGAAATGCCATACAGATTTTAGCCATGCACACCCCGTAGCAAAACACTTACGGATGTTAGACTGACACACACCTATCAAAAGCACATTTAGAAAAGGTAAAAACAAGTGATATTGTGGGGAACCCATCCCCTAGGGATATGAGGAGACAGGAAGATATCTGCCTCTTTTACCGTTCCACTTCACAACAACTAGTCTGATATCGAGTAATGCACTGAAAAAACGTTACACCCTGGGACACAGACTTTAAACATTAAAAAGTAGAAAACCAAATATTTTCTTTCTTTTCTGATCCGCATTACTTAGAGACCTTATTTTTTGTTTAGCTTATGCACAAGACTGACCCTTTTGATTCGTTTTTGGCCTGCATGCTGACACAGTAGCTTTATCTCACAATCCACTTTTAACTTCATTCTCCCATTTTGCAGAAAGAGTTTTCACCCCCTCCTGCCTGCCAAGGCCAACTTGTGGACTGCATTAAACACTGGATTACTGTAGGTATTTCCTGTATTTATGATGGTTTCTGTGCCATAGGCTCTGCAAGGAAACTATTAAAAAAAGCCAAAATCAACCAAAAGTCACGCTTCAGCAGTTAAGCAAATGAGAACATAATGGATAGATTTCCAGGAAGAAGGGTGAAACTGTAGATGTGATGAGTGTTCACCAAGGACACAGGCGATGAAATGCCAGTTCCTTTTAGAATGAGTAAATTTCTCCTAGAACCTGTTGGCATATGGATAATGTGCAATAGCTGTGAGAGAAATGGCATCATGTTTTCCTGCTGCCTGCCAGTGCCTCCTACCACTCAGTGTGTGAAGCCTTTAATCTGTCTGTGAAAGTTTCATAAACATCAGCTAGAACTGTTTACAGTTAACAAAATGGTCTAAGTCCAAAGGTGTCGTTCAGACACACGGTGTCATTCAGGGGTTTTTTGGTGGGGGAGAAAAAAAAAAAAGTAAAATAAAGAACAAATTACTCAGTTACAGTCACAGTTACACATAAATTACCATAGAAAGGTAGTGAAGCAAATCCTCCTCTGATTTGAATTCAACAAAAGTTTTTCAGGATGGCTGTCCTGTGGGCTTTTTGTGCCTTAGCTAAACACCAGGTGAAAACAAGGCTTCTCAGTTCAGCTCTTCTTGGTGTGGCAGAGCAGCAGTGGCTGAGAAGGAGCTTGCAAAGGAGGTTCGGAGGTGAGACCCACGTGAAGCTCTTCAGGTTGTAATATGGATGTGAGAGTGGCTGCTTCTGCCAGATGTGGAGGCCTGGATGTGACCCTACCTGATAATGTTGTCACTCCCATAGCTTTTAGTTCCAAATTTTACACCTATATAAAAACTATGTCAGAATATACATATGAATATGGAATTCATTTTGTGCATGCAGTAAACATACTGGTTTTATTCCCAAAACCAGTACATTTTATCTTCTGTATTCAGGGGAAAATGCAAATGCAATCTGTAAAAACGTATCTATAAAAATACATGCATATATATCTTCTGTGTATTTCCTATGTGCTTATATACCTATGTATATATACAGTTTATTGAGGAGCAGAAGCATGATTTTCTTGTGGCTTTATGTTTCATGGCTGAATTATTCTCAGTCATACAGTGCACAGGCTTGGACTGAAACTTATCTTGTGGCTGAGGCACTTACAAGGGCTTTCTCAAATGCATTCTCTAGTGCCTATTGCTGTCATTGAAAACCTACTCTAGTTTTCCTTTCAAAGTATTAACAGTATCTCTTTTTCTACCTAACCACATTTTTTTTCAGAAAACTTGTAGGAATTTCAGTTTGCAACTTTTATCCATCTATCAAAATTTGGTTAAAATTGATCAACAGGTTAAAAAGCTGCAGCAGAAAGCATGGACAGGCACAAACAGCAGTCACAGAAACAAAAAAAAGGGTACATTTGTTTCAGGTACACTTCATAACTCTTCGGGAAATTTTTATTCGCTGTCTTATAGTTGTGCTTTCCACATATAGTTTTGTTTCGTCACACATATAAAATATTCTTATATTGCAAACAATGGTTTTGGGTTTTTTTCTGTTATTAGAATGTGTCTTGCTTAAAAGTACAAAAGAGTAGTATATCAGATAACACCCACACTCCCTAAATCCATAAATCTGGGTTGAAAAGTTCAGCCTGATTAATTCCTGAATACTTTGTTTGAGATTTGTTGAAACCGGTCCAAGTTTTTAAATTCTTGAATATCAACACATGGAAATATCTTCTCAAGGGATTAGAAAGAGACCTTAAAATAAAAGCACATTCTGGAATGGGGCAGAAATATTTTGCTTTTTCAGGTCAGGCCAGCTGTATCTCTTCTCTAATCTGAATATTTATGAGCTGTATGAAAGCTGGCAGTTTTATACCCTCTTACAGATTATTGCCAGTTCCCTGTCATGGTGGTGAAACATTCTCACCTTTTTAAGGCTTCTGAAAGAGGCTTTCCTACTGATTTTCCAATAGGGTGGGATAGATCAGTTTGGAAAATATGAGACATTTATTTTTCCCAGTCTGAGTAAGCATATATTTTTGTATTTCTGAACTAGTGATAGAGTGGTAGTATAAGTAACAGGGACTAATTGGTCCCTCTAGAGGCATGGATCAGCAATGTAGGAAATCAAACCTCACACCTTCTCGTACCAGTCAAGAATCCTGTGGCCACACAATACAAGTTGCTGCTCTGGTGCAATTTTGACTCTGCCAGTGAAACTCTTGGCCAACCTTGAACAGGTCAATTTTGTGCAGGGTGGATGTATTCTGAATTAAGTCTGTCTGTAGCAGTCCAACAGACACTTCACTGGATGGCTCAAATATCACCTGTCTTCATTCAGGCAGAGTAAACCTGGCATAAAGTCCATCTGTTTGCGTTAATTTAAAAGAAATGCAGGTGGTTACACCTTATTTGTAGGAGGTAGGTGTTTCCATGTGGTGCAGCACTGCGTAGCTCAAGTAAGCAAGGCCTCTGCTCTGTCCTTTCCAATCTTTAGTTAGACTCCACTATCATCATTCTGTACTTAAAAGACTAATTATTCCAACTCTGTTCCAACGGGTGTATTACTTGGGTCAGCATTAGCCAGATTTTTGTGGTCCCTGAGTTGGCAGCTTTTCTTGAGTGTGTCTTTTCTCTTGATGACAACTGAATTGTGGTCACTGCAAAACCAGCAGAGGCTTAGCTCCCTCTGGCCCCAAGGTAGTCAAAATCAGCTTCTGTCACCTTTCCAGATCCCAGCTGTCCCCAAGGACAGTTACACTCTACTATTGAGTTAGAGATACTTTCTGAAATGAGATCATCCTATGCCTTATGGTAAGAAAGGGATGTTCTTCCATATCTATTAACATGCCTGGTAAAGAAGGGTTTGCCAAGTGAAGTGGCAAAAGGCAGATACAGGGGTCCAGAAAGCAAGATCTCCCATCTACAGAAACCCTTAGGCAGCTCTTAGACTGGATCCTTCCACCATGTCTCAGAACTGTGTATCCAGGCTACTCTGTCAAGATTTCTGTTAACAAGACCCAAATCTGGCATACCTTGCAGTCAGCGCCAATAGGTTTTTTGCATTCCTCACAGGTGTTGGAATACAGGTTTTCGTAGCACTTCACGCAGTAGGGGCTGTCTTCTTTCAGGATGTACTTCTTCCCAAACAGGGACTCTTTGCAGTAGTGGCAGTCAAAGCGTTCAGTCATGATGGTGTCTGGAGTCCAGCTATCCTGTCATGAAGACAGAAATAGGCACATGTCAGATTGAGCTACACTTGACCCAGTCCCGACAGAAAGGTTTATCAGGTCTGGTTTATCACATTGTACCTCCATTTTATTTCAACTTTCAGTCAGGTAAGTCAACACAATAGTAAGAAACTGGACTGTAGATTTTGCAGTGCTGGATAATGACAGTAGCACATTTACTTTAGCCATGTACTGATCTGTCTTTGACCAGACATAGTGATAAAGATGAGAGAGAGGAGAAAATCCTGAGTTTGAAGAATTCACATGGGATTTGTGAATGGGATCTGACCAATAGGTCCAAATCAAGAAGCTCGCTCTGTAGGGGATGGAGAGAGCCAAGTACATTGACAGGATAAGCCAACTAATCTTCAGGAGTAATACCTCCTCCTTGAAGAAAGACAAAGGTTTGCATCGCTGGCAGACTTCAGTCATGTGCTGACTATCAGGCATCACTGTTATGTGCTTCTGCTCCTTCCTTCTCTACATTCACAGTGAGCCAATATCTGGCAATCTTTGCCCTGCAGTGAGACACCAACCCTCTGCTCATGCATGGGAGTATGGGCACTGTTAACAGCAGGAGACATGCGGCTGGTGATTGTATGGCTCATTCTTCCCTGATACGTCTGAATGAGTTATCCAATGATTGCTGGGTACTGGGACACTAACAAGAGCTAGCTACCCTGATTCAGGCAAAAGTCAAACAATGATTATGGATGGGGAAAAGCAAGTAGAAGGGACTGCAAATGATGTTCAGCTTGTCTGAATTAGGGACAACTGCTGTTTGCTCCCCAGGTCTTGTTATGTCTTCAGCATTTTCTGGATGCACACACAAGCAATGAGGACACAAATGCCTTTGATTGCTCATATGAATGTTCATTATCGCCTGGGATGGTTTATTGTGGGCTTCAGTGGAGTCATTAGCTTCTTTCTTAACCTGAGGCTTAGAGTGTATGTTACACCTGAAATCTGTTTGGAGGTTACAGAATCAGAGAATCACAGAATCATCGGAGTTGGAAAGGACCTCTAGAGATCATCTAGTTAAGCATCCCCACCAAAGCAGGTTTTCCCAGAACATGTTACCCAGGATCACATCCAGGTGGGATTTGAAAGTCTCTAGAGAAGGAGACTCCACAACCTCCGTGGGCAGCCTGTTCCAGGCTCCATCACCTTCACAATGAAGAAGTTTTTCCTCATATTTAGATGGAATGTCCTGCGTTCCACCTTGTGCCCATTGCCCCCTGTCCTGTCACTGGGCACCACTGAAAGGAGTCTGGCTTCATCCTCCTTTCACCCACCCTTTGGATGTTTATAGACATTGACAAGGTCTCAGCTGGAGCAGGGCATTACTGCCTGTTTAGGAAGGGGGATTTCCCAGGCTGAAAGTACATTCCACCTGGACTGCATGACCTTCACTGCCTGCCAGGCCTGATCTCCTCTTTAAGCCATATTTGATCTATAAAGCCTTAAATGGTTTGGGTACTAATGGCTGAAGTGGCAACCTCTGTCTTTCACAGACAAGTGACATTTACAGCAGCTGTGGTGCTTTGGCCAACTTCAGCTCTCAGGTTTAAACAAAAAGTTGTTCCTTGCTTAATATTCTTGGCACAGGTTGCTCAGTTTTGGAGTTTGTCCTCTCTTTCTGATGGTGGGAGTCACCTTTAGGCAATCTGAATTCCTGGATTCCAGGATTTCAGTTTTTATTATCTCCTATTCTCCATAGTTGTGGTTTGATTAAGGTTTTAGGGCAGTCTGAGTGGGCAAAGTTGTTTTGATGGCTAGAAAGCTTTTTTAATTTTAAAAAGCTCAGTCAACTGCTGAATTGTGTGGTGACTAGCACAGACTAAGGGGTGAGTGCTTTTATATGTGTGTGAAGTAGCCAAGGGATGGCTCAGCTGCTGGGAAGTCCTTTGAACATCAAGTAACTACTAAAGCAGAAAGCGAGACAAACCACCAAACCCCAGAACATGCTTGGAAGAAAAATCTTGACAGCTGGTCTGCTGTGCTATGGAGAATGGAGGAGGAGTACCAGTCCAGACATTTTGACCCTACAGATTCTCTAAGAACTAATTAACTTTCTTATCCCAAAGGGCAGCTAGGAGTTAGTTAGGTGCTCATGGTCCTTAAGGAGTAGAGAGGATCATAGGGACTGATAGCAAAAAGATGAAAAGTGAGGAGATTTGTGCTGGAGAAAGGAGTGCAATGACTACTCAGAAATTCCTCTGCAGCCTGTTTCCAACAGCAGTGGCTAGCAGTAAAAGTGTAAGGGAGGAGAACAGGGCCACTACAGGGTGACCTTTCCTTAGTAACCGCTTTGAGAAATTAGTCTCCTCTTGAAGCAGCAGTGCAGTCCTTGCTACATTTAAAAGGTGATGGTGTATTTATTTACCCCTCCATTTTGAGCCTGCTTATAGCCCCAACCTACATGACACATTTTTACTTCCCATGAAAGAACTAATGAGGACTTAATTACCTTCAAGGAGTAATTTAGGCAAGATGAATGGAGTCAGACCAGTATAAACTGGTGCATATATGTTATGACTGAGCCTGAGCCGAGTAATAGCTTTGTCCAAATAGTCATTGTAGAACAAAATAGGACAGAAATCTGTACTTTTTACCAGACTTTATTAGATTTAATTTTTTTTCCAAATTATAGGATTTGATTGCACAGTAAATTTGCATTATTGCTAAGTTAAAGTATGAGTGGGAACCATTTACGAACTTGCGTTTTTCACCATTCTTTAGAATTAGTTCTTTCTAGCCCTGAATTAGAAGTAGATGTGTGATACTGAAGAGTGAAAAATTTCTCTGCAGTCATGATGTGTAAAAGCAAAAAACATAAAGCATGATGCCTTCACAGGTTTATACCATTTCAGTCCTTCATCCCAGGCTGATAAATGTAAAATATAGAAGTGTTTTTTGACTGGAACAAGGACTAGTCACTGAGAGGTGGATGTTCCTGTCTTGTGGTCACAGGAAATTTCTTCTTGAGTGCTGTACTTTTCCCAGGAGCAGTGGTAGGCACTATTTAATAGAATAATCACTGCCACTATTTCAAAAAACACTTGGGCATTTTCCTCACTATTCTGAAACGGATCTAGTTTTGTTAAATGGGCTCTAAAACTGACACAGTGAATTGTCCCCCTTCACACTGAGAGGCAGACCTGATTTCTATGTCTCAAACAGATTTAGGGGTGGTCTCTGCTCTGTAAACATACTGAAGGGGCGGCTCTGAATGGGTTTGAGGCACAACTCCAGAGATCTGAGAAATTAAAAGACAAGACAGGAAAGTTTCCAGGATCTGCAGTTTGGTTTTAGTTGCCTGAATCTTTTATTGGATCTGACACTAATTTCACATTCAATATCTCTTAAAGTTAGGAATGCAGGATCACTTGATCTTATCCAGAAAGCTGGAATTCAGAGTGAAACATCTCAAAGTCCAGGCTGTGTAGAGCTGGGCCTTGGATTGGATCTCATGATCTACTAAGTGATATTTTGAGGATATTTAACAGTTTTAATTTATTCTCTCCAGAGAAGAAAGAAAAAAAGTAAAGAAATCATGGGACCTATCTACTGAAGAATTAGCAGGAATGCCAAACAAATAATTTTACTATTGTCTTACAAGAAATGCAAAACCGTACCAAGCAATGTCTTTGTCTGTCACTTGGTGCACTGGGTCCTCTACATTGTTCTTGTCATATACAAAAATCATGCTTAGCTTAGTGTGGATTTTATGCACTGCTTTGGGCTTTTAGGAAAAAATTAGAGACTTTTATCACTGCAAATAGACACAAATTGCAATTCAACTTCCTTGCCATTGATCTATTCCTCGCTATTGATCTATTCCTCTTGTGTTTGATACTTGTTGACTGTAAAGCTTTGTGGGCTAGAAGCTCGTCTTTATTACATCTCTTTGCTGTACAACAAGATGTTTAGATTTTTATTGCAGTAGTCATTTTATACTTATGATTTTTCAGATTGCTCTCAACATTATCATGAAGGAGAAATTGATTTTTCTGCCATACAATCTCCCTCCTACGACAGTAGACATAACAAGTACAACTCCAAAAGTAAAAGAGGCTTTCCATTGCATGCTCAGAAGTTATAGCTTATGCCAAATGTTAGAACTACCCACATTGTGTCTTCCAGGAAGTAAGAATTGGCATGAAAATTACCAAAAAGTTAGCAGGCTGGCTTAAAAACTGTGCTTCTTTCCTCTTCTTCCCCTGTTTGCTCAAACAATCTCACTTTACTAGCAGTAATTGTTATTGTAGTACCTCATAAAAAATTAGGGCTCATAATGTCATTAAGAAATCACCCAGTGTTCTTCCATCCCATGCCACTATTGCCTACTGGAAAAGAGGACTAGCTGCCCCAGACCTTGCCTGTTTTTTCAACTATGTCTTCAAGCCTAATATGAGGTGTTCTGTGCATCTTCTATTTCAGCCCCTCTTCGGGGATGTTAAACACAGATATACAGGTGCACAAGAGAGAGCAAGAAGCCAAAGGAAACCGTCTAAAAATCGTAGGAGTTCTTTAGTTTATTCAGTGAAGAGGAGCTCTGATCTCTTGTGGGCTGTAGCTGTGTCCCTGGAGCAGGATGTTCTTTTATCAACCTGCACAGGAAATAAAAGGTCTGTGGACTCGCCCATCTTCCTCCAAGATGTACACACATTTCTCCCACCTGACCTTTTTTTCCAGAAGAACATGGACAATTTTCTATCTGTTTATTTTCCTTCCCCTGAGAAAGGAAGATTTGTGTCTGGCAACCCCAGTGACATAAGCCATGCAAGTCTAAAGCATTTGGAAACAATTTATGTTAATGTTCCAAAGGCTAAAATGCAAAGATTTATGATATCCTTTGCAACTATGAACTAGCAGTTCAAACTATGCTGGTCTTTCTGGCAAGAGGTGATTATTTTCCTGTAACTTAGCAGCTATTGCCACGTTCATTATCTATCATCTCATTGCAGTAACTGCAAGCTACTCATCTAAGAGCTAATTATTTTTCCAAACCAGGCCATAATGCCATGAAAGGGCAGGGTGGGAGGAAGCCACTTTTCTTTATTTTTAATTTACTTTAGGAAGAGAAGAAATGACCATTTGCCAGTAGCATTGACAAGAAGAAAAAAGAAATAACATACAGTTGGAGTCCACCTGACCTTCAGATGTTAGCTGGAGTAGAGGTGCACAACAAACACCCAAAGTATCCACCCTTTGTGCTTAGATTTACTAAAACACATTAAGAGGCAGTAGCCATCTTTCTTTGTCTGGGCAAGTATAGCTTATGCTTTTCTTCATGGGATGAGTGTCTGTAGATACCATGAGGGAGCACAGGGAGTGTAAAGGCAACCTGAGTGCTTGAAGGCCTAGCTGGCCACAGGGCAGGTGTTTCTTGGATGTCTGACCCTCCAGCAGTGCAGTCCTGGCTGTAGAGAGGCAAGCCAACTGATGCAGCACAGCCACGTCACCCGTCATGGGCCACAGAAGGACATTTGCTCTCTTGTGCTAAAGAGAGCCAATGCAAAAGTTAACCAGGTGCTGAAAGGCAAGTGATGCACAGCTCATCCTGCAGGAACTGCAGCCAGCCACTCTTCTTCCATAGGAACTCTGTCCTTGCCAGTGGCTACTGGGTTACTGCTGCATGCAGGTGCATTTCTTGTTTAAAGAGAAGAAAAGGAAAATACTTTTGTAAGGCTACTGGGACACTGACGCTGATTAGTATGACTGTTGTTCATACCATCATCTTTGTGTAGGTCCTTAAAAAGGGGAGTCATGATTACAGTAGGGAAAAAGTTGTTGGGTATCCCTGTATCCCATGATTTGGGGTTTATGCTAAGCTTGTAAATAAAACAAGGATGATTAGACAGATGTGGCTGCACTCTTTAAGTTGAGAAGAAAGTGGAAGTCTTTTTCTCTTGATGCTGCTTTGGAAGAACAAACCCATAGTAAGACCATCAAAAGAATTTGGCGCCCTGTCTTCAAGTAATCAATGCCTTATGTCCATTGCTCTCTCAGATCAGCCCTGTTAATAAGCCCAAACTGCTTTACTAGTGTCCATGTTAAGGTTAGGATATTAGATGCATCTAATTACAGAGCTGTTCATTGCTGCTTCTGAAGGTTTTAAGCTCAGAGCAGATAGTCATAGATCTCTTAGAAGCTCCCCAGCAGAAGTCAGGAAAACTTGGGTTGATATTTGAAAATATTAGTATTAATAAAAAAAAAAAAAAAAAAAAGT
>WUAM01000281.1:3080848-3094229 GCA_024336885.1 Actenoides hombroni
TAGTTAGCACATAATAATAATAATAATAATAATAATAATAATAATAATAATAATAATAATTTCTTTCTCTTAGATCAAACTATTGCATAGTGACAACAATGATCATTATTTTCCATATTAGAGTTCTTACCTCAGTTCTGATTTAGAAGTGCATGTAAAGTAGAAAAATGGGCCTTGATGGTGATTAGATTTGGGCTATTAGAGTCAGTTCATTTCCGAACCTTTCTAAAACAAATTAAATATTCTGAACATGTTATTTGATTTTTTTTTTTCACAGTTTCCATAATATTTTCAGTTCCCTATCTGTCCATTGACAGCCACTGCAGCAACTCTGCCAGAGATTTTTTGACATGACCTCCTGGAATACATTGCAAACATTTTCCACAATTACAAGTTAAATTATATACTGGTTCCAGCTGAAATGGTTTGTTGCAGATTGACTTTAGGAAGATAAGATCATTTTTGTCTGATTTAATCTAACATCTCTGAATCCTTGAAGGCAGAAGAGCCTCTGCCAATTTAAAACCCCATGATCTATGGGCTCCCCATGGGACCTGATGCTCAGCAGCCCCATCAAGACTGCATGGAGCTACAAAAGGGATGAAGGAGAATTACCAGGCAGCTCCTTCCCTCATCCCATGATGTGTTGTGTGCACTACATCAAACACTACCAGGCATAGCAGGGGCAGCTTCTGACCTCTTATCCTCCTTCAGTCAGTTCACCCCAGCTCAGATCACCCCAGCTCATTTCACTATTTTTTCTGACAAGGAAATGTTCATCACTAATTGGCACACACAGCCCCTCCCCCCTGCTCTTTCCCACCAGTGTCCAATCCACCAAGGGGAAGTAAAACAATTTTCCTTAATGATAATTAAGGAAAGGGAGATGGGGATGAAAAAGTAGGGGCTTATTTCACAGTCAAATTTAATGTTTAAGCAATCCAATTTTTATTATTTATTTTTTTTACTTCATTGGTTCTCTGATTAGCCCAGCACAAATCAGCCATCTTCAAGGCTTCAGAGGAGACAATGCAATGAATCAGGGAGCAATGTTTCTGACAGGGTGCCTGCATGTAAGGTTGAAAATACAAGTACCATTCAGTGCTATCCCGTGGTTTAGAAGCATACCCTATCACATATATTTCTCATCTATGTGTCATTTATATAACGTATGTTGCTTGTTCTTCAGTGGCCTCTGTGCTTTAACAGAATTAATTCTAATGCGGAGAAATCTGTAGCTCACATATGGGAAACAAGATGGAGGAAGTATCGTTTTCATAGCAGGACTTCTTAATGATTTTACTAATCCTTCAGAAATCTCACTTCAGCTACTGGGATGATGTTGGAATAATTGCCATTTCAGCACTTATCTCCTTTTCAGGCTGAAAAGAATGAACAAAGAAAATTAATGGAAAAAGATGGCTGGAAGTGAAATATTTCTATTTCCCCAAGTTTGAGTCACAGAAAGATTTAATACCTCTGAGCAGGCAGGGGAGCGGGGAAGCTACACTTTAAGGTTTGAAAATGGCTAAGCTACTGACTGATGCCACCACTGTTTTTTCCTGGAAACAATGCAGTTACTTCATCAGAATTCAGCAAATCCCTTTCTGATGCTGGGACCTGTATAATAGAAGCTTCCACGGAACCTGAGAGGCTGCCTTTAGGAGAACTGCTATTTTTGACACAACTGCTTATGAAGTAGCATAGACTCACACAGACTTTGCATTTTAGTTAATTAAACCTAAAATAACAGCCAGGCAATAATTTTTTTCTGAAATTTCATTCTCATAAGATGTTCTCAGATATGTATTTTTCCCCAAGCATATGAGGGATATGCAAAGGGTGAACAGACTTTTCTATAGTGTCTATTTTCTCTCCTCATTCTGTCTCCCAGTCACAAGGCTTTTTGCAACATTCTGATCTTCCTTTCTTCCCCCCGGTGACTAGATCCTTAAGTAGAAATACTCAGCACGTAAGAAGTATCAGTTTCACAGACTTTGATGAAGAAATGAGAGATACCTTTGGAGAATCCATTAAGACCCCTGCAGCCAAGGCAGATAGGAACTTTACATGAAATGAAAGCCTGTCTGCTTTGGATTTTATTTTTGGGAGGTTGTTCAGCGTAAATCAATGTGAAAAGCTTAGTGTTTTGGAAACTCCAATATAATCACCAAAAAAAAAAAAAAAAAAGAAAGATATTTCCGTGTTTGTTTTCTTAATGTACTTGAATAGTTTTCACATACAGTCTTAACTGATTCCCTTCAGTGAATTTAAAGGAAGGTGTGATGGCTCAGTAGCATGGAAACACTTCTGGTTTTTTAATAGGAAAAATTATCTTCAGAAGGATAATATATTCCTATGTGATAAGACAGATGATACTGACTCAGATTCAAGGCTGTTTCTGTGATAGCATGATCTGGGATGGAACTGAAAAGCAGTTTAGACTGTCGTGGTCAGCTTGGACAAAGGTTTTGTTAATATTTTAAATTTGGACAGGACTTCTGTTTCTGTCCAATTAGACCCAGATTCATTCAGAGAAATCTACATCATGAAAAAGATGTCTCAAAGGGAATGTGGCAGTCAGACACCAGTCAACGTATGGTTTGCCATTGTCTATGTAATTGCACCTATGCCCCTTTCTTGATGGACAATTGAGATGTAGAGATGGTTTGCAGTGGATGCACCTAGGCAGAAAGACAGCTATGCCCGGCTACTGCTGCTGCTTTCCTCTATCTCATCTGTGGTGCAAACAGCTCTTGACATTGATGAGGGGTAGGGCATGAATTGAGGGGATCACAGGGCAGAAAAGTAGCAGTGCTTGAGGAAGGAGAGGACAGAGCACACCAAAGGAACTTTCAAGGAGCAAACTGTCGTTTTAAGGAACTGGTATCTGCTAAAGAAAATCCCTCTTTGTGATGGCTGAGATTTCAACAGCTTGGAAAGCTGAGGTACCACATAGAGGAAATCACAGGTCCTTCACTGGGCAAGCAGCATTGTCAGAAGAGACATCCCAGGTCCTCATGGATTAAAAGAAGCAATAAAAGCCATCACAGGATAAAGGAAGCTTGTCAAACATTTCCCCAAGCAGCAGGCATCTGTATAACATTGGCCAGACACCCTGGAGAGCCCTCACCAGGATGCTGACCAAGTGAAGAATAAAGCATGGAGAATTGTAATGAAGTGTGTGGGAAGCAATAATTCTTGTTGTTGAATATAGTCTTCTCCTTCCCTGCTTTCTCAACCATTCTTTCTTTCATCTCACTAGAGAACAGAGAGTGCTTCTACTTTTAAGGAAACGAAAGAGAAAGATTTTCATCTGTGCCGTCGTCACACCTCTTTGGACTCTAAGCATTCCCTAAACCCCTTGGCTCTGTAGTTTGTTCATCTGTAAAGAGAAATAGGGAGCGTGCCGGCACATCTTTGGGAGTTCTTTGGGATTCAGACACAACCTCTGATGGGACATGAGTGGTCTTCACAAACAGTGACTCTAAATGATGACAGTGCAGAGACCTACGCTGCTGCTTCTTTCCTTCCCTCTGGATTCAGCTTGATTGCTATGTGGGGCCCCAAGTATGACAGACGGGTAGAGGCTTTTGGGTTTCCTACCCTTGTGGGTGGAACTTGGGATGTCAAACTACTACAGAGTTTGCAGTACTGTTGGTCTTCTGAATTGGCAAATAGTACTCCTTAATTTAGGATTTATTCATTTTAGCATAATCATGATTTATGTTTTCCTGTTTCAGACACACGAAACAAGCACACCGTGATTGTTCCAAAAAACTAATCGCTCTGCGTTTTTGATAGCACAAGAAACATGCAATTCTGTACAAAATAGCTCACATACCTAGTATTCCCCACACTGTTCCCAGCAGGCTCCAGTGTTTTCAGTCAAATTCCCCTTTCCAGTATCCTCCCTCTCCCACTGTTCCACTGCTTATGGTTTCTTCTCCAAAACCTTAATTCTGTGTGAATTATTTCCTTCTGCTCCCCTTAATGCTTTTTCTGCCTGCACCCTTGACATCTTTTATGACCCTCTAGAAACAGTCAACAACAATGCTTGTAACTATTTCCCCTCACCAGCCAGCCAGAGGCCCAGGGAGCTTCTGAGCAAAGAGAGGTTTGTGAAATTGTGCAGTTGGCAGACACCTCAAGAACTTACCTAACTCATTTTCAAGGCAGGAGTGACAGCATCTAACTCATTCCTGACACATCTTTTTCTAATCTACCCTTAAGGATTAAAATTAAGACTCCATAATATCCAAAGTCAAATGAGCATAAGTTTTATCAGTTCAACACAGATGGCAGATAGAAAGAAGATGACATTCAGACTAGATTTTTCAGTCTAACATGAGTGCCTGTAAATGATGACTAGTATCTGGGAGACCCTGTAATTTGTAGGTATTCAGATCCTGCCATAGAAATATGAGCATTGTTGAGTAGAAGGGTTCAACCAACTTCTTATCCTGTCCTTGTGGTTGAAGAAGTGACTTGAGAAAAAAATGAAAATAGTCTGTAATGATGCCTCCTCATAATACTCTCCCAGCTTTCAAAAACTTTTTGGCTTAACCTGGGATTTCTCAACCTGGAGGCAGTATCCATACTGAATATCACTTCCATGAACTTGCACAGTTTCTTCCTCATCCCATGAAAGGAAATTCACAGTTTCCTGTAACAGATATCTCTATGTTGTTGAAGAACCATCTCCTTGTGTTTGTCTTGAACATGTTACCCACTGACTTCATCTGGTGCCTCCTAGGTCTTACGCTTGGAGAGATAATGAGCAACTGATCTTTGTTCACATTTTATAGGCTGCTCAGGTCTTTGTCAATCTTTATGATATCCGCCCTCAGCCATCTCTCTCCTAGGCTGGAGAGTCCCAGCCTATCTAGTATGGAAATGGCTCCTGTGTTTTGTCATTCTTCCCTAAACTTTTTCCAATATGACAATTTACTTTTTCAGATAAAGTGGCCAGAACTTTAACATTCAATATGCTTTTTGGCTGCTTTTGAGCACCAAGCAGGGTTATTTTGATTTTTTTTTTTTTTTTTGTAAACCTATATAACTCTCAATTTCCACGCTAATGGTGGTCAGGTCAGAACCACTACTTTATAGCTAAAGTTACATTTTTCCCCATGTGCACTACTTTATTCTTACCTACATTCAGTTTAAGATGGTCTTCCAGTGCCCACTCATTGTGTTGCCTAAGATCCTTTTGTTTCTCAGTTTCATCAGAATTTCCACTATTAATCTCCTATTAATCTCTCTTTACTGCAAGAACTCCTTGTTTATCTTTCAAATGATTTTATGCAATCCACGCAAAGATCTTCCCTCTTTTCCTGTGGCTGCTTAAGTGTTTTTAAGGTTGTTTGGTAAGGACCCTTGTTGAATACGTGGAAAAGTACAAATAAGCAAATGCTGCCAACCAGGGATCTCCTGTGTCTGCATGCTTCTTACCATCTTACAGGAACACAATGGATTTGTAGACCATAGGTTCCCTTTACCAAGCTGTATTGAATTTCTCCCAATGTATCACATTTGTTCATCTTCTCTACCCTGCATAGTAATTTCTACTAAATTTATCAAACTTTCCAGTCTCTAATTTCCCCAGTTTCTCTTGTAACAATTAAAAAAGGCTGGCACTGTATTAGCTACTTTCAGGTGCTCAGTTCTAAGATTGTTTTAAATAAAAGGCCATGTACTCATTATTTCAGCAAATTCCTCGTGAGTCCCTTTGGATCTTATGGGTAAGCACCATCTGGCTCTAGTATTTTCTTCCTATTCATTTGGTTCCATACCTCTTCTACAGACACTTCAGCTTGAAACAGATCCTCTGACAATCCCCATAAGGATGTGTTCTGCTGCAGGAAGCTCTCCAAGTTCCTCACAGTGAACACAGGAGAAAAGAAAAAAAAAAATAATTCTTTTTTTTTCTGTTACAGCTATCTTTTCCCTGAAGACTTCTCCTTTTGTACCCTGGTTATGTATTGGCCCTAGAGCTTCCCCAGTCATTCAACTTGCCTTGAATTCAAAAGAAGTATATAGTTGTAAATCACTTCCCAGATTACTTCAGACTCTAATATTTTGATGTAAGTAGAAATCGTTGCCCTCTCTGATCTGAATATGGCTGGGCATCCTGTTTTGCAGAAATATCCTTCTGTATGGCAACAGTTATTTTTCTCTCAACCACCATTTGTATACACTACATATAAACTGAGCAGGTCTCGGTCATAGGCTCAGACATATATTATGATTGAAAATATGAGCTTAGATTGTGCACTTTGAAGTAGAGTCCTTGCTGTTGATCTTCTTAGGCCTGTGCTTACTTTGAATTCTGTAAGTGCTCAGGCCCTTTAAATAATAGGATTAAAGCAATCTTTTAGTTGCTGATGTGAATTTCATGTCTAACAATTCTCACAGAGCTGAAAAAATATACCATCCGTTGTCAGCCTGCTAGACATATGGATTGTGTTTGTCCCTGACAAATTTATATTCACATGGCTGTCTAGTGGAGCTGCTGTCTTAATGTGAATGAAATTCAAATGTTGTCTGTAAAACAAAATAAAGGCTTGCAACAATGGCTTGTCTTGAAGATAATGTGTCTCATGGTGGGAGATAAATAATTTTTTTGAATCATTAGAGAGGAGCCAGAAATCACATTATGAAGCAGCACTAGTCCTTTCATTTGCTGCTAATGGCTATCCATAAAGTCCAACAAGTCCTTGCTGGGTGGTGACAGTACAAATTCCTTACATGACTGAGCACTGCCCACTGGGCTGTCTGCTCTCTGATGAGCACCTGGTCCACAGTGATGCTGCCTCTCCTTATACCCAGTAGGATTTCCAGGAATCCAGACCCCTCATTTGCAAGGAGGAGTTCCTAACACTTGGATGTCCAGGAAAAAACTGTGATGAAGGGTATGGTTTGTCTGACAGCAGACACAGAACTGGCAGGCAGCAGAAAGTTCACTCTCAGGACGGAGCAGAGGAAGACCTGGGAGGAAGTCAGGAAACTCTGCTTGGGTGACCACATCTCTTCAACAGCCATGCTCATGCTGCTTCTTCTGCTGGCTTTATATGTGAGCATGCCTCAGACCTAGAGCTGTTTGCTGTTTCCTTTAGTAGGCTGAAGATCAACCTGACAGTAGCATTTTTAAGGACAGAGGGAAAAGGCAGAAAGGAGGCACAGCTGTAGGTACTTGGGCAGGAATCCTGGTTGAGAGTCTGGTCACAAATCCTCTCCCAGCAGCTGGCACAAGTGCCTGCATAACTGAACCCTAACCCATTCCAGGCACAATGAGCTGGATATGCCTCTGCCCTTCACGTGCTACATCTCTGCTAACTCAGCTAATTCAGCAAATGAGGAAACTATTACCAAATGCAGGTGACTGGGAGGAGTGGCAGACTCCAGTAGGAAGCAATGATAACATGGGGAGGAAGGGCTAGGACACAAAGAAGGCCATACATGGACCCATACAATCCCCAGCATGCAGGCTGGGTGGTCCTGCTCATGGTGGTGGGAGAGAGTCCTCCTGCCACACAACTGCTGTGTGTGCATTTTAGTGCAGGAAGCAAATCGAGGGCTTCTGAGAAGAAAAAGATACTGCAACCTTCCTGTGCCAATGACAGAGAGATCTTCTTAGCGTGACCGCATCACCAATTCCTCTGGTCCCACTGCCTTCCCTGCCTGCATGTACAGCAGCAGCTTGTGTTGGCCCAAACACAGCAGAGGATGGTCCACACTGTTCAACTGTAAGTGAAGCCCCATGTCTGGCTCAGCCCAAAGCCCCCATCACTCTCCTATGGGATCTCCAGCATGGCCCAAGGTCTTGCCTGCCTGAAGGACTGCTCCTAACAGGAGGGTGGATGTGTCCATCTCAGTTTGCCCGGTAAGATAGTATAACTGTATAGACACCAGCTGTGCCATGCTTGTTGGCCTCAGAACCAATATTTTCTTATAAAACACAATGTTTCTGAGACAAAACTAGATACAGGAGAAACATGGTAGTAAATCAGATCTCCCTATTTTCCACAAGGATGTTAGTAGAAAACATGTTCCTGAGATTCCTACAGTTTGGTTGATGTAGTATGTTCCTCTCTCTCATGGACCATTTGTTCCACAGGCTCAAGGGAAAGCCTTTGTGGCCCACTATAGTCCTTCTTTCTGGAATCCTTCGCTGCTTTTAGTTGGTCCCTTGGTCTTCAGACCTGGTGACATGTGGATGTAAAATCCTTGAAACAGACAGTTTTGCTGGTTGCTTTTCTAGTGTGTGCTGGGGTGCCAACATGTGCAACCACTGTCTTCCTCACTTCTGTCTGCCTAAATATCTTCTTAGGCAGAACAGTTTGTCTTTTTACATCATATATTATGTTTGTGTAATTAATTTTATAAAATTATACCCTCTGCTTAGCCACCAGTATTCCAGCAATAAATAATTGTATCCTAAGACACTAATTGCACTAATAAATCTAGATCCTCATTAGGTTATAAATGTGCAAGTTATTGAACTGCAAGACTTAGGTAAGATGACACTACAAATAACACCATGGCTTCATTTAAGATTGTGGTTTACAAAGAAGTGTGAACATTATTACCATGATACTCAGAAATGTTTCTGCAGCCAATCTTGGAGTCCTCAGAGTTAAACTCTTACTGAATTTGATGAGATAGAGGGTGAAACAGTTTACAAATGTATGACCTTATCATTCCTAATAAGATGTTCCAATTGTCTTTTATGGTAGGTTATTTATAATGATGGAGCATTTTCCCATTGATTGCCTAATTAACAAACTCACATAAGCACTTGCCACTATTACGACAGGTTCTGTTCTTTCTCTTAAATTATCAGTCTAAAATGAGAGACAACCAGTGTCCTAGCTGGCTTTGTTACCACTGTCACACTGATGTTTTTTCGAAGCAGCTCAGTAAAAGTAGTTAGGAATACAAGTCTAACTCATAGCATTAGATCAGGAAAGCATCAATCTCATGCAAAAGCTCTTCTTCCCATTCAAGGTTTCCACAAAAGACTGTTAATGTTTCAATTGCAGTCTCCAGTTTTTCAGAGACCTTCAACTTTGCACAAAAAGGTCCATTGGATTGAAACTTTTTCAGGTGATGTTGACTGAAAAGACTATTGCCATTACATATTTTCAAATAGGTTTGTGCCGTTTTCTCCCTGCTGATGAGAATGGATGGTCTAGAAAACCATCACTGTTCAGTCACTACTCCTGAGTTCCTACGCTCTTTCATAACCCTTCACTCCTGAATAAACTATTTCACAGAATTTTGTTTTGAGAGGCAAAGTGATTTCTGAAGACTATTGCTCTCTGCTGCAGCTCCACCAAGTGAGAAAATATTCCTAACAAAATATTTCCACTTCCTACACAGGTTTTTCTTTTCACCAGAAGCACTTCATGCGTCTGACATGCTCCTTCCGTGCTCTGTGTTTCTACAGCACCAGGACAGCCTTGGTTCACCTCATGAATCTCCAGAGAATGCCCCAGAGCACATCAATGTACAGAAAAAACAATACAAGAAGTAAAAATGACCAAGAAGAAAGACAAGAAGTAAGCACAATGCATTTCTTATTGCAGAGGGTATACATTACCAAAGCACCCTGGTTCATAAAGGTAGAAAGGAGGGGAGAGTTTGCTAGTAGTAGTAAGGGACTTGTGATAACAAACTCTGTCCCTTGATCAATAATAAATTTTGTGTAATCCAGGCATATAACCTATAGTGTCATCCATGCCACCTCATTTTAACTGAACAAATGTTAGCTGACCCAAAAAAGCCATCCATGATCCCACTATGGTGGCTGGAGAAAGAGCGTTGCTTGCAAAGGGTCATTTGCTAGACACCTACTGAGGATGACATGAACTTCCCTATAGGTGTGCTTCCATCCTACATTGAGTCTAGAGGGAATCCAGCTGACTAGTTCAGACACCTGACCTTGGACAGCTAAAGCACAGCAGGCATGTCCAATCAGAATTCACACTCCTAAATTCAGCCACTACATTCCCCTCTGCTTAATTGAGCAGAGCTGGAGACAGCATCCCACATGTTGGCTAGAGGATTTGAAGGCAGATGAAAGGAAGAGAGGGGAGAGTCTCTCTCCAAGACTTATTTCTTGGAGCCCTGGGTCACTGCAGCCCTGAGCTGAGGCTTAGAGTCTGCCAGTCCTCACTGCCCTTCAGCACTTGAGTCTGCCCTCAGATCTGACCCTCACTTCTCCATTCTGAATTAGGAAGAAGTGCAACTTTTCTCCCCGGAAAGGATGGTGAGAGAAGAAATACTCAATGGTATGAGATGCGAGCCTTTTTTGTATGTAACACACAATGTGTTTAACCTGTGCTCACGTGAATTCCTGAGCTGGGGCTTACACCCAGAAGATGAAAAACACAACAAGCAGAGATTATTCTCTCTTTTACTGTTCTGTACCTGGAATGCCCTGCTATACGGTGTTAGCACATCTTTCTTGTATTATAAGTGGTGTCCTGATCCCTTGAGTGTCCTGCTGCCTTCTGCACCCAATGCTGGAGGCTGTGGGGCATGTTGCAGTCAATGGACTTCATGCATAGAAAATTAGGATATTCAGCATTGAAAAAATGGGATAAATAAGAGAATAATGGGCTTCTGTGTGGTGGCATCAGTGGATCGCAGGTATTCTTGTTTTCTTATGATAATCTGTAGAGGCGCTGGGCTTCGCTCCCCTAGCTGCAGACTACCAGAAAGGAGCAATAGTTGCTGTTACCCACTTCCCTCCAACAGAAAGCATGCAAATTTCTCCTGAGACTTAGGTGAAAATCCGTTAAGCTTGACAGGGAATATGTTGATCTGACAGCCCACTGGCTTTGTTTGTGAAGTGTGTGAAACAATTTCTGTCCCTATGTCTGTGCCCATTCTACTCCCATGACAACATAGTTTGATAGTGTACTTATTTTCCTTTTTTAAAGGAGAATTTTCCTCACATTAGTTGTGATATGGAAGTTTCACAGAGACAGCAGGAAAAAAATATTATAAAAGAGAAGCTGTACAACTGGCTTCACATGAAATGTTACAGAAAATACGAAGTGAAATTAGGGGAAAATATTTTTTCTTCTACCTCTTTCAGTTTCCCTACTTCTTGGTGGCATGTGCTAATGGTAGCCAGTAAATCAACCTGCAGCAGAAACATTCTGAGTTTTATGAAGCTGATGGATCCCTTTAAAATATGCTCCTTCCTTGTTTGTGTCAGAGTGAGCTGAGCAAAACCAGGCAGGATTGCTTCAATGGCTTTCAGAAAAACTAGGACTCTGTGTAATATGACCTCTGCTTCTCAAAGCTAATCAGTGTTAGATGATGAACATTCTTGAAACAGCCTGAGATTTATGAGCGTGAAACTGTACTCACTGTGATATGAAGCCAAAGATAAAATATCACAGCCAGTAATAATGCATCTCACTGAAAAACAACCGTGTCAGAGTGCCTGTATTCTGGTTAGACAATACACAGCTACAGAAAAGGAAAACTGGTAAGGAAAAAAATGTGAAAATGCTCTTTGGTGGTGCAAATCTACACAAGTCTGGCACTATTAAAATTAGAAGGTAAAAGGAGGAGCTCTGAGCTTTGCTAAAATCAGTGGATGTTTCTGAGAAAACTCCTATTGATTTCACTGAGGCCAGGATTTCCCCCCCCAAGTCAGCATTCACACTCCCTTCTTTCTCTGGTTTTCTTCCTTGTAAAATGGCCTTTTTCATTTTCTGTATTAAAGGAGTATTTAAATGAGACTGCCCCCATCCCAGCCTCTTGCCAGCTGCAATCAAAGCTCTGCCTTGTTCTGAGGGCTTGCTGTTTGGAAGGGAAAAAGTAAAGTTATTCATCCATTAATCATATTTTCAAATGCTAGGTAAGAACAAAGTATTATTGTTGGGAAGACTGCCTTCAGAATGGGTTCGCTTTGGGAACAAGCTTTCCATATTTTTTTTTTTTTTTTCTTTCAATTTTAGATTCAAATCTGGTGAAAAATAACTGCATTAGTATGTATGTTGCTGCATTTTTTACAAGCTAAAGAACTTTGGCCAACATATTTAAAAAAAACCAACCCAAAAACTCATGTTTTGCTATGCATGATTGGAATGCTGCTCCTGCTTCTTGTTTTTAAGAGGGAATACTGTCAATACACCAGTGGAGACACTTTAACACTAATTGCCCAAACAGAACAATTTTGTTATTTTTATTCTTTTAGCCTGAGGTCTGGCTGATGGACAAAGAATGTAAGGACATGAGAAAATTTCTAGTATGGGAGAAGGAACACTAGCCTATAAAAAAATACTACTTTTTTGCATGATTTCTTTATTGCACAGTTTGCTGTAGAAGCAGATCAGCTCAGCCTGACAGCAAACTCTTGAATAAAACAGGCTGAGTGGAGCAGTGGGCCCAGTTAAGAGAGCTGCCAGCCTTCGATGGTGGCCATCCAAAAGTCAACGCTGTGCTCTCGGGTGGGACGTGATACCTTTGGGCTCCCAAAACTCATCTCACCAGTGCTGGTGAGCAGAAGATCAGAGCTCTGTGCAGATCTGAAGAGAGCAGAGCACTGTCTGGAGGCAAGACTGTTGCTGCTGGAGAGCACAGAGACATGTGGAGGTGCCGGCTGTGGTGTCTGAAGACGTTAAGCCTTCCAAGGCATCCGTGCGGGGACAGTAAGCCTCGAGATAAGATAGATGTGTCTGCAGACAACTTAGTATTCTACATTCCTTTTTTCTTTCACTGAAGTTATGTGCTGTTCTTCACATGAAAGGTGGAGCAAGTCTCAGCGTTATCTACACTGATGGTCACAGCCCTCACCAGCATAAGCCTGAAGATCTCAGCCAGACAAGACATGTTAACTGAGGACATGCACCATGGCAGTGGGTCCTCGTTGTGGGTGAGGATGGACACATGGGGGCACCCTCAGAGTCTGTGTCTGTCCTCATAAATCGAACAGGACCACAGGATGCTCCCAGGCACTGAGACTCAGTCAACTGCGCTGGTCAGTTGTCCAGATGCCAGCTAGGGCTCTCCCACCTGGGCATGACCTGGGAGCAAATCCTGACCCTAAGGCCACATATCCCATGGGAGCACTATTGGGTGTATTGCACACACTATCATGACAGAGAATGAGAGACAGCCCTGGGACCAGATCCAACTTCTCCATGTCCACCAACCCAATCAGCATCTGATTTAAAAATCCACCTCAGCTACAGTCAGTGGATCTCCAGCAGCTTTGGATCAACTAAGGACCTATCTGAGGACAGACTGAGAGAGTTGGGGTTGTTCAGTCTGGAAAAGACAAGGCTCCAGGGAGACCTTATTGTGGCCTTCCAGTATCTGAAGGGGGCTACAAGAAAGCTGGGGAGGGACTTTTTAG
>WUAM01000281.1:3094329-3107507 GCA_024336885.1 Actenoides hombroni
TGTCCCTGCCCATGGCAGGGGGGTTGGAACTGGATGATCTTTAAGGTCCCTTCCAACCCTGACAATTCTATGATTTTATTATTCTATCCTTTTGCCTTTGAAATCCTCACTTAGGAACTGAGCCCAATCCCAAACACTTTGAAGCAGGGTGAGCTTTCCTATGAGCCTTGACTTTGGGTCATGTCTAAGGAGTCCTGCTCCCCAGGGATGCCAGGGACCCATGATCCAGTGAAAGACCATGAAGAAATTGTCACCGTTTTGAAAAAAAAAAAAGCTTTCTTTCATTTAAATTCCTAAATAATGAAATAGTAAACAAGCTCTGGTGAAAAATGGGATAGTTTTTGTTCTTGGGCTAAAAGTAAATCAATATTTCTTACCTTTGTGCCATGTTTTGTGATCCTTGGGTTAAAAAGCTTTTCATTATAAGAATGCTTATATTAAAAATGCATGTGTAAATGCATCCAAACAAATGTACACGCGCACACAAACACTCTTATTTTTTCAAAGGCATCTTCTTTTATTGGCTTCATTTGAAAATTAATGCTCTCATGAGATGAGGTTAAAAGTAATTTAATGTAACAATAGCCTGATAATTGGCATTTGGTAGTTATTGCTAATGCTATTTTACAGGCTAGTTATGACGAATTCCTGCTTTGACACTGAATTATATTTCAGTGCTTTGCTTTCTTTTCCCTTTTCACACAGCTGCTGTAATCCATAAGAAGCAATTTTTTAAACATGAAATCAGCAAACATCGCCTATAATTTGCCTTTCTTTCTTTCATGGCTATGAGGAGATGGTCTGAAAGAGGGGGAAAAAGTAAAATGTTCCTTCTGTCCTTTTTTTTTCACTATCTATTCATTTTCCAAATATTCATCATAAAGAAGAAAATGCTGATAGAAGAAAAACAACACCCTAATCAAAAGCTTTCTGCCTGAAGTCATTCCATTTGCTATTCAAACTAAGAAAGTGCCTATAGTTAGACACGGTTGTGTTCCTTGAGAACATGAAAACGTGACAGCATATTATTAGTGCAAAGTCTAAAGAGCAGCTGTTAGTTAGCACCTGGTTCCCACCAGCAGACTGGAAATACAAAGAGAGACCCTCTGTGCGTGCCCTGGCAGCAAGAAGGGAACAAACATCTTAAAATCCACTCTTCCCCTAAGAAAGAGGCACTCCCCTCACAATGCCTGCACAGAGCCCTGAGAAATCATTCCAAAGGGAAGGTGGAAAGGAGAAAAGTGCCCAAAGGACAGTGAAAACCAAACCAAGGAGCTGTCTTACCTCACTGCAGCTCGGTGCTGCCTCTGCTTGTGAGTCTGTGAACACCAGAGGTCAGGGACAGACCTGCTGCTTTATTGGATTGCCCACACTATGTCTTTAGTAGTTAGGCAGTTAGGCATTCATGCTTCGGGTAAGCTATAAATATGATATCTCCAAAGTACCAGCCATCGGCGGGTGATAAGGACCTCAGCATCTCTGTGCCTTTTAAGGCATCACAGCGAGAGCGGCATGAGGCCCATGATGGAAAAGGCTGCTGTGCTCCTGAGCAGCCCTGGCCTTTTTGCCCTGCTCCATTTGAAGTGCCTGCTCTTCAAATACACTCACCTGCTGTGGGAAGGTCCCCAGTGAGGGACCCCAAGGAGATGGTGTTGTTTCTGGGATGCATTAAGAAGAGCATGGCCAGCAGGTCGAGGGAGGTTCTCCTCCCCTTCGATGGTGAGGCCCCACCTGGAGTACTGTGTCCAGTTCTGGGCACCCCAGTTCAAGAAAGATAGGGAGCTACTGGAGAGAGTCCAGCACAGAGCCATTAGGATGATTAAGGGAGTGGAACATCTCCCTTATGAGGAGAGGCTGAGCGAGCTGGGTCATTTTAGCCTCGAGAAAAGGAGACTGAAGGGTGACCTTATTACTGTCTATAAATATGTAAAGGGCAAGTGTCAGGAGGATAGAGCCAGGCTCTTCTCAGTGACATCCAGTGATAGGACAAGGGGTAGTGGGTACAAGTTGGAGCATAGGAGGTTAAACATAAGGAAAAGCTTTTTCACTGTGAGGATGACAGAGCTCTGGAACAGGCTGCCCAGAGGGGTTGTGGAGTGTCCTTCTCTGGAGACATTCAAAACCCACCTGGACACATTCCTGTATGACCTGTTCTAGGTGATCCTGCTCTAGTAGAGGGATTGGACTAGATGATCTTTTGAGGTCCCTTCCAACCCACAACATTCTGTGATTCTGTGATATTTTGGCTATAAGCAATTCTGATTTCTCAAACAGTTTAACTGTCAGGGCTCTGGGATTAACAGGAGCACCCTTGGGAAATGCTGACTGATTTGCTGATGTGACAAACTCCAACTGCCCTTCATTTATCTATCTATCCACCCCAGGTGTGCTGCCTTAGTTCAGGGGAGCCTGTGCCTCATGTCTTACCTCGTTTTATACCCTCATCACCTTGTGTGGAGGAAGGTAGTGCCAGCCCAAAAGACGGCAACTTTAGAGACTAAGCTGCAGACATGAGATCAATCCATGTGGGTAGCAGGGCTCTAGGTCAGGAGCAAGCTTTCTGCTCAGGCCTCCCTTCCCACTGCAACACAGGTGTGATGCTGGGTGAAGGAGAGAGAGATTAGAGGTGGAAAAAAGCTCTTCCAGTAGCTCCAGTGGACAGCCTCTCACTGGCTCCAGAGGAAAAGTTGTCTGACCAAAGCTCAGTGCAGAAGTGGGGCTTCAACTTGCCTTCCTCCTTGCCAGTGCTGGGTCCAGCTCTGCATTTCAATGTACTTCTGCAGAGGAAGTTGCAGCAGAGACATGGTCCTTGATATGAAGCTGAACTATTTTAAGGTGGGATTTTTTAAGAGAAGGAATAGAAAAACCTCTCTTTAAGACAGGGAGGTGAAAAAATAGCATCGAGCAGCGTCCGTGTGCAGGTAAGTGACTCTCCTTTACACTGCAGTGTACTTCTCTGAAGTACTGTGCTCTTGAACTGAGATTGCCTGTTGTTCCTTCTCCTGGCTGAAGCAGGAGCATTTGCCAACAGACTCAATTTCTTTGCTGGATTTATTTATTACTTTCACAGTCCTGAAGAACCTTCCATTCCCTTCATCTCTCTCTTTTCTCTCTTCTCTGCAGAGTGCTGGTCGAGCAATAGTCTACAGGAAAAAGTGTCACCTCCCAGCTTGTCTCTGAGCGGTTTGTTTGGATAGCAAGTATGGGTCAAGCCATGGAGGTGGGATACTAACACAAACTGTGTGCCAGGCTTTCTAACATGACAAACTGATTTATGGCTTGACATGGAGCCCAGACAGGTTTTATGGTTTTAACTCCAAACCAATGAGAAGTTGGCATCTGAAGGGTTCATCCCAACGTAAAAAAGCTCATAACAGCATGTCCTTGGCCCCTGCCAAGAAACACGATTTGACAGCCTGAGTCAAACATCTTGGAACAAATTACTTTCATACATCTCCTTTTGTCCATGCAGAAATGCCCAGCTTCCAAGCACTGGGGGTGAAGAGCATGACCTAGAGGCTTAGTTTAGGGAGATAAGAGGAATATCTCACAGATTCCTGATGAAAATATTGTTCATCCTAGAGCTAGTGGCCTTTTGCCACATGTTCCTTTAGCTACCGTGTAAACAGCCCTTTCTTATTTCCCAGAAAAATAAACAGTTATGAAAAGCTGTATAAGCAGCAAAAATGTGGTAGTTAGGACTAGTGATTGGACAGGTCTGGAAAGCCTCAACCTTTTCACTTTAGCCAATTTTTTTTGTTTGTATGATTCAAAGGTCTGGGTGATGTTGTAGAAACAACCTGGATAAAAGATGGTCATCCCCAGTCCCTGGCCAGGATGTTCTGGACACTAGCGACCTGTTTAATCCCCATGTGTCAGCCCAATTACAGAGCACATTTGGATTTGGTGTAAACACTGACCAGCTTGAGGTAAATGTGACCTCCCAGAGCACTTCATCTAACTATTTAAAGTGGATTTCAAATCTGTTAATGCCAGTATTACTGCTTTTCTCTCTGAAAAACGCAAATGTCTTGTAAAGCTGGCTGCTCCTCACTGTCCCTCTGTCTAAGCTGTCCCAGTTTCATTCTGGGTATTATTTTACTCTTATTACTTTACTCTTTATTTACTTTTATTTTCTCTTTATTTAGTCTTATTGCTTTACTCCTGTTATCAGGAGCAGAGACACCTCCAGGCTTCTCAGCTTTAGAGCAGCATTGGAATTTAGCCCTTTAAAAAGCAGGACGGGGGCTGAAGTGCCCTGGCTCAAAGCAGCGGTGGCATGGCAAGCCCCTTTGCCATGGGTCTGCAGCACCAGAGCCAGCCCTGCTGCTCCCACAGATAAGGCACTGGCAGGAAGTAAAGCAAGAATTTTGGCCAATTCTCCACTCCAAGGCAATGGGAGGTGTGTGTGCTAGAAGAACTGCTTTAGAATCATAGAATCGGTTAGGTTTGGGAAGACCTTTAAGACCATTGAGACCAACTGTGCTTTTGAAATGCAAAGGAAATGCTACAAGTGTTGAAGCACAGCCTCCTGTGGAAACCATAGCAAGGTTCTGTTACCCATTGGTTACACTGAGCTTAGAAGCTTTGCCACTGATCCCTCACAATCAGGATATGTCCCACCTTTCTCTGCAAGTTACAGAAGATGCCAGAGTGTGGACAGCTATCCAAGAAAGATGTAAGTTCTTAGGATAGCTTAAACAAGTAAAATCTCATCAGCTTCTACCAGTGCTGCCTTTTCTAAAGGAAGAGCTCTACTGACAGATACTCATGGGGATCTGACCTTACTGTCCTGACATTTGTGCTCATGGTAGGTAGCACAGGGATTATAACCGTGTTATGATGTCGTTGAGCCTTTAATCTAATTTGGGGGATTTAGAGGCAGGTTTGGTACATATGATATTGATTGCCAGAGACTTAGCAGCAGAGCCAGAAGGGAAGAGGGAGCCTGTGGAGATTTTGCTGGTAGTCAATATTTGCAAACACTTCACACTCAGGCCCTTGCGGTGAGGAAGATGGGATTAGCATTTGCTGCTGTGAACTGCAGATTCAGCTGTGCTAGCAAGCCATCAGTCTGCCTGCTTCTTCTTGCTCTTCACAGCCACAGGCCACACCAGTTCTCTCCTTCCAAATAAGACATTTGTACATAACCCCCCCCAAACCCAGCCTCCCCACATCTGGAAGAAGAGCAACCCCTCCGTGCAAACCCACAAGCACACGGCCTTTTGCCAGGGGGCACACAGGGAATCTGGAGCATTGCACATCTTCAGGCCTTCCTATGCCTGAGAACATGCTTGTGGCAGGCAGCATTTGGGCTCCAGAAGCGGTGGCCTCAGGGATGTCAGTGACCTGCAGGCATGCCGAGGTCAACCTGGAGGACCCCAGCCCTAGCTCCCTCTCAGTGGGCAGCTGTCCTCAACTGCCACCATTGTGCCCGGGCTCTGGAACACAGATGAGGTGGAGGTGCCTTCGTATGAAGCAGCAAAGTTGTGTGTGATTTCCAAGGGCCTTGTCCCCACCTGGCTTCCCCTCCTGCCCTGTGTTTCAAGCCAAGGCTCCAAGAAGATGTCATCGCCTCAAAGCTATGTGCAGGCTTGAGGGCAGGTTGAAATGCTGTGACCTCTGTGTTTTCCTTGGGCACTGCCATCAGCAGTTCACCTCATCTACTTTTTGGCATCAAAAGCTGGCATCTGGTGTAAGCCAGCTATCTGCGTGCTTGCTGTGGGGAGCGGAGCTGCCTGTCCCCACTGCTGACTGCAGGGGAAGGGGAGATGACTCACACCAGACAGCTAACTTCTGGTGACTGAAGTTATGTGAAATGTGCCTCACTCAGCGTGATATGCCCTTGCTGTGTGTAGTGTGTCACAAAATACCTGTGTTGGGCCAGATGTAGGTTAGCCTAGCCCATTTTGTTGCCTCCAGCAATGGCCAGTAGTTCATGCTTGGGGAGTATATATTACCCAGAACAATGTCCTGAATTCCCACGGGTTTTTGGTTTGGGGACTCTCTGAGACAGAAGCAAACTACATTTAATGACCTTGATAGATTTTTTTTTTCTTTTTTCCTTTTCTGTCTGTGAATTTCTTCATCTGCTTCTGAACCCAAACACTCAGGGTGTTTGGCCTGTCCCGTGCCCAGTCTCCGCAGCCCACACCCCCCAGGCCTGGGGGCTGGCAGACTCAGAGCACAGGCAGAAGCTCTCCCCCCATCACAAACAATACCACATATGGGTAAAAGGTGCAGATGAGCCTTAGTTTCAAAATTCAAATATCCAACTCTCCAAAACCTCTAAAACCAAACTTTGCAAGGAAAACCTCAGGAGGTTTCCCCTTTCTCTCTCTCTCTCCATCCCCTGTCCCACTCACACTGAGACAAATCCAGACCCCAGTCTGTGCTGCTGCCTTTCTGCCCCTAACTAATGGCCCCATATCTCAGGGTTCACCTTCCAAATATAGTGACACAGCACCAACAAATGCCCTAAGTAAAGATAGGACTGGATGGTGCCTTTTTAGACAGAGGGAGCTCTGGATATACGTTTAGAGTTCAGAGAAGGTTGAAAAAAGCAGGATTCATTTTTTCTTCACTCCTCCATTTATCTGCCCAGCAAATGTTACAGCTCACAAAAGGCCACTGCTCTTAGCAGCTGTTTCGTGGCCCCACCTCTGCCCTTTCCGACTTTGGCTGAAATATTTGTTCACTCTACTGTAGCTGCTGTTTCTGGATCATGCTAAGACTTCTTCCGTCCAAAACTACATCTACCTTTATAATCCACCCAACTAAGTCCTGATAAAGCTGAGCAGGCTTCATTTAAAAACAAGCTGAGATGTAACTATTTCTGTGTCACAGTGACAAAGGGATCCAAGGGATTGCCTGAGCTCAAAGCAGATGAGAGAATCAATCCCAGTAACGATTCCCCTTTTGCACACTTTACCCCACAGTACCTAACTCTGCCAGTGAGTGCGAGTCCATGTGCAAAAGAAACTTCCAGGACTCCTTTTAGAAGAGAAGTATTTCCTCATGACATAGCAGTTGTCTGAGAGAAGTACTGTGCTGCAACCCCAGCGGCAAGAGTCAGGAATTGCCACTAGCAAAATTAAGCAAGCAAGAACCGAGTCTGCTTCGCCTGCTCCCAAGTGCAGGGGTGCTTGTGTGGATAAGGAATTTCAGTGTAAGCGGTTTTGTTTTGGCACACATAAGAGACTAAAGCAGACTTTTGTAACAGAAGCTGTAGATTGCCTTAAGCATAGGTGTAATCACCAGCCCGCCCGTAATAAGTAATAATAATCCCAGCTCTGGCATTAATTCATTGTGTGACCTTGGACATGACACTCACATCGCCGTTATCAAACCTGGCAAGTACATGCAAGTCCTGCTGAAGGACAGAGGATCTGCAAGTGCCAAGCACTTAAAAAAAAAAATAATTAAAAAATCAAACTCCCAGGGGCTCAGGTTTCCCACTTGCAGGGGAAACTATGAGAGAGACCATTGTGGAGAACGAGATCTGAAAAATACAAGAAGATCATAAAAAAAACCCCAGCCATTGGCAGACTAAGAACTTCTGAGGTCCCCACAGTCTTTAAATCCCTGTGACTGACTGTGATATCCCTTTCCCTACAGCTTCTGCCTCAGGGTTCATGTTGGGCAGGGAGCATGTGGTCTCAAGCAGAGGTACTCCATCACCCCAAAATTGTCCTGTCTACATGCACTACATCACAATCAATAGGCTGTTCTTAGGACATATTAAATAGGACTTCAGTTGTAAAACCAGCATGACATTATACTACCTTCAAAGTCACTTCCCCGAACAGTGCAGAAATAGAAACTAGGATAATGCACCTGGCAGTGGTGATAAATCTAAAATCTTGCACACAATGTTCAAGCCTTGTATCATCTGTTGAGTGGAACATCTCCCTTATGAGGAAAGGCTGAGGGAGCTGGGTCTCTTTAGCTTGAAGAGGAGACTGAGGGGTGACCTCATTGATGTTTCTAAATATGTAAAGAGTGAGTGTCAGGAGGATGGAGCCAGGCTCTTGAGTGTCAGGAGGACGGAGGCAGGCTCTTCTCAGTGATGTCCAATGACAGGACAAGGGGCAATGGGTGCAAGTTGGAACATAAGAGATTCCATGCAAACATAAGGAGAAACTTGAGAATGACAGAAAACTGGAACAGGCTGCCCAGGGAGGTTGTGGAATCTCCTTCTCTGGAGACATTTAAAACCCACCTGGACACGTTCCTGTGTGACCTAATCTGGGTGATCCTGCTCTGGCAGGAAGGTCTGGGTGATCCTGTTCTGGCAGGAAGGTTGGACTAGATGATCTCTGGAGGTCCCTCCCAACCCCTACTATTCTGTGATTCTGTGATTCCATGACCTCTGCACACTGTGGAATAGGGCAGTGGCCCCCTCTCTGGCATTGCTGTGATGTAAGTGTTTTAGCTCAGGTTAGCCTGCTGAAGGCCATCCTGTACCATTTGAAACAAGCCCAGCAAGATTAAGAAGTTATGTTTATAAAGAGCAGCTGTTGGTGTTACGGTGTATATCCTTCCCCTGGAGACATAACCAGCTGCGTAACTGGTAACTCAATCTTTGCTAGTGGTTTGTTGTGTTGCTGATAGAAACGCAGCCCAGGGCTACCATGTTCCTTTTAGGCCATTTAGCAGAATGAGAAAAATTTCACTGCAGAGCCTGGATTAGCCTGGATGCAAGTGCCGAAATTAATATCAATCCTGACACCTACCATTTCCCCTTCCTGAGAATCTGAATGTGACTATTATGAGCCTCAAATGCTTGTTTTTTCTCTGCATTGAATGACCTTTTTCTCATTCATAACATAAAACTCTTCAGCTGATTGTATTAATACTTTATGTGTTTCAGTGATGCCTTTTGTGAAAGCTGACAGTGATTTTGCTGGTGGCTGAAAGAAGCTATGTGTATTAAAACTGGCACCTCAATTTTATGGCCCAGTTTGACAGAGAACATGACATTTATCAGCAGGACAGCTCTTTATTGTACCTCAGTTAAACAACAGAGCTACTTCTATCATCATCAGAGCTGCTCAGATTTTTCAAAGATGATTCAAAGACAAATAATCAGTTCTATGGCCATACATTAATTCGGAAGTCTTGACAGACATGTTTAGCCATTAAGTTGTCAGAGCACAGAAACCCAATCCAAAGCATGCAGAACGAGGAAAGGACATGTCTTTGCTGTGTGTGTCTCATCAGCTGAGACTTGCTGAATTGTTAGTTGCACGCTGATCAAAACACACAAAGCGCTCTCTGATCTTCGGATTGTTGGGACAAACTACACAGTGCCTTTTTCATGCTTCAAAAGGATACACCTACATACAACATCACTGAAGGACAGTGAGATTAGTCTTTATCATGCAGAACATGACTTCTGGTTTTGCACATATCCTGACTACGAATTTGCTGATCTTTTTCTAATTGCCACCTATATGCCTCATAAAACCATCATCCAATGTAAGACTAGAACACCTTAGCATTACCAGACTTCTCTTAGCATTTCTTTCCATGTTCCACCATCTCTTCTCCTCTCGGCTGTTATGGCTGATGCACCGCATTTCTCCCCTGCTTCCTTTCTGCCCTGGGTACCTATGGTGTCAGCAGTGGGTCTACCAACCTCCCCTCTCCACTCAAGCCGTGAAATCCACAAGCTAATCCTCTCCATCTCTGCCTCCTTCCCATCTTTGCCCCCGCTTCTTTCCCCTCAAGGATTAACAGGTGCTTCCTCAAAACACCTGCAGTTTTCCACCTTCATCTCATTCCCTGCATCTCCCCGTTGAACTTTATCTCCCTACAGCACATTGTTCCCCTTCCTCTGCAGCTGACAAATGTTCTTGTGCTAGCCCTTATGCAGCAAGCCCGGCACAAGCGTGAGCGTCTGGCACGGGTTCGGCAGGGCCCGCCGAGCTGAGCTGAGAGCTGAAGCCATCTGTTGCAGCTGTTATTTCACGGTTCCTCCACCATGCTGGAGCACGGCCCTGCCTCGCAAGCAAGAGCCTCGCGGAAAGCAGTTCAAAAGCAATAAATCACCCAGACGCGCAAGGTATGCCCAGCACCAGAGATAAGGGCAGCTGCCGAGCGTGACCCAAGCACCTCTTGGAAAACGTTTTCTGTAAACAAATCTGCCATTTCGTTTTGGGGTAGAAGCATTAACATTCTGGAGAGCAGCTTCCAGACGAGCGGTTCACACCTCTCTTTGATCTGTGATTGCGCGGAACTTGGCTCCTGCTCAGCAGACAGCAGTGCTTCTTGCTGTCTTTTAGGAAGAATGTGCTCCTTTGCAAGAGCATACAGAGAAGAAAGAGGTTTCCTGACTCCCTGTATGAGCCTCGGGTGTCACCCATCGTTTTCAATTGAGCTTGGTCTGAAGAGGTTCAACAGTTGCCAGACTTAAAGGAGTATAAAAAGAAAGGCTCTTGGCATTGAAGAGTCTAGAACAGAGGGAGGTGAACAAGTAGAACTAAAGAGAAGTTGTTATCTCTGCCTTGCATGCTGAGATGCTTTCAGGGTATTCGACTCTGTGCAGCATCACAAGAAATCCTCAAACGATGTCAGATCCTGAGCCTGTGGGCAATCTGGATCTGAGCCTTCTTTGGTCCTGAGCTATCCTGGTGTACAGGAAGGGCCCAGGAGACAGCTTTTCATTCTATAGAATAAATTTTTATTTAAAAAAGATACTGAATTGAATAGAAATACAATAATTTTGTTAGAAGAATCTAATAGGTTGAGGGAGGTTATATCTTAAAAAAATAAATAAATCTGAGTGCTGCAGAAGAGGTGCAAATCTCCATTTACTCTACAGCTGGGTACCAAAGCAGCACAGAAGGTGTCTGCTCCTCTGCAAAGCTGCAGGGTGTTTCCAGGGTGGTCTGTGAAGAGCCATGGAAGAGCATTGATAGGAGCTCCCCTGGGTACTTCACCTAGTTCATGGCATCCAGGCCTGACCTGAAATGATTAAGGACCGAAAACAGAGCTCTATAATGGGCCCTTCCCATGAGGTCTCTCATTCTGCCAGCCCCATCAGGAGAAACCCCTCATTCCCCAACTTCTGCTGCAGCTTCAACCCAGGTCTGCTAACCAAGGCGGAGCTACTCTACAGCCCTAGCTATCTAGCCACCCTAGCCACCAGACGTGGTGTAAAGTTGCTTCCTTGTCTGTAAAAGAGAGTTATATCACCACCATTATGCATGTTGCAGGGCACCATGGCTCGGAGAAGGAGAACAAGGAATGTGTGATAGTGGAGGCCCAGGGGATCCCAGAAAAACAGCTTCCAAAGCCTCCTTTCTGGCACAAATGCATTAAAAGACTGAATAGAGAAGCTTTTCAAATGTGTGACATATAGCTGCTGTGATGGAAAATGATTTGCGTCCCCTCTCAATGTGACTGTAACAGAGCATTTCTGCTCCTTTTCATACATGGTATTGTGCTAGCAGCTCAAATTGCTCAGCTTTTCCTTGGTAGCTCCGTAGATTTGAATGCCAGAATTTTACCAAGGACACCCCTCCTGCATAACACCAGCCAGCCAGAGTGTTTGTGCAAAGCAAAATAATCTGTAGGTCAAAATCATTCTTCACAGGAGTGAGATCAGTTTAATGTCAAACAACTCAAGAGCATTCCTCTTGATGTTAATGAGCATGGGCATGAGTGTCACATACAAGATCTAAGCACAAGGACTGCTTGATGCAAAGCATTGGCTGACATGGATCCTGAATTTGGGAGAACACATGGGAATATGACAAATTACTTTTGCTTTTAACGTTTTCCAAAAATCTCTCATCTAGTACATCCATACTTTCAAAGGGAGAAAATGTCCTCACGGGGTATTGCAGGGGCATTCTTCATGTCAAGCCTGTTTGTGTCATTGACGGCCTGAAATAATTTCGTTGCCATTAATTCTTGTCTCGATGCATTCAAGATCTAATTAACTACATGCATTATCACTGTTTATATGTTTATATCTACTATGATTATTAGCTTATGCATATATATGAGCTGGTGTTTTGAGTATATAAAGAATTAATACAAGAAGGCTTGAATCCTGCTTTGCCTTCAAAGAGAAGCTTTCCTTCACAGTCAGCACACGTTAAGGTAAGCACCAGGGTGGTGGCTTTTTTTCCATGTCTACGGAGAAGATCCCACCTATCCATCAGGCACCAACACTTCCCTGGTCAGGTAATGGCATGAATGGGAGAGGTGTGAGGGGGACCTGAAACATCTCAGGGGGGAGAGAAGAGATGTTCAAGGACATACATATTCCTGAATCAACATGCCTTCAGTGAAATACATGGTCTGGACCTGGTCTGGCTTAAAGATAAGTTTCCATCTGAAAGGTATGTAAGTGTGCGGAGAACATTTTTACTGGATAAAACAGACAACAGAGTTAGAAAAATCTGTCTACAGCTGTAAGTTTTCTTTTGTTTCTGCATAGCTGCCTCTAAATAAGGAGATCATACTGCTGATCTTTGGATTCCTGAATAAATTCATTCCTTACTTTATCTTCAAGCCTGTCTGGTGGTGGGAGTGATTTAAGGATAACTGGCAAACTACCATCATTCCATTCCCAAAGAAGTAAAGATTCAGTAAAGGGGGGCATTGGACCGTTCTCCTAGGAAGGACACAAAGCCAGAGACAGATGTTTCTCCCTGAGCTCCATGGGACATTTTCAAAGTTGGTAATGAGGCTTGGAAAGGAAGTCTTACTGGGACACAGTCTATCTCTAGAAAGCTGGGAAAGTGCCTCAGCACAGAGTCTCCAGAAAGTTCATGGTGCCAGGGGTGCCTGAATCTGGAGAGCTTTGGGATGTAGGTCAAGGCTGCTGCAGCTCCACATTTAGGGGCCCAGCCTGTAGTGAGACTGAGCGTATATTCTCAGTAGGCAAACACACACACAATGTGTACATCTCCACTCACATGGACCAGCACAAACCGGAACCAGCGCCTTTATTGGCACAGCCAGCACTCACACCAGCACCAACAGCACAGATAACCCAAGCCTCTTCCCCCTCTCTGGGGGATCAGGATTGAAGTCCACTACCCTGAAGTAAAGGACTTGGTGGATGAGAAGCTCAACATGAGTCACCAGTGTGCTCTTGCAGCCCAGAAAGCCAATCGTATCCTGGGCTGCATCAAGAGAAGTGTGGCCAGCAGGTCGAGGGA
>WUAM01000281.1:3107607-3146379 GCA_024336885.1 Actenoides hombroni
TATATTTATATTTGTACATTTAGGGTTGCTTGGCATGCTTTTATAAAGACAAGGCAAATCAAATCTCTGAGACAGTGACTTCAAACAAAGCATATCTCTGAAAGATCTCCACAAAGCATCCCAAAGCCTTGTGCACATAATATTTCTTAGGGTGATTCAGAACACCGCTTATGCTAAGGAGATGGATCTACATTCAGTCTAATGGTGACAGAATTAGAAATCATGTCCAAGGAATAAGTTTATTTTTACCCCTTTTATTTTAGCAAGATATACAACAGTTTGTATTTCCAAATAATAAGCAACTGTAAAGAGGGGAACAAGTGTCCTTCAGCTGTATTCAGGGAAATGTACCTGCCAAGAGAACCTACGAGCTTTGCATCCCTCTTCCAGTTTTAACCATGACTCTAAATATAAAGCTATGCTTAACGGAAACATACCTGGAAAGTATAAGCAAGAACACTTTCACCAAGCCTGTAGTATTCCCTCCCATCACCACTAAAGACCTTTCTGCATTGTCCTCCAAAGCTTTTTGTATGAATGACTCTTCCCCTAGTCTCACCAGTAATGGCATCAAAGCTATGAGAAGAAAAACATGAAAGATCATTAAGACAGAGAGATATAAAATTATTTTTGGGGGGGGAATTTACAGAGCCATTAGAACTGAATGCTGCATCTGCAGATTAAGATCATAAGATGATTTACTCAAGAAAAGGGAATATTGGCTGTCTGAATCCTATACCTTCAGAACTGACATGTGCACAGCATGTTGCAATATAGAAAGCAAAATGTTGCTCTTAATTTGTCAACAAAAATGAACACATATCAGTATCTCTTAGCATTAAGACATGCATATCTATCACAACTGATTTTATTAAATTTTATTGTTCCAGCAATCAATGCAATACAAAAACAACAGGGCACCCATTCTAAAATGTTTTTGTATTATATCTGAATTATATATCATACCAAGTGATAAAACTATGCTAAGGAAACTTAAAAAAATATTTTGCTAGGTTGTAGATGGGATGTGTAAGCAGAAATCCATATGGATCCGCAGTACTAAGTGCAACAGCAATGAACAAAAAGAATGAGCATTGCTGGCTCATTTTTTCAGTGTTGATGATCATGTTATTGGTTGACATTTCATTTCATATCTTAAAAGATGTTTTTCAATAGCAGAAGTGAAAGATAAAAAGCTTTATTCTGTGCTTTATCAGAGTCTGTACATCCTGGCTGCACTGAGACACTGGCGTGTTGGAGGCTGCTGTACTGAACACTTCTGTATATGGGATGTTTTACAATATGGCCAGGAAGCCTGTAGAGCCAGAGTTTGTAAGTACAACAAAATTATATTTGGCACCAGTACTACTCAGCCCAGCATAAAACATTACCCTGTTCCTGTAAGTTCTGAATTTGGAGGTGTTTTATCAATATCACACACAGTCGTCTTCTCTTCACATCGATCTTCATCTGCACCATCTTCCTCACAATCCTGATCACCATTGCACACAAGAGATCTGCTAATGCACTGACCTAAATAAGAACAATAATGCACTAGGAAAGGGGAAATATTGCTCCATTTGAAAATAAATCACCCTAAAATGAAAGCAAAACTCCCACTTATATACTATATTATTTATCTTGTTCACCCCCACAATGAACAGCCTGTGACAAGGAGGGCTTATCAACAACAGCAAATGTAGACAAAAAGAAATAGTGTATAGTACACTTGAGGGCACCACAGCCATTCAAGGCTTATGATATATTAATATAGCAGTTGGCTTCTAGATTTATTTCCTGAGCTTTCAGTTTTGACCCTATCACTTGTGATTAATTCAGATTATCTCTCTGGCAGCATCAAAACAGGTTTATAATGTTCTTCTTGTCTACCAACCAAGATGACGTGTTTCTTTGTGAAGGTAATGGAAGCTGCTTAGATACAAGGATTGGTTTAGGGACTATTCGCTTCCATGACCATGACTTCCAAGATGTTAGCATATAGCCTAGAAGAGCTTTGAACAATCACATCTAAGGTTGTATACCTTAATTACCTTCTCATAATGAAAGAAATTGTACTTTGGGGCAAATTAGTGAGGCAAAATGACTTAGAGAGGCTACCAGGGCTACAGCACATAATTTACAAAGCTCTGCAACACTCCAGATGAAGTTAAAAGCATTTGTTGTTGAGGCTGGAGAAAAGGAAACATCCTCCTAAACCACATTTATCACACATACACACAGAATCACACAGAATGTTAGGGGTTGGAAGGAACCTTGAAAGATATCTAGTCCAATGTCCCTGCCAGAGCAGGATCACCTAGATTAGGTCACACAGGAACACATCCAGGTGAGTTTTAAATGTCTCCGGAGAAGAAAACTCCACAACCCCTCTGGGCAGCCTGTTCCTGTGCTCTGTGACCCTCACCATCAAAATGTTTCTCCTCACATTTACATGGAACCTCCTATGCTCCAGCTTACACCCATTTCCCCTTGTCCATCATTGGACGTCACTGAGAAGAGCCTGGCTCCACCTTGCTGACACTTGCCCTTCACATATTTATAAACATTAATGAGGTCACCCCTCAGTCTCCTCCAAGCTAAAGAAACCCAGCTTCCTCAGCCTTTTCTCATAAGGGAGATGTTCCACTCCCTTAATCATCTTTGTGGCTCTGCACTGGACTCTTTCAAGCAGTTCCCTGTCCTTCTTGAACTGAGGGTCCCAGAACTGAGCACAATATTCCAGATGAGGTCTCACCAGGGCTGAGTAGAGAGGGGGGAGGAGAAGCCACAGGGCTTATCAATCCCCAGTATCCTGGTTACACCTCTCGGCTTTGTACTTTGCATTAGCAGCGGAGAAACTCGTGACAGGGCTGCAGTGATAGCCTCCTGCTCCATCCTCCTGGCCACTTCAGCCATACTGAGGGGTCCCTCATACCCAGCAGCTCCTGCCTGGGCAGGTCTGATGTTCAGAGGGATGCAGCTGGAGGTGGCCCTTAGTGGGGAGAAAGCAACGTCATTATGCTTGCTTATCCCTTATTGATATCTTTGGATAAAACACCATAGTGCTTGCTGGTTTTATTGACATACATTAAACAGGGACCGTGCCAAGTAGTTGGGAAGTTAAGGCAGCTAATTAGCAGAAAAGCCATTAAAAGGCATTTTATCTTAAAAGCAGCAAGGTGTGAAAACTGCTTTTGTTTGTAAGGCTGATTAGTTGTGAGATGTCAGTTCCAAGGTCAGATCCTAAAGCAAGGCTGCTTATATTAAGAAGTAAAAATCTTGATTTTCCAGCTGTTCTGAAGATGCTATTTTTTTGTGTGTGTTCCTGACAAGTGTATCTATGTGCTCTTAAACCAAAAGTGTGTGAAAGGAAACAAATGTGAGACTTTTCTTTCACATCAGCAGCCTAGCTGATAGGGTCTTCACCCCACGACTCTGTTTGCTCTCAAAAATAGAAAAGGAAAGCTTAGTTCAGACAGAACTAAAACTAGAACATTAAGACTGACTTTGGAGCTGGCTCAGACTAAACAAGACCATGGCTCACATTTGCTCAAATCAAACCTTTATCTTTCCCAGAGCTTGCTCATGAGCCCCTGAGACAGTCACAAGGACTGAGATGGGCTTGTAAATATTGCTGACAAACCTGTGGCTTCAGGGGTCACCCTGGTACCTGGTGCTGCTGCCCTGGCTGCTGGTCACCCTCTGCCCCCACGGCAGCATCTGGCCAGCACAGCTCTGGGGAGAGGACACTCAAGTGCAGCTCTGCAACCTCATCCTGCCCCAGTGCCCCCCACTTTCCCCAGCCCTTCGGGAGCCCCGGCTGCCAGCTGGGTCATGGACCACTTTTTTCTGCAGGAGCTCTTGCTGCTCCACTTCAGCTGCCTCCAGGGTCCTGCAGCCAAAGGCCCTGCAATCTGTTCTCCTTAGAAACCACAACAAGAAGAACATAAAATTAAAAATAATCCAGGCATTGGATTACAGACTGCTGTGGGGAAAAAAATCCCAATCAAAAAACAACAACAAAACTCAACAAAACCCAAATTCCACAATATCCTACTTCCATCTGCCTGAACTATTTTCCTGGATTTTTCCAGGGGAAAAAGTCAATCTATGTTTTCCCCCTTCCAAGCTGTTGGGTAGTTTTCATGCAAGATCCAAACTCCTCTGAAGTCAGTGGAAAGTTTTGAAGCCTCTGAATGAAGGCCTGAGTGTGGGGTGGTAAAATGTGTGTGTATCCTGCCTTACACCCAAGGTGGGAACACACACATCCTACGAGTGTTGCATGTTAGTGCTCTGCAAGTGGGTCTCTGACTTCCCCTGTGTCTCCAGCACACAAACAAGTCTCTCTGGTGACATGGTAGTTGAACCCCTGTCAGAAAGGAGGACAGGCCTGGCTCTCTTCCAGCAATGAAGCTGCCACTAACAATGGAGTTGGACACCACAGGAGTGGTCCTTCTCCTGGTCCTTGACCGTGTAATTTCACACAGAGACCCGTGGTGGTGATGCTGTAACCGCATGACACTTTACCTGGTAGCACCATAGGTCTCTGGCTAAACATCATCTGCTTCAGGCTGGGCTGAAGGACTTGACAGCATTTCAGTGAATAGTCACCAAACCATTCATTTGGTCTAGGCCATCTATGTCTTAAACTGTCAGCTTTTAAATTTTATTCTCTGCTATGAAAACAGGTAGAAAATTTTTATTGTCAGTCTAATAGGCAAGACTGTGGCTGATGCCACAGGTGGATAAACTTCCACAGACTTGAGTGACTACTGATTTCAGCCCTTGCACCAAGGTTCTTGAAGAGGCCAGATGAGTATTTGGCCATAAAAATAGACCCACACGCAAACAGACAGAGTGATAGAGGCTCGTATGAAAAGAACTGTTTTAAACCCTCTGATTCATCCAAATTACTATGAGTTAGACCAGCTCTGCTTCCCAGACCTGACTTTGCCAACAGCCAGGGTGAAGGATAAAGACTTACAGTGGCTACGTAAGCTCTGTTTGGTGCAGTTTGTGCCAGACGTAGCTCAGGACAAAGGTTGCCAAAGCTTCTCACCAGGCTTTTTTAGAAAGGCACTGAATCTGGTAGCAAAAACCACACACTCTCCTCCTCAGCACCATTTTCTAGTGATAATGAACATCACATAGCTGTAAGGAAAACCCCACATCAAGCCACTACTTGTTATAGTAGTTTGATTTTTCCAGGAGTGATGCCTCAGGCAAGTTTCAATATTTAAATTTCTAATGCTCTTCACATTTCTCCAAAGCTGTTTTTTTCATTAATTTTTTTTTTTTTCTAAGGTGTTACAACTTCCTGAGAAATCTGGGGTCTCTGTGGCTTCCTCCAGCTTTCCTCCTCCTGACCATGGGACTCACTGAAGAACAGGGCTGAGTCCTCTGCTGCAGCCATACCATTTCTGACAGATGTCCTGACAAAACGTTAAATTGTTCTTACACAGCCATAGCACCATCCTGAAACCTTTCAGCCTTTTTTTACTCAAACCTGATTCAAGCCTCTAGCTCAATCTGCCAATAAAAAACTCATGAGTCCTTTTGTGGTCAGTGGAGGCCCCAGAGGATGCTGATCAGAGGTAGCTCAGGTAGGGGCTCATGTCCTGGGCAAGTTAGGTAAAGCAATGTGAACACCCTGCTGTGTGCATTTCTGTAGTGTACCAGACTGATTTAGAATAAAACTCTTCTAAGGATCTTCCCCCAGTCCCCATGATATGGTAAATGCCAAAGGAGTGAAGCACGTCTGTCCCATTGTGCTGTAGATGCTCAGAGAGGGTGACCTGTGGAGACATGCAAAGGTAAGCAAGAAGTGAATTTATTTTTTTTTCCCATCTATTTTTCCCTCTTCTTGGCACCTGTTACTATGCTACATGCACCACAGCACACAAGGAAATGAGTCTGATCTAGGGCTAGTCCTCAGTCACCTTAAATTGTCCCTTCCCTGCTATCAGAGTCTGGGCTGTTGTGATCTCTGCATTGTATGGCAGAAGAATCATTGTCCTTTTCTCACTGCAGCTTTAACACCAGACATTTCAGACAAAATAGTCATGATTTCTTTGTGGACATGTTCACTACACCTGCATCATTGTGACAGCAGTGAAAAAAGGTCATTTCCTAAGCAAAGCTACTATGATTTTCCAACAAGCTGTCAGCATTGCACAGGACCATGCTGAGCTAATTATGTCAATTAATTTTTGGTGCCTAAACCACCTTCAGAATAAAAACATTTTGTCAGCCTGTAGGTGTACTGAGACAAGTGAGATCCTGCTGGAAATGGTGTCGATGCCTGGGGGAAAGGTCTGTTTCTCCAGTTTCTCTCTGTCCTAAGCAGTGTCCCTGGTTTTGTTTAGGATCACTGCTGTGTATTCAAGGAAAGGCTCTTGGTTTGGCTCGTCTGAGGGAGTTGATGTTTTTTCAATTATTATTATTTTACTGCTTAGTCTCTATGTGTTTTCACAGCCTGCACAGACGTTGTAGTGGATCTTAAAAATACACAGAGTTGAGTATTTTTTTCTGTAATATGCTGTCACTTTTAGGGATCCCACAATGTACAGCATAGTAAGCAAGCAGATAAGGCTGTGGGACAGTGAGTTGGATGCAGGCAGCCCATTCTGGACTGATTAATTGCCGCTATTATTATTGGTGTTGTTATTGCTATTATTATTATTATCAAAACTGCTAACAATGGTAAGAAACACAGCAGTCATTTTAGGTTAGCTTCTATCACCATCTCCCTTTTTTTTAGTGAAGCAAGGTCCTTGCTGAAACTGCTTCCTGCTGCAAAAGATTATTCTGAGCCACTTCTTCCATCACACTCAAAACAGACACTTTCCAGATACTCCAGCTCACCAAATACTCCTTGGAAATGTCAGATACGTCTTTTGTAAAGAGCTCCTGTTTTAACAATATATTAATATTTCAAGCAAATACTTGGCAAGTCTTTAGATTTTGCCAGTTGGTCCTAGCACCTTTGGAAAAAAAAGATTTACGGGCAATGCTGGTGGGTGGAGGGACAAACATCAGGCATGTAAAAAGCATACCTTGTGGTTTTAGTGACGCATGAATGATGATCACAGATGGTAGTGAGGTGCATTCCAGCCACTGTGACAAAGAGGAAAGTCAGGGAGAAGATTTGCACTACTAATTATTTCTCGGAGCCTGGTGTTCAGCTCTACAATGCTGCCACGGGTAGATGGCCTTTCAGAAAAATACCCTGACATTTGCTGTCCCCCACAGCAGTCACTCGGTTGTTTTTCCCTAGATGAATAGTGACATGGCAGAAGTACTACTTGTTGTGCAGGTGTGACTGGACAAGTCTTTGGACTGACTTTGGGGGTTGCTGCCTGTGCTTCACAAAGTAAGTCCTTTTTTTCCTACAGAGCCTCCACGGAGCAGGGACATGTGTATCTGTCCAAGAAAGAGGGTCTCAGCCATCCTGTTCCATCCAGGGTGAAACTGCAGATGGGTATAAGTCCTCTCCTTCCTGCCCAAAAGGCCTTTCTCTCCTCCCTCTCCCTTCACTCCAGGACGGAGTTTGGCCAGTATTAATGTGTCATCTGCCAGGCACCTTTTCTTTCACTAATATCAGATAGCTTAGATGACTATTGCCTTGTCCTGGTCTCGGCTGCTCATTCTTACCCATAAGCTACCTCCCTCAATAGGGTGAATTAAAGTGACTTTTTTCAAAATGTTGTAGTTTTTTTGTTCTTAACATCCAGATTAGTTGCTAGATCTTGTATGACAGCAGCAGCAGAGCTGTGGGGTGGTGACTTTACAAACTGGGTCCTGCAGCAGGGTTGCCACATGTGGAAAGTATTGTCCTGGTCAGCAGCGTAAAGGGCTGAGGGGAGCCCTTCACCCACCCCTCTCTGCTGAGTGAGTATAAAAGCAGTGTTGTCCCTAAGAATCTGAAATACAGAGGCAGTCTCTGGCTTCAGCATGAGGTTAATCTTGAGCTGCCAGACACCTAAGTGGATTTTTTCATAGTGTAACCTTGTTTGTGCAATGCAGTGCAATGGAGGGGTGTAAAGTCAGATGTACACATATCCAGCAGGAAGGGCATGTAAATGCGACAGCTTAAACATCTAGATCTGAGTGAGTCACCTCAGGCACCATGTACAGCCTGTGGAGCTGGGGAGCATCATTCAGTTTACCCAGGAGGACATCCTGACTTGTTTAAACAGTGAGCACTGCTAAAACAAAACAAGACAACAGAAGCCCAGCTATTAGCTGTAAAGACAAGCTCAGAAAGATTTGCTCCAAGTCAACCTTCAGCTGGAAATCAGCCCCTGGTATTCTTCTAAATTAGCAGAGATTGTCTTCAGAGCAGAATTCAGAGAGGGAGAAGAGTAGGAGAGCTCGCCTGTGATGCACAGATACCTTTTTCATTCTTTCCCCACTCAGTATTTATCACAGACTAGTAGCACTGAAGCAACTCCACCACCTCTTCCTAGAATGAAGCTAATCCGTGTTCACGCTGGATCACCACACAGGCTGGCCTGACACAGGCTTGCAGAAGAAGGTTTTAAAGAGGGGCTGTTTAAAGCCTGCTGGAGGATGGCAGGTTATTTGCACGTCAGAAAACATTCCTGATGGAGACCAGCAACCATAAACACCGACCGTTTACAAGCCTGCTTTCATGCTCAAAGAAACCTGATGCTCAGCCATGTGAAGGAATCATTTCTTTCCTCTCCGTAGCAGAAAGTTCACTGAAATGGAAAGCAGCTCTTCCAGCTGAGTGCTCCAACTGGATTTATTAAGTATTTTTTTAATAGCTGGCAAAATTATGCATTCACTTTATCTGTTATCATGTAAATACTTTGTACTAAATGCACTAAACCATCTTTTTCAAGATTAGATTGGATTAGACACATACTGTAAAAATTACTCTTAATGAAAATGTTTAGGTCTGAAAGAGGATTTAAATATTATTTTCTATCACTTTAAGGCCTTTGTATAAAGGAGAATTTGGTCCTTTATGTTTAAATCGTTGAAAGCATTCAGCTTAAACTGCATTACTCAATAATTTCCATGTTGCCATTAATAGCCCACTCTTAATTTGAAGTAGCGAGGAAGAATAGTAATTAAAACTTGAATTTCCAGGCATTTTTAAATTCAAATCTATCTCACTTTCCTATATTAAAAGATACAATTTATGGGCTAAGCTAACAGACTCTCAAAACAAGACACTAAAAGCAGAGGTTATAAAGCATATAGGTTACCTGAGCTGCCCCGAGGAGTCCTTCTATATCACAAGCTTGCCTGGGCTGAGCCTTTAAGGCTGAGTTAATAGGGATTTAACAGGAAAATGCTGCCACAAGCTTGCCAGACCGGCAGGCAAGGCTCCCTGCAAGGATGCCCTCTTTCTGCATCCACGTCACCACTGTCCCTACAGACAGCCCTGGCCTCTTTCCCACACAGGGCTCACCCAGCCCCAGCCAGGTGCCCTGCGGCTCTCCCATGGTCTCTCCTTCTGCAAGGGTGGCTGAGTCTGATCTCTAGGGCAGAGGAGGGCCCTGCCTCTGGGGAGGGCAGCTCTCGAAGCCAGGTCTGAATGGAAGGCAGGTACATTGCCCACAGAAGTCCCGGTAAGGCTGCGCTGATGCTGTCCTCTTCTCCAGCTCCTCTCCCTTGAGCTGGAGCTGTGTTTGTGTAATCCAGCCACATGCAGTCAGGGTTTGGTAAATAGCAATGTAGCTATTAGATAGAAAGACTGTGCTGGGGACAGACATTTCCCCACGGAAGCCATTGCTGTCGTGGATATTCCTTCTCCTCCACCCTCTCTCTGGGATTAAAGCTGCATCTTTCCCCACTGCAACTCCCCGTCTTGCCCACTGCGACTTGGGCAAGAAGTGCCAGGGATTGGCCCACAGGGGTGAGGGAGGTAGGAGAAAATGTCTTCAGTTTGCAGGATAAGGGGCCCACGATATTCTTGGTATCTGCATCCGTTCCCACCCCACTGTCCCTCTGGGATCAGAACCCAACCCTGGATTTTGAGCCTATGACCCCACAGCCTCAGGAAGAGACCTAAACCTGTGCTCAACTCTGAGAACTGTACAAGCTTGTGCTGTGTCTCAGATGGGAAGGACATTTGAATGTTTAAATGTTTTCCTGACCCAGGAATCTCAAGAGCATACGCAGAGTTTAGCGATCAGTTCCAGGGAAATGGGTTTCGTAATTTGGAAGCTGCTTCCCAGCAGAACTCGGTCACTTTCTCTGATTCGGTTATTGATATTCAGCCTGACGAGGACTTTCAGGTACGTGTGGAGTGGTCTGAAGGATGCAATTGAGGGGAACCTCTGAGATGTTCATGTTTGGCCACAGTCCTTTTCCTTTCAGAGCAGAGGTAGGTGTCTCTCTGTAACAAGGTGATGCTCCTGGCAGGAACTCTTCCACCAATCTCTGGAGGGCATGATCCTTCCTACTCAGCCACAGCAGCAACATTATGTCTCCCCCTTACTGATAGGCATGCATCATGGTTAAAGGTGATGTAACAACCCTCAGGCCTCCACCAGGGTGTTTTGCCCATTACTGGAGAATCTTGGCACCCTTCAGTATGTTTTATTTTGAAAGAAATTACACTACTTCCAGTTATGTGCTTAGGCAATTTTAAAATGCGTGTTTACATCACCTGAATTGTCAATTAATACCGTACGAAATTTCATACTCTGGAAAAATAGCCTGCATTTTTCACCAGCCATTAGCCTTGCAGTGGCTACCCCTCTGGAGCTGGGACATCATTTTATAAGAGCACAGCAGGGTGTCAAGCCTGCACCCTTCTTCTCTGTAACCGCGTGCAGGCAGAGAACTGGTGTTATGGCTGGAGTGTTATGGAGCTGTACCTGCCAGATCTGGGTGAAGTGACTCTGCTGTTCCACGGATGATCACACTGCCTCATCTGCTAGACAGAGAGAGAAGAAGAGACAGAATTTTCACTCACACACCTGCAAAAAAGGCTGATGTTCCCCACTCGTTTGTTTGCTAGTGGAACAGGGGTCGGCTTGGGGAATTTCAGCTGTGAGGCAGTCTGTGTTTGGGGAATTATGTGGCCTCTGTTTCAGCTCTCTGTATATTTTTTTCTTTTTTTCCTTAATTTCACAGAAATTAATTGAGAATACTGAAGTACCTGAGGGAGGTTTGCAGCTGGATTGTTTTTCAGTCCCTTTTAATCTGGAAACGTGGTGTCCATATCAAAACAGTAATCAAAAAAACCCAACCCAAAGCCTCTGCTCAGGGCCTGCCTTACAAACTTCTCCCTGATCTACTTATTTTCTGTTCTCTGCACAGATCTGGTCTTGTTTGCAAAGGCCCCTCCTTTCCCAGGGCTTAAGTCTAGGCATTTAGGGTCATCCACCTACTGCTGATGGCTGAGTCCCTGCCCTATAAATATCTCTCCTGTACAAGAGCTAACCCTCTGCTCACAGTTCTTGCTGATGGGGAAGCTCATCTTGGTTCCACCAGCTTTGGTCTTCTATTAAGGAGTGGCACAAGAGCGGAGAAAACCTAAGCTGCATGAGCTGAGCATGGGTCATGATGGTCACAAATGTGATGGGGAAGTGCCTGTTTCAGAAATAGGAGCCAAGCATGTCTAGTAGCCTATAAATAAACAGCTTTGGGGCCCAGGCTTTTGAACACATGTATGTGTCACAGAAATGCCTGTTACAGCTCTCCAGCACTTTAAAACTGAAGTTCTAGCTACAGGCACATGACAGGGAGCAAGAGTGTGAGGAGACCTGAGACATATAACAGGTCACAGATGACATTGTAAAGTTAGGATAGAGCAACTTCACCTCCACAGACAAATGACAGAGCTTGCAGGAAGCTACGCGACCCTGGTCTAACCTGTCAGGATACATTTGTCTTATTTTGGGCCAACAGGTACTGCCTCTTAAGGTGGCAGCTGTAGCCTAGTCTGTCTACAGTGATCTGTCATACTCTCTGGCTGCCTCAGTTGCTCTGCCATCTGCATCCAGAAACCCAGCCTTGAGCACTCCCAGGGACCATGTCACTGAGGGATCAATCACTCTTCATGACTATCAAATAAAGAAAAAGGGATGGGTTAAGTTGTCATTAAAAACACGCAGTGAAGGTGTGGTTGTGGCATTTGTCAGCTCAGTCTGTCTCACGTAGAGATAAGCAGTGTAGGTACAAGGTAGCCTGAAGGTTAGATAGACTGTCAATGCTTATTTTCTCTGGGGGTGTGCTCTAGATGAAGCTGTTGCTCTACATCACAGGCTCCTCTGCCTCTGTGTAACAAGCTGGCTGGATTAAGCAAGTACAGGTATGCAGGCTCATGTAAGCATCACACCTTCCCCTTGCATGAAGGCTTACTGCTAGGCTTTGCTACCTCAAAGGCTCCTCTATCTTATCTGTGCCAGCCCAGACACCCTTATTTGGTATTACCTCAACCAACCAAAAAGGAGAGCTTTGAGGAGGTTTTCCTGAAGTAATTAATTTGCCTTTTTCCAGTCTCCTAACTCCATTCCCCGGCTCACTCACAGGTTCATTTCCCTTCACAAAGCAACATTCACACGTGGGAAATCTACCCGCTCTTTCCAGCGTGGTGCCTGTTTCCACAGATGACTCTCCCCATGGCCATGCCAATGTCAGCATCACCCACTTCATCTCTCCTCCTGCCCGAGCTCCCAAAGGCTCACCCTCACCACTGCAACACAGCTGTGCTGATACAGCTCTCTCCATATCTGTACTGAGAGGAAAGAACCACCTAAAAATACTCTTCAAAAATAATAATATAACCCAACAAATTCCCTCGCAAATGTAGCAGTGCAAGTGAAGTGGGAACATGGCATTGGAAATGGCTGGTGAAGGCGGGGAGGTGGGCAGAGGACCTTCTAGATGGAGCGTCCGCAGAAAGAAAACCTGTGGTATAACAGAAAACTGCCTGCACCATGGGAAGCTGACATGGTCAGAAGGTTTCAGGCTAAGTCTCTGTTTGCAATCACCCACTTCCAAGAGATGAGAAGGTAAAACAGTACAGCATATTAATAGAGGTGGCCAGAGGATTTTGAGCATGACTCATATCTGTGGGCTTTTCCCCCAAAAAAAGTTTCTTGTTTAGCACATCTCTAACACCGGAGAGAGCCCACAGTTTACACCTCAGATCAGCATTATCTGGTGTGGGAAGGTGGCCAAAAGACTAAAATAAGCAGGAGAGATCAACAGAAGCCTTCTGCTACATTTTGGTTGTAACATGATCCTTATTTCACTTTTTTTTTCTCTTGATAAGAGGACATGTAATCTCCCTGAGAGACTCAAGTAACAAGAAGAGTTCAGTCTTATGATTAAGGGGGACAAAGTACCGGGAATAACCTGTGCATGGGGAGCAATGCTATTCTGAGCACAGTTTGGAAGAGTGCTTGCTCAGTTAGCAGATAAATAAGTTGGTGACCAACCTCTCAGGTGAAGCTCTGATTTATTCTTCTGAAGACAATAAGGAGATGTGTTTGGAAGGAGGACGTCATATACCCCAGAAAAGAATACAGAAGTCTTTCTACTAAAGTCTTTCCCTCATAATTTTAACAGGGGCACATAACAGAAGACTTTTTTTTTTTAAATGAATGCACAAGATTACTACAGAGGGATGGTAATCCCCAGTTTAAAACATGGAATAGGTTGGCATTTAACTTTTATACATTGGCATATGTAGAGAGCTAACATTAAACTATGAGATCACTTTGTGCAGACCAGGTTCTGCCCTTCGGGTCCTTTGGAATCAGGGGATTGCTATCACCTTTTTATGTCCTGGCAAGTTCAGTCCAGGTGAGTGTACCACTTTGGGCCCAGCCTATTCTTCTGGTTACCATCATGGTCTCTGAACTGCTGGATACTCCTTATTCTTGTGGTCGAGTCTTTTTAAGTCTTCCAAAGGGTCAAGAAGTCAAGACCTCTGGTTACTAAATGTGAAACGAATAAAAGGTGAATCCCCCACTAAGTGCCTGACAAGGGGTAGGGCTGGGCAAGCTAGTAGACAAGCAATAGACACTCCCTGTTAACCCCCTTCCCTTCCCCAAGAGGAGAAGAAACAAGGGAGAGACACTTATGGATTAGAAAAAAAAACTAAAACAGCTTTAATGAAAATAATAACAGTATAATTAAATATATACAAATATATACAACACCAATATCAAACCCAGCCCCCCTGATGGCAGTTACACCACCATCAGCACTGAAGCTTTGGAGCAGGCACTGGAATTCTCAGACTGGACTCAGCAACAGACAGCAACTGGATTCATGAGCTGGAATCTGGAACTGGATTCAGGAACACAAGGCTCAGGATTGAAGGCAGAGCAGACAGAAACCTCTTCAGACACTGGCCATGGAAGAAGAGAGATTGACCCTCATGATCCCTCAGTTTTGTACTGAATATGACGTATATGGGACAGAATACCTTGCTGCTCATTTTAGGGTCAGCTGTCCTGTCCGCTCCTCCCCACAGGTGTGACATCTTACTGCACCCCCAACGTGGCACACAAGATGTAGCAGTGAGTTTGGTCTCCATAGGAGCAAGTATAAGCAAGAGCCTTTCTGCACACACCCATTCTTGGGAGCAGCTCTAAACATGGAGCATTAGCACTGCCAGAAGCAGACACTGTCTGTGAAAATCTGACATTAACTTCAGAAAATGCAGTTAGTTAGAGGAGACTGAGCTGAGAAGTAAAATCACTAAACAGAATTGTTCTGTTCTAACTCAAACCAGGACAAATCCCATGAGAAAGTGCAGGAGAGTAAAGTGGTCCCTTTTCACTGAGCTCATCCTGGAGTCAGGCTCTGCTGTGCTATTCCCTCATCTCTTATGGCCGCTCCCTCAACATGACAGCAGGGGACTTTGGCCCCTGAAATGCCTTCCTGACTACTGCTGCTGACCTAAGGGCTGCTCATGCAGAGCCAAACTTTGCTGTCCCTCCCCAGGAGTTGAGTTTCTGAGAATGCTCTCTGCTGCCTATCAGCCCCTCTTCAGAGGTGATGAAATACTGCTGATAGTCCTCTTCTAGTGAGCCAAACAAACCAGGAGGAGCTGTGTAAGGCTTTGACATTAATTAAGGCATGTAGTGTTTACCCACCATCATGAGTCTGTCATTAGTTAATAATTTAATAATAATTTAAAAGATAAACATTGGCTTTAGGAGCCATTCCCGGACATTGTTTGCTCTTACTGTATATATCCATACCCTAGCATCTGCAGAAAGCAAGTTAAGTAGCTCTTACTTTCTCTGGCTGTATGTGTCAGACAGTATTTGCTCTTAATTTTAGAGAATGTCATCTTGCTTCTGGCATGGCTGAAATTTTATGCCATGTTCAATTTTTAGCAACCTGCCTACTGTCAGTCTACACCAATGATGGCAACTAAAGCTGTCTGGGAGTCATCTGGGATGATGAAAAGGATTTCCAGGAATACTCTTGGTAGGATGATACAGTGCATTGAGTCGGTGCTGGCCAATCTTTTTGGCTCTTCAGCATATTTTGGCTGGTGTGGGGCTTCCTCAAAACTGCTGCTCCTCACCCCTTCTGCAGTGCCTGTGATGGCTCCCAGCGGTCCCTAGGCTGCAGGCACCCATTGGGAACAGGCTGGACACAGGCATATGCCCACATGAGCACCTTCCAGCCCAGCTGTTACCCTGATCCTCACCCATTGCCTCCAGTCCCCAAACACATATGTGCCCACACATGGGTGGCACTGTGTGGACTCGCTTACCAGCTTGAGTCTCACTCAGACCTCTGCTAATGTGCTAATGCCTCTGTCCATCCATCCTGGGAGTTAGAGGGTGGATGAGTCATTTTTTGCAAGTGAGCCATCTTCACTGAGACATCAACATCAAAGGTGGGCATCAAAGGTGGGCAGGGAGCAGAGGGATCTTGGCCTCAGAATCAGGAGCATCTTCTGTTGTCTGCCCTTCAGACAGCAGTCTCAGCAAGTGTTAGTTGAGTTCAGTGTGTATGTCTGATATAGGCATTTTTGGAAAGTTCCAAATCTGCAAAATTTTCAGAAAGCATTCTATGGAAAGAAAATGGTTGTTGATTCAAATTGCTGGTGTGCATTCAAATAAGAGCTGCTTTTCTCAGGAGTCAACAGAGGATAATGCTATTGCCTTAAACCCGAGTAAAACCAAAAAGAAGGAGCACTAAGATTTACCTTGAACTGCATATATCATCACAAAACACATCCTAGTGATGCCTCAAATGAAAGTTTCATCTGTACCTTCCTTATTGTTTACTCTGATGTCCTTCCCATATTAACTACTAAATGTTTCTGGAAGTCTGAAAAGAAAAGTTGTAAAGAATAATTTTATTCTTTAGACACACTGTTGTTCTCTGTTCCTTTGCAATCTCCATGCCTTATCTAAGCATGTACAAATAGTAAGTTGTTTAATATGTTTAGCCCAAATAATATTTAAGCAAATAAATTGTTTTTAACATTGAACCTAATGGACATCTTCATTTTTATTATCATGGTAGATGCATGAAACCAGTTTTGGTAAGATACTAGGCTTTGAAACCTCTGTTTTCTGGAGATCCTTGAGTTTAGCATATAAAAAAAAAGTGAAGCTATAGTTTTCATCTCAGAGGAGTTTAGCATCGATAACATTCGGAGTTGAGCTTTCTTAGTCTGTGCCTTCTCACCTTAAAGACAGAGAGATCTCTTCTATCTCTGTCCACCATGAAAGAAAATCAAGCTGCAGCCTAAACTAACACTGTATCTTTGTGGATCTCCTGTTGAAGACTCATCAGCTAAAACAGTGCTCGCTCAAGTCTAGCAAAGGCTCAGCAGTAGCCACAAAACATTTTGCAGCACAGGTTCTGCAGTAGAAGTGGAGGAGTGAACTTTCAGCTTTGGAGGGACATCAGTGCTAAGGCTCACACATCTCCTCTGCCACTTTGCTAATAGTGCCCTGAAAAGAAATACAGCTCGGAGGATTTGGAAAATCCAAGCTAGCTTTTGCTGGTTTACTTGAGGCTTTGATTTAATGTATCTGTGCCTGTCTTGACGTACGGTATTTAACCAGCACACGTCTTGCTAGCTTTGCCTAGACACTCCCTCTTAAACAATTCCTTTTTAGAGTGTCTTTCTTTGTGCCAGGCACTTCGTTTGCCATCCACCTGAGCAGATGGAAACATGCATGCCTCTAACAAATGTGACCTTGTTAGGCTGCTCCTCCTTCATGTCTGAGCAAGAGAGGGATCTAAAATGTTACACCCACTGCCTTCCAGAGGGTGAAGAGACTCAAATGACGTGTGTCTGCCATGCTGTGAGGTGTCTCTTGGTAATACTGCCTTGATATGATTAACGTTGCAGCTACTGCTTTTCAGCATCTCCGCGGCGTTATAAAGCGTATGCTCACCCGCTCACCCGCACGCCAACGCTTGCTCTCTCCTCACCTCCTGGAAATCACACCTGGGAGATGAACGTGGTGCACTGGGAGGCAGCCGTGGCATGGTGCACGATACCAGTAGCTGTCCTTTTGGCAGTCGTTAAAAAGGGAACTTGAGAGAGAAGCACAAAAATAGGAAGGTAATGTGTGAATGGAAAAAGGGGATAAACAGAGGCTTGTAAATAGTCTTGATCTGTGACTTGATCCTGAAACAAAATTCTAAAAAATGACTGCAATCTACTTTGCACCACGTTTGGCTGCAGCCTAAGTGGGATTTGTCTCACTTTATACAAGGTACAAGAAAGTTGTATGTCTAAAGTCTCTGGGCATGACCAAAGAAGTGAAACATGAACCTCCAGAGGGCAATTCATCTGACCTCCCTTAGATCCTTAATTGTCCTCTAGAGAAGCTTATTCATTCCTAGAAAAAATAGACTATATTAGTCTCAGCCCTTGAGGGCTCCAGACAGTTGCCCACAGGGAGCTTTTTAGTGCCACTGAATATACCCTGGAGTCTCTGAGACATTTGTATGGGGTGGGAGGGAGGAGACTGGAGCAGGTGGTGACTTGCACTGCTGCAGCTGCCTGGGATATCCCAGGGCACCACACAGCACACGAGCCACCTCTGCGTGGGCAGCTGAACCAACTCCCTAACTTGCAGGTCCTTCTATCAGGGCTGGTGAATCTTCCCACAAATGCCCTAAATAACCACACTCAGCTCATTGCCTTAATAAGAATAAAGTGTTCATGTTATAACTCCATGAACTCCAGGCTTCTAAGCCTCACCCCTGCTCCTCAGCCAAAATGCACTATATGAGAGGGCCAAGGACTGTTCCCAGCATGAATCACAGCTGAAGGCAACATTTCGGTGTCTTACAAGTTCCCTTCCCATCTTAAGCATCTCTTTAGTGGAAGAGCATTGCAAAGCAGCAGGGCAACCAAGGGAAGGGCTTCAGAGCTGTGAGGCTGGACAATGTTGGGAGTGAGCAGTGGGAGGAAAGGGGGTTCAATTCCCTCCTGTCCATCCTAAGCCTTCTCTCTGCTCCTCCACACCTTTGCATAATTTACAAACCCACTTTGTTGTATTTCTTTCCAAGTTCTGTAGCTGCTGTATAGAAGAGAAGGAAGAATATGCAATTAGAATATACTAAAATACTATTAGAGACGAAGAGGAATTTTTGCCTTTTTATTCACATAGGATGCAGCTGGCACTAAAATCACTTGAAATCAAATAAATCTGGGCCCTCTCAGCACATTTAAGACTGCTGAAGCCTGTCAGTGGGCAGCAGAATAACTTGGCTGTAATCCTCTGCCTTTCATCATCAGTGGCAGGATCTCACCGATGCAGTGGGATAAGGACTGAGCTACAAAAAACTTCATGTCTGTTTTCCAGACCAGGCAGTGTGAGTGACTGATAGCAGCTCTTAACAAGTATTAGCTCACTGAGCAGTTGTTAGCAATAGACAAGCAAGACTTAAAAGACAGACAGCCTAAAAATCAGGAACAAGTTATCACTCAGGACAACTTAAAAGCAGCTACCAATACTCGGTATCTCTCCTTTGTTCAGGGTGGTGAGGAGGCTGCCAGCTAAAAGCGTGTTCTCTCCTTTTAGGGTGTAAGTCCCTGCTGTTGGCAAATTGTTTTCATGTTTGGTAAACCAGCCAACTTGTGACCTATTAGCTGCTGACAAGTGAAGAGGGTACTCTTCTATCCTTGGGACAATAATCCAAAAAAATAATAGGCCAGATTCTCAAATCTGATCTGGCACTTCTGTGGCGTTCAGGAGGTAAAAAGGAGCTGCAAATGGGCAGCCAAAAATGCCTCTCTTGGTCACCCCACCTCACAGGGAAAGCAAAAGTTGAGAAGAAGCAGGTGGAGATCTGCCCCATGTAGATCTAAGCTTAACCCAGGTCACTGTGTCAGTGTACTTGAGGTGTCTTAACCCACAGCCTGGGTACAGGCTGCTGAAATAACCTAGCTGGCCTCAAACTGGTAGCTCTCATTGTCTGGATCAACCTAGAGCAGGCTGCAGGTCAATTAAATGACTCTCATTTCAGCTTTCTGACAAGCAGCATTTCTTGGGGCAGTCCATAGAGGTATAGTGCTGTGCCCAGAGGGGAGAATTGGTCTTATCAGCACCTTCTGAGCCACATTTCAGCAGGAGTGGAAAAGAAAGGGAAAAGCTGTTTGGAGCTCCTTGACTCTTTTCACATTGCTCTCAACCCACAAGAAAATTGTAAACTGCTGCTTTTCTTTCCTGCTTGGATATGTCTCTCCTGAAAGGGACATGAGATTTCTGTTCTCCTCCTTAGCTGCTTTCCCCATAGGTGGGGAAGGAAAGACAGCCCCAGAGCAGGAGGTGTCTCCAGGCTTTACTGGCACTCCAGAGAGGAAAGAAACATCTTTCCTGGCAAGGAAAGTATTGGCAGCATTAATCACTGCCAGTGCCAAGTGTTAAGAAAAAGACAAACAATGAGGCGGATTTCAACAAACTAGAGATTAAAACCAGTGCCTCTGGCTTGTGTTAATGATCTCCTGGTACTTGAGCTTGTGGTGTAAGGAAAGGTTGGATATGGGTGGGACGGGAAGGATTAGATGTTACCTTTACGTGCTTTCTTTATCTATCACAAGGCTTGAAGGTGTCATTTAAAAAAAAAGGGAATCTGAGATTCTTACTCAGTCCTGTGTCTTCAGGATCTGGAGCTCAAAGGAAAAGATCAAATTTTATTTAACCAATGAAAGAAATGATAAATGAGCATGACCATCATACTGCAACATGTTCTGGCCTTCTTCTCTTAAAGATCTCACAGTTTCTGATGAAATTATGATCCAATAATCCTCTACCACAACCAAGACTTGGCAGAATCATGCAGTCTTGCAACAGTAAAAGTCTCAGTCTTAGATTTTGCAGCTGTGCAGACTCTTCCTTCCTTGGGCCAGGCACAAGAATCACAGAATCACACACTAAGAATCACAAACCATCCCTACTGGATTGATATACTTGACTTGCTGATTAGGTTAGTCCAAAATTTTCTTTCAAAATCTTTTTGGTGAAAACGATTTTTTATTTGGTTTTTTTTCTTTCCAAAATGAATGTTTAACTTACCGAGAAAACAATTTTAATTAATGGAAACCTTGATCCTAGGTCCTTTTGAAAGCTGTGGTTCAGTGGTCCTTCTCCCTCAGCTTGATTCCTGCCCTGCCTCACCACTTCCCTGGTGAATACAGGTCTTCATCAGCTGAGTCACAAGGTCTTCCACAGATGCTGCTCATCCAGCAAGACAGCTGTGTGTGGAAAGGATGGGGATGTGAGAAAGCCAACAAATAGCTCTTAACAGTCACTGCAGGGACATTTCTAAATAGATTTGTTCTTGGTGGTGGTTTTTGTTTTCTTGGTTGGGTTTTGTTTTGTTTTAATAAAAAAAACATAACCTAGAGGTTTCTGTTCTTTTTTCAGAAAAACAAATTTTCCTTGCAGAGCAAGGGAGAACCATCCATTCTCTACTCAGCTGGTACAAACTATTTTTGTGCCTGTGCCATTTGGCACTAGATGCAGTTACTATTTATCTGTACTGCCATAGTGCCTGGGAGCCCTGACAGAGACCAGAAATTCATACAAACCAACACATTTCTTTTGAGAAGCTGAGGTAACAGATTTTTAGCTGACAAATAACAAATCCTTACATCTGTTTCACAAAACCCCTTGTACCTTTCAGACCATTGGGAGAGTTTAAAATACAGGCAAATTAAAACAAGGATGTGTTAAGGTTTCTTATCTATAAGATAATAAACTTGAAAAAATGCCAGTATACGTGCAACGCAACAAGTACACTAGACACAACTAGAAGCAGAGACTTTTTAGCAATTAAAAACAAGAACTCGGTCCTACTCCTCTATACAAATACAAAATGTAAAAGTAGTTGTGTATGAGCTTATGTTAGACTCACCATTATCAAACAACGCATAGCTCGAACTGAAACATCTCCTGTTTGATGCATTCGGTGTGGATTCTCTCATGCTTAGTCAGGAGACCACTTCAACCCTACATGCTTCTACTGTTTTGTTTCTCTAGCTAGCTGCTTATTTTCATGACTCTTGTAGAAAATAATATACATTTGAGAGCACTACCTTTCTAAAAATGTATATGGATATTATTAACTGGCTTCAGTGGTTATTGGGTGATACACACACAGTATGATTGGACAGAATGACATCTGCAGTAATATACTTAACAAGCTGCTCTCCCTTAACAGTCTTTTGCAGAGCCTTTAGCCTGAAAACTTTACCTGTCAGGGTCTTCTTTATCAAATTACACAGGAAAAGAATTGGAAAAGTAAGTTCCTATTTTTGCCTTCATGTTGACATTTCAAAACTTTCTCCCAAAACAGCTCTAGTGTTTTAAAGAAAGTGCCATGTAGGAGGGGAGAAATAGTGCTGAGCAAGAGCAGGAACAGCATAGGAAGGCTATCTGTCAGGTTTTGCCTTGTCATCCTGAAATTCAGTTCTGAGGGAATTGTGAGTCACTTTCATGGATATAAAGGTAGAAAATTTGTACAAACCCAAGGAGAGCTATGTGCTTATATTTCCAGTTCTCTGCTGGCTGCTTAGTTCTAGCTTTTCTTGCCTGCTTCTCCATCTTGTCCTTGGATGTTCTCAGACCTCATCTACTTAGTAATTTTCTGTTTTATCTCCACAGCCTTGATAGTTTTGTCACTCAGAGGTTGCAGACAAAACAAGTGTACCAATGTCCACAGGAGAAAAGGGAGGGTGGGTACATCAGATCATACCTCTGCCAAGTTCATACCTGTGCTGTGGCTGACCTGCTAAATTGAAAGTGGGTTCCCAGACAGTCCCAGCCACCCCAGAGGGGAGACTGTTATCTCTCTGACAGTGTTGGGGGAGAAGTGAGGAGGAAAGGAGAGGAGTCTTCAGGCAGAAGAGAAAATGAGATGGGAGATTTGCCTGACTGGGACTAATAGCCTTCACTGGAAAATATTAAGTCAAGTCCAGACAGGAATCCTTTCTTTCATTCAAGTGTTGAAGGAGAAGGAGGAAAGAGATACAATTAATTTGATTTGGTTGTTTCTTTGAGTAAAGAAGAGTCAATAGTTCCTGGAGCAGATGCAGCTGGGTCAGGCAGCAGCATGGGAAGTGTTGCTCAAACAATTATCAGCCAACAACAGGCACCAAATCTCTTCCTTGATCAGACTGTGGTCAGGGCAAAAGACCCAAAAATCAGTTATCTTCTACCAGTGCAGAAGACACTTAATTCCCAGCCTGTTTGACTTCAGAAACAGAAGAGCTTGACCCTTACTTATTGCCCTTTCAGATAATAGTGTAAAGGCCTCCTCTGGTTTTGATAGCGATTAAAAATAAATAAATGAAAAGGTCACATGGACTGCGATTTATGGTAAAACTTTGTTCATTGTGCAGAGCTTTTCTGTGTCATGGAAAGTAAATGAGGGAACCACTCTTGACCTTTTCTCTTCATATTCATAGGAGAGGATATGTAGGGTTTTTATTCATCTACAGAAATGGTTTAAATTACTACATTAGGAAAAAAAAAAGCAGTTTATATATAGATGGTTCTACTGAAATACTGCATCATATGATTTGTTTATCATATTTTTACTGGATTTTCTTTCAAGTTGCAAACCACAGTAGCTGAACCTTTCTATTCTTACAGTTCCACTGATCATTTTTTCCTTCTTCTTGCTTCTTCCACAAGGTTTACATGACAGTCACCTGCACCACCTCAGCTAATTCTATGACGATGCCTTAAGAATTTTGATAAGGAATAAAAAGTATGATTAGGGTTTTCTGCTTCCTTATCCCTGATACTCACTTTTATACCTTCACTAGGTAGAGTGAATACACACAAAGGTCAACATATGGTCCAGAAGTAAAGTCACCAGTGAACAATGTGTTTAACATTTTTAAATGGTCCATGGGACTGAAATTCAGTCAGCAATTTCACTTAAGAAATATTAGCTGATTAAGCTAAGTGGGGGGTCATAAAAATTTCTGCCATACTATGGCTGCTCATTAGCCATTGTGAAATAAAAAGATTTTGATCCACTCACAACACTTCCTCAGGTTATCCACCTGGGAAAGGTTCCTAGGGAATAAGGCTTCTGTACCACTGATGTAAGTTGCCAAAACTACAGCTGCTTTGGAGAAGAGTATTACCAAACTACCCATAGTCAAGGTCTGTCCATGGTTGGTGTTAATTAGGGAAAAAAAAAAAAAAAAGAAAAAAAACATTTCTTTTTTTGGGGGGAGGAAACAATAATGACATTCGACCAAAAGCACAGTCATCTTGGTAATCTGCCTTCAAAAGTGTCTGTAAAGAGATATGGAGAGATGAGTATGAGAACAAGAATCCTCCCTCATGGTATACTCCCAATACCCAAAAATGACTATCACATTGAACATAGAGAAAAAGGGTATGGTACATCTAAGCAATAAATTAAAAAAAAAAGTAAGAGGCTACAGTTAGCTAAGTTTGGATGTGCTGTGCTGTAGGAGTAGCAGCAGAGGTGACAATTTAGCAAGAAATATCACTTTGATCTGCAACTCTGTGTACTTCTGACTATAAATCATGAGAAACAAAAAGAAAAAAAGAAAGACTGTCTTTGAGGAAGCCTGCTTGGGCTTAGGCATTTGTAATATTTCCATAGGCACATCTCCCCTACCTCCCCCTCATCCTATAGCTCATTTCAACAACCAGAAGGCCATACCCAAGTCTCTCTGGATGGTGAACAGTGAGCAACAACCCACTGTGCCTGAACAGAGGCCACTTTCAAGTCAACAAGTACATCTTCAGGAAAAGCATCTTTACTTTTATTAGTGTAACCACTGTCCTGTGGCCTCTTTTTTGAAGCTTGTTGCCGAGTCTTTCAACAGCTGTAAACATCCAGATGTCTCTCATCTCAACCGAGAGAGCTTTCTGAACAATTTTCCTAGCCTGCACTTCTGCAGTTCATAACGCTGACATGAACCATCTTTTCATGGGAGAGAAAGTCACTTTATGCAATCAGCAGGCCAACTTTTTGTGGATCATTAGGCAGCCCAGCACAGGAGGATTGTTTTGAGGAACATAGGGCAAATGGAGGGTACGGTGATGGACATTTTTACTCTGGCATATCCTAAATCCTGAATGCTTGAATAACTTATGCTTATACACAGATTCCTTGGTGAGAGGACAAACCAAAATCTGATAATGTTTAGTTTAAGCAAGTCTCAACAAAATCATAGCTCTTCCTTGCCAAATAATGAGGCTGCTGTTTTTCCTTTTTTTTTTTTTGAAGGCATTGTATGAATTTTTGTAGTCCTAGGTTATTGCCCTGGGGAATCGCCTGTAATTTGAGTGACTGAACATACTGTCTTTGTTTTGACTTTGAACAGGGTTGGTTCTAAATAAATTATGAATAACAAGAAATATGCAGCAAACAAATACGGAAGCATCCATGTGACCAGCCCAAACAAGACTAGCCTTTTGTATCCAAGCAAATAGTGTGGTGGGAAGTGGATCATCTCACATTGCAAAAGACAATTAAAAACCCTGGTGATGACTGCAAACTTCTCATGGTTAGTACCCTGATGGTTTGTGTGCTTCCTTACATTTTCATGGTGGGCTTTCTCAGGCAGCAGAGAAACCTCTGCCTGCAGTGGGAAGATCATATGTGTTTAAACCAGGAAGACACGTGAGGCCTTCAGCCATTGAATCCAGCTACACAGAAGAGCAGGGGGCCCATGGAGGGTGCTAGGGCATTCAGGCCACCACAGGCCTATCCCCTACTGGAGGGTGAGATGAACATGGAGACCTGGGGCTAAGAACAAACTTCTTCTGGAAGAGGCCTCTGGAAGTTGTGTGGGCACAGGGTTGCAAATGCCAGGAGACAGGCTCGCTTTTCCCTGTTGGCACTTCCAATTAATTTGTGGCCTGACATCATTTCAGGGCTGTCAGTTGGACTGTCTTGATCCGACTCCCCCCCTAATCAGTCAGGAGAAGGCTGCAGAGAGAGGTGCTCCTCTTGGGCACTGCAAAGCATGTGTGTACCCCCAAATTTTGGTATGCAGGCTGGTATCCAGGAAGGAACAGAAGCAAAGACATGTCTCTATATATGTCATGGTCCCCTTGAGGGAGAGTTTCCCAACTTCCCTCCTCTGGTTTTATCTCAAGCCTGACAGCTGCAGACTAAGCAGCTTCAGCAGATGCTTCTGCAACTGGTGGCTAGGATGAATAAATATTTAGGGGATTAAGAAAACAACTCTGCTATAAAAAACAAATATTTCTTTATTAATTTAGGTCAAGGCCTACAAACTTCAAGTTAGTAAGAGCTTTATCCCTGTTTTCTGCTTTAGAACTGGTCCAATTAAAGTTCAGTCCTTTTCTGGTTTAAAATAAATCTTATGTTGTAAATCCTAACATGTAAGCAATGTGCTGATGTGTGGGAATGAAGGAATGGGCTAGAAATATAAACACGTTGAGTTTCCTACAAAAAAGGGGGAAATATAAGGTGAAATGGTAATTTAAATGACAAAAGAAAGTAAGTAATAGTCTGGTTCACATAAAGTAGGCAAGGAAAATACCCAAAATATCCTTTTTAACTTTACTGTATCTCTTTGAAAGCTATGGAAGTGTTTGTAGCTGGCTGAAGATCCAGTGGGAAAACATCTACAATTTAGAAGTGTTATTTTCTCAGTCTGTTCCTATGATTTCCGTGTACTGCTGTTGTGACAACAGATCAGTTACAGCTATTCCAATTTCCAATTGAATTTGGATTAATCGGTCATTCTAAGGTCTTCTCTAAATCAACTGCATGTTCCACATAAATTATATGTGAGCCAGTGTATTTTGGAAGTAAAGAAAATGTTTTCTAAAGCCCATATATTGCTATAGATTTATTTTGTCCTTTTTCCAATGGAAAATGGAGAAATATGTAGCACAGGATGTTGTACAAACTTTCTCTGTTTAGCTGTATAGTGTTAATATTTCGTTCTGGTTCTTCACAGTGTATAAACTTGAAGCTCAGTGAAGTAAATGGGGTAGCTGGAATTCACAAACATAGCTGCAAATCCTATTAGCAGTTAAACACAGCAGGTTTAAAATGCTCCCTAGTGTGCATGAAATCTACTATGCAAACACAAAATAGTCACTTTGGGGTGAATGACATTTGCAACTTAGAGGTAAAAACACCCAGAGAAATGATTCTATTTAAGCAAGTCCACCTTTTCCAGAAAGAGCCTATGAAGTCACTTGAAACTTAGCATTTGATAGAGGAGAGAGAAAAGCAGCCAAGAGCAGTTCAAAACAGCCAAGATGTCTTGGTCAAGAGTAAGAGCTGGGTTGTGACAACAGATGGGGATGTTATGTGGCAACTGGAGAGAAACAGGAGTGTGTTTAGCTTCCAGCAGCGCTAATGTAAACAGGTAACAGTGCAAGGATGGATGGTGATGTGTGTCTGGTTTGCACTGGAAAGTGCTATCTGGGATATCTAAATATGTTCCCGGTGCACACTTTTCCAGCCAACACCTGCATCCCACATCCGCGCCCAGGTCTAATCCAGTTGTATAAGCAGCTTTATTTTAGTTGCTACAATGCAGTCACCATGCAGGAAGAAATCCAGTCCATCCTTAAAATTAACTGTCAGGTCCAGAGGCTCAGCAGTAGACATTTAATAGACTGAGCTATACGTCTGTGACCTACATTGCCTTCGTAGGACCATATCCATCCTGGTGTGTAGAGGTAACTTCTTCATAATGCATAGGCCTGAAAATCTGATCACCTCTCCCATCTGCTCACAGCAAAGGCCATAGAACTGTATATTTCTGGGGGAAAAAAAAAAAAAGAAAAAGTAAGCAAAAAAACCCTCAAAAATGTAGTTTCCTCAGAAATATTTGCCCTTTCTCAAAGACACCTAATGATGGCGAATGCAGCATTTTCCTTTGTAACTGATTCCAGCAACTAACAGCTGAAAACGTCTGTCACTGTTCCTGGTTTGAATGCACTTGGATTTAACCTCCAGATATTACGACTTTTTTCTTTTTTCTTTTTTTTTTTTTTTCCATTCACACAGGAAATTACACAAAGAAACTCAATCTCCCTTCAGTCTGTTTTTGAAGAATTAACAGATTCTTCCTGTCTCCAAGTACACGGCAGTTTTTCCAGCCTTCAATTCATTTTGGAGGCTCTTCACTGCAGTCTCTACAGCCTTTCAAGTCCCTTTGAAAAATGGGGACACCAGAACTCCATGCTAGTATCTATGTTGACAACAGAGCTAAATTTACCTCATTGCTCCTCTGATTATATACCCAAGATCTCAGCTGCTGGTGCTGCCGCGGGTGACTGAGCTGGTCCTTGTACATCATCACCTCTCAAGCTGCTGTAGAGAGCTGATATTTCTGAAGATATGGCTCCCCACCCTGCAGGGGTGGCCGGGCTCTTTCCCAGCTGTAGTTCTTTGAGGTGTCCTCACTAAATGGTGGTATTGAAGCAAGTTTGGGCTGTGACAGCACACCTGATGGAGGGTATACCCAGAAGTGCTTGTGGGTGTGCTAGGCTGGAGGTAGACATTGAAGCCCAGCTTCCCTGAGGTCACTTTGCGTCACCATCCTTTCCTCACTGCTGTGCCTTTCTTCATATCTATACCTAGAAACATGTAGAGCAATATAACAAAAAATATAAAGATTTATAGATACATATAAAAAAAATACTAGAAATAATTTTATGTATGCAGCTCAATTTGGGATGATGAACAGAGTTCAACTCTTAATACAGATAGCTGTGGAACATGACTAGAAATGACCATTTATGTGTACTCATGGACAAACATTTTTTGATATCTTTCATACAAACAGTTTAGGGCAATTAATGTGTTGTATTGATAGCACTAGCCTGTTTGTTATGCAGGATTTCTTTAAGGAGAATCTAAGAATGCATCTGCTGTCAAGCTCCTTTATCACACAAACTCATCAAAAAGGCAAATCAGATTTTATTTATAAACAGATCGATTTTCTATAAGGCCATGTGGATCAGCATTAATTAAATTCTCTGCCTTTGCTCCCTTTTTCATTTTCAAGACCTTTTATTATTTTGTATTTGCTAATGTCTAGTATCAGGCTCAATAGCCAGAGCTAGGCTGCTGCTGACACAGAATCAGTGTTCCTGCACTTCTGGGATTTGCGTGGTGCTCCAAGACTTCTACAAAATTAGTATCAGTGCAGGACATCTTGCTTTTTTTTGCTGCCACTAATACAAATTCCCACTGAATTATCATCTTAAATAGTTTACCATCTCCCTCTAGCAATCGGCTGATATCACAGCAAGTATTCTGCTCTTGGTAGAATTAAAATTCCTCTAGCAGTCTGTGACTCTGGTAGAAGACAGGCTGTACTTCTCCTGAGCAAAGAGGCAGCTAACACAGCACCAGAGGTGCACAGCAGCAAATGCTGAGGAGAGCTGATAAGGACAGGGAAATAACCCCATGTGCAATTCCAGCAGCCAGCCAGTGTACTATTTTCTCTTGGTTCCCTACTCAGTATATTATTGCAATGCAAACCTCAGTTTAACACATAGCTGACTTCTATTGCTGGCTTGTTCAGGGGATGTGTTGACACAATCCTCCTGTTTTTACTCCTCGTTGAACGGGTGCAAGTCCTTAGAAAAGTTTTCATCAGCACTGGAATATACTGATGAGGTAGATCTACTAATGTCTTGACTGTGCAGAGGTCTCTGTAAAAGGAAAAAGACAACTAGTAGAAGATAGGACTGCTACTTATTTTATACACTGCAATAATCTAATTAAAAGCATAACTTATCATGTACTTGTAGGTTAAACAGGCATACCATAGAGAGCAAGGGAGAGTGTCTAAGATGGGCTTGCCATTTGGTGAGCGCACTATATAAGAGCATGTGTCATTCATTTAATTTAATATATGATTAACAAGTCCTTAACATGATTAGTGCTTCTCTAATTGTGATTGGCATCAGAAATAGTTCAGCAGCCTTTCCACAAGCACAGATTCGTTGATTGCTAAAATGGAAAAGAAAATACATTTGATTGTCAGTAACCCAGCATTTTGGAAAGTTCCAGAGGCTCTTCCAGCGATGTCCCAGTAAATCTCTAATTACATCTGACATTAGTGGCTTTAGCTGTATCTCCGTTTTTTTCAAAACTGGCATTCAGCTCTGAGATGTCCCCAACAGGTGGCCTTTAGCTGGATGGTCACCAAGTGACACTGGTGACAGCAATATTCTGTCCCTGTACATAAAATACGAGGGATGTGACAGAGTCAGAAGACACCATAAAGTACAAGCGAAAAGCATCCAGATGAACTGTGGCCAGTTCTCTTTCTAACCTGGTTTCCTTTTTTAAAGATCAGCTTTTCTGACCTTTGCTCTTCTCTTAAAAAGCCAGGATTTGCTCACCCATTTGCTGACCTCATCCTTTCTTCAAGAGCATTTGGAAGGCAAACACTGTGTCCATTCCACCCCCCTACCAAAAGACTCCAGGTGCTACAAGAAAAATGTTTGCTGTAGACTACCTTTTCTCTTTCTAAAAATAAGCCTGCAGTGCTCTTGAAGATTTACAAATTCCTTTTAGTTTTTGGATGGTTTAGTGGAAACAATGTAGTCATGTGACATCACAATTGTTTAAGGCTTTGATTTTTTGTGCTTCTTTAGGTTAAACCAAGACTTTAGGGAAGAAGAACTGTACCTTCTCTACCTCTGCTGGGTTGCTTACATCCCCCAGGAGTGTTTTACTGAAACTGCTCCTCCTGAAGCACTGTAAGCAGCTGGCAGTGGTTTCTTAGCCAAAGGAAAGGGGCACAGTCCTTCCCCAGGGAAGTAAGAAGCAGTGACCAGCTCTCCAGGGAAGCACAGTGTTGGCCATTAATTAACTCTTGGAATTGGGGGAAGTCCCTCTTCCTCCATGAGGTGGAAAGCTTCTCTGTGAATGAGACCCACAGCCTGGGTCTCTTGGCGTGGCTGCTCTCTGTTCTGGTTCCCAAAGTGAGGCCAGGAAGAGGTTACCAAACAGTCTGGGTTCAGACACAGTGTCTTTTCCTTTCATGGAGCTTAAACTCAGGTTTACAGTATCACAGAGTCATTAAAGGATGGAAAAGACCTCCAAGGTCATCAATTCCAACCATTTACCTAATGTTATCATGACCACTAAACCATGTCTTGACATGCCACATCTACATGGTATTTGAACACCTCCAGGGATGGTGACCCCACCACCTCCCTAGGCAGCCTGTTCCAGTGCCTGACAAATCTTTCAGTATACAAATTTTTCTTAATGTCTAATCTAAACCTCCTCTGGTGCAACTTCAGTCCCTGATTTAAATCATAGCCAGGCCTGCTAGAACTAAGCAAGTTTGCCCCAGGCAAGCAGGGTTGAGGAGACAAGAAGTCACTGTGACAGGGTTTCAGATCCACGTCACACAACACACTGGATACACGGAGCCTCCAGGACACCTTCCAGTCAGAGATATTTTCTCCCTGTCAAAAGGTTTTGAAGTGAAATCTTCATAGTCAGCCAGCAGAGAAGGGTGGAAACTGGTACCTGGCGTCTGTGCTTCCAACATTGTACTGGGGGAAAGAAAAGAAAGCAGGCAGGAGAGAGGATGAAAAAGCCAGGTGTGACCCCTGCCTCTTTCTAGGTTTGAAAGTCTGGAGTTTTAGGCTTGAAAGCCAAAAGTTGAGATTCTGTAGTCACAGTTATAATAATATAAAGGAGCATTTCTAACTGTGTATTTTCACTCCCATGGGTATTGCTTTAGCAGCACAAAAGGCCTTGAGACCATCCCTAGGTGATATTGTCTATTCAGAATAAAACCTTGCCTTACAACCATGCTTTTTTTGTGACATCCAGCCCTAGATACCTGGCTGAAGGCAGAAATTACCCATGAACAAAGTAGAACAGGGGACTGCTGATGATAAAACAAGAAGCAGATCTGCCCTCTTGTGTACAAGGCATCTACTGCATCTTTTTCTAAATTAATCCAAAATTATTTACTCCTCCTAATAATAAATGAGGAGAATAGATGTATACTTTTAGTGTTTTAACCTTACCATAAAAATAAGAACAAGAAGAGGAAAGGCTGAAGGCTGACGTGATTTCTTCTCAGGAATTAGTTTGCAGACCCAAAGGTAACAGACCAATGTGAGTAGCTTGGCCAGGAGAAGCTGCTTTGAACATTTAGGCTATCAAACTACAGACTACGAAAATATGAGTAGTACAAAAAACTCTAAGGAGGATAAATCTAATTGCCAGGGAAACTCAACCAGCTGCAAAATTATTACGCATTAAAGTAAGCTTTTTTTTTTAATGAGGGAACAAAATAACTCGAGTGTTTTCATTGCACTCAGCAAAGCAGTAAGGACAGAGAGAGAAGATTTGGGCTGAGGCAAGCATATTTTGCCAGTCTTAATTAAACCAGAGAAAGACACAGGGCATCTGACTTCACAGGGTTGGTAAGGTCAGGCTGGGCTTTCGCATCCTCCTCCTTCCAGCTCTTTTCTTCTGAAACTTCACGGCAAATTCCTTTAGTCCCTGATCATCCCAAATCCCATGTATTAGTTATGACACTTTTAAGAAATTATAACCTGGACAGCATCTCTGGACATCAAGATCAAAAGACTAGACCCTTGCCAAAGAGAAAATGCAACACAGGGTGTTTCCAGCACAAAGCTTGGTCTTGTACCACCATGGCACTGGCTGGCCAAGATGCCAGTTTATAACCTACTGCTCACTTTCTGCTTGCAAACAATTTAGTAAAGTCTGTTCAGGGGTGGAGAGAGCCCTGAAGTAGGGCTTGTTCTGGATTGGCCTTCTAGGAACAGATTTCTCTGCTCCCCCCCTGCCCCCCCTTTTACTTCTTTTATTTCTTTTTTTTTGACAATGGTTGGGGGGAAAAAAAAAAAAAAAGCCAGGGCAGTACTAGAGAGGAACCTGTCAGTAGACCATGGATTTACAGCTGAATAGGCCGGATTACTCATTAGTGGAACATCTGGATACATCTTTAGAACATGGGCCACAGCAAAAGGTGCATTTACAATTTGTCACCACTGCTCCAATGATACACTAGATCTGATGGCATTAGTTTTCCTCTTCTTTACAATGAAAATGCAATTACACTTCGGGCCTGAGAATGAGAATATATTAATATATAACAAAATTAATAAATACTCTTGCATAAGAATTCCATCTTCCATAGAAATGATAGATGCTGTTTAGGTGCATTTTCCTACAACTTTCCTACTCATGATTCTCTCCAGAGTGTTTTTTCAAGTGTCCCAGTGAGATAAGCAATAAAGACATCTCACAGGAATTAAACTGCTTTCGTCTGAAGCAAAACTGCACCAGCAACAAATGTGACTTGGTAGATCATATCTAATAACACTTCATTACAAAAAAACCTAACCCTGATTCCCCTCCTTACCCCAGGACAAACAATAAAAAAAAGGGGAAAAAAAAGTAATTTTTCTGTCATTGAAAGCAGAACAATTATTATTATTATGCTTCCTTTTCGGCTACCCTTTAAACACTTTAGACTGATTGGTGCAGATTCAGGGTTCTCTGGTTTTTTTATGCCTGCTTGGGCCAGAAAATTGCATTGTTAGTCTCTGTCTAGTATCTGGGGTTGCAATTTGAAGTGGTGGTGGCAACAAAACTATTCAAATGCATCTTGAATCTCTGTTTCCATTTCATTCTGGTCATAATCTCTGTGCTGTGTGACCAGCCTAGGGGCAGTTTAGCATGATGCAAAAAAAAGAGCCTGAGCAGACTGGGAAAAAGGCAGATCGGCTGCTAACCAGTTATTGAAAGAAAGGCCTAAATAAATATCTTTATAAAAAATATTCAAATGTTTTGCTTTTTTTGGTGTCAGATATATTTCATATTTATATGTATGTATACATATACATAAACATATACAAACTTTCCAAGTATCTTCCATCCTCCCCCTATGTCTTTCTTTTATAAGGGGCTGAAACTCATGCGCAGGTAAAGGAAAACACAGAGTGTTCCCCTTCTAATTTCTTCTCAGGACACTTTATGCTGGTGGGTGTGCATAAAGCAATCCCTAGAGAATTGACCTCTTTGAATCCAGGAAAACTGGAAGCCTGTGGAAAAACGTGAGGAGTCTGTAATAGAGTCAGCACAGGGCACTATCTGAATGACTAATAGCCAGCAAAAGTTAATGTCCCTTAGCTTCCTCACAGGCCATCAACCCCCAGAGCTGAATCATTAATTGCCTGGAATAGCCTATGCCATGGTCATTACTGCTTAATTATTCCAATGAAATGAATAATATCAATTCTAGGACTTCAGTTTTCATAAATGCAGAACTCCATCTTTTTTGCCAGACACATTCCACATCCAATCTAACATTATTTTCCTCCCTGTTTTAATAAATGATGTTCCATGCCTGTTAAGCTTTCATAAAGGTAAAGATATTTCTTACATATTAGATAGTATATAGAATAGAAAAATAACCAGCTTATGTTCAGTTATTATCACACAACTGAGCAAATAATCACAGAAATCAGTCATGGTGATAACAAATGATTGAACTGGAAATGATGGGAAAGGCTGTATCCAAACTGCAGAGCAGATGCAGTGTATAACCTGGTCCTACTTTCTGCTCCCCAGTCATGGGGACATGGGGCACTCTGAGGAACCTTTTGAGCTCAGACTCCTGAGCTTCCTTTCCCAGAAACCAGAAAGCAGGGGCAAGCTTTGTTTCACTAAGGTACCTGTCAAAATCCTCGCTACTTCAGGCTCCTTGATTGCACTGCAACATATTGCCATCCCTGGACATGTTTAAGCATCACTCAGATGCGGTGTTGGGGGATATGATCTAGGGGTGAACTTGTAGAGTAGGGTTAATGGTTGGGCACAATGATCCCAAGGTTCTTTTCCAACTTAAATGGTTCTGTGATTCTGTGATATTGCATATGTGCAAGATTGCAAAGTCCTGTAGAGGATCTCAAACCCCTGTACCCTCATTTGTGCCCAGGAATCCACTAACCCTACATCCTCCACCAGTATTTTCCACAGAAGGAAATTTGTGTATACAAGACTATGGTGAGCTCTAGCTGATGCTTGCTATGGACCTAGCAGGCACCTGGTATCACAGGTATCTCTTTTCTTCCCAGGAGAAAGGTTTACACACAGCCTTCATGAATTCAAAGCTAAATGCATCTGTACTTGTTACTAACACTCAGGAAAGATATTTAACCTCAAAATTACAGAGGCACAAAGTGTGAAATTCTTCCCATCCCAACTGAAACTATGTACAAGAAATGACACACCAAATCTTCCCTGCATGGATACCTACAAATAGCAACACAGAATTACCTTCTGGGCATGCTTTGTATGGTGAAACTCTGTGGCCAGCAGAGTGGAAGAGGTCAAACTTGTCAGTCATAGAAGTTTCTTCTGCTTTGAATATCATTGAATTTGTCAGTTTGTAGAGTCAGGAGAAAAGAGGCACCAGAAGCCATCTCGCAAATGACAGTTCACAGTCAAAGATTCAGAGAGGTTTGGATCCAAGGTTTTGACAAACTTCATCAGGTGCCACTTCCCAGCTATTCATTTTCCTACCCCAATGCACACCCAGATTCCTGAAGCTTGTTATGACTGTGGGTCAGGGTGTCAGAATCATTTGCAACCAGATTGTCCACTATAATGCACTGTCATTACCATGTTCACATTCACTCAAGAGCAAAAGCATAGGACAGTTCCGTGTGCCTCACATCTGACAGCTCTTTTGCCCTGATTTAGAAATGCATGTGGGGAAGAAGGGGTAGAAGAATGGGCATCTCCTTTTCAGCTACTTCTATTATGAACAACATTTTGAGAACGTGCCCCTGTTTCTGTTTGTGTCGGTATGCACACAAGTCGTGGGTTGACAAATGATGTGTCTCAAACAGAGTTTGTATAATAAGGACGTTGCTGTTGGGTCTTTTTGGGAGCTCAGCCTCATGTGCATGAGAACACCTTCTTAGTTTGGTGAAGGTGTGAGAATTGTCGTGCAGGATGTCATGTTGCACAGACCGACTTCTCAGTACAGCACTTTCTGCAGCCTCTTATGGGCAGAGTGGGACGTGAGCTTCTCACTTTCGATGCACAGCTAAACACTGTGCGAGCTTGTCAAGAAGAAGTAAGGACAAAAAAACCCACCACATCTGTGAGGGAATGGGTGCAATGTGGGCATGTTTGCACTGGTGGATTAAACAGGGCCCTGGCCTTTGAGCACTATTCCTTTGTACATCCCTGCAGCTTAGCAGTCGTGTTTTCCCTAAACAGGTTTGTTCAATCAACCAGCAGTCCCCCACACAGCATCTGGATGCAGCTCAGAGGTTGGGATATGAAGGGACCATCTCACCATGAGTCTGGACATGGCCACACTTGGGATTGAAAGGGAGAAGGAGAGCCCATGATGTTTAGCTGCCTGGATATGAATCATGCCCTGCCCCTTGGCTTCCAAGCTGTGGTCAGTCCCTTTTCCAGTTTCCATTAAGTATGGATAAAGGTTATGGGACTAAAAATTGTGAGATTTCTATTCCCAGATATTTCAAGAGATTTGTTATGTGACATCTGGATCACTGTTGGGTTTGCACTAATTGAGATCCCTGTTTGCAGAAAGTTGTCTTCTATTGGATCAGGGCTCTAGGAGAATTGTGTATTCGCAGATGTGCTGAAAATTACAAGAAAAAACACAACAAAATTTAGTTTGTTCTTCAGGTCTTAAAGATGTTAAAATAAAATCAAGTCCAAAAGCTGTATATATAGCATTTTATCTTACTAGATAATGTAAGTAACAGTTTTGTGGGGAGTTCACTAGCAGCCCACTGTGACAGGCAAGAATTGGAAAAGGTTGTAGTGAGTCTTTTCTGGGGAGGGGCCAAAGCTGTTAGAAGAGGGGTTTAAGATACAGATGTTGTATTTCCCTGCTCCCTCCCTGCCACCAGAGACACCACAGCTGTAGACAAGCTTTGCATTCACTCCATGTCCCTTTTTTTTTTTCACCAGTTACTCAGTAACTTCTGCAGTAACATGAGGAAAGAGTAAACCTCAAAATTCTTCCTTTTGCTTTTTTTGTCTGTTATTATTTTCATTTTAAGTACTTTCCAGTGACAGAAATAAAGTCCCTGGTTAAAAGAGTTCACTGACAAAATGAAAAGGCAATTGAGAAGCTAGGTGGAAAGGGATGAAGACAGAGGAGGAAGAAGAATATCTCATGTCCCTTTGGTTACATCCTCTTGACAGATCTCCTGTATTCATATATATATATATGTCCATCATGGTCATCTTGAAGATCTAGTGTATTATTACTACCATATTACTGCACTACTTGTCAAGTCCATGACAGATGTGAGCTTTCTGAGAGGATGAGAATGTAAAAAGCTTTCTCTGGAGGTTATTTCATGCATGGAATGCTGCAAAAGACAGGGCAGAAGAATGAGAGTGAGAAATCGGGAGTGAAAGGATGCCAGGGGCCTTATCAGGATAAAAAGATGGTAAGGGAAGATCAGAAGATCAAGGACAGGGTTACATAGGGTCTTGATAGTGAAAGGGAGTTTTTAATTTTTTATTAAGCTGTGTAATGGGGGGAGGACAGGCTGGGAGGATGAGAGGGCAGCCAGGTGGTGCATCCAGTGTGATGGAGGCTAATCCAACGGGGACAGCAACTAAGAAATCATTTTGGTCTCAATTTGTAGATCCACGTCTTCTTAACAGATGCTGCTACTGAGAAATCCCACAGACTGTGGGATTTTAAGATTTGCTTCTTGCAGTTTCACTTATATTTTCAATAATTCCCCGCCCTTGTTCACACAGTTGGGTCTTACACAACTCATCTCTCTGCGTCTCCAAAGGCAGAGGTAAAGCCATGAATTTGAAGATAAGGAGGCAGCACCACAGCCTGACTCCTGCTGGAGATGGGTCCTGTCTGACCTACCAAAAGGCTGCCAAACATGTCATATCACAGCACAGGACAGACACAGAGGTGTGACATGTCAGGCAGGCATGTGTCACCCACGCTCAAATAGGTCCCGACTGGTGGCACACTGACCTGCGACAGCCCAATATCCCAGTGTCTCCTGGGCCCCGGGTCTCTCATTTCAAACATCTCTCCTAATCCCGTGTTGTCTCTTGCATCACAGAAAAAGAAATTGGACAGTACAAAGGAAACAACAAACTTTTAGGTTTCTACCTTCTCCGCTGAATTAATAATCTCTGGCAGATTTGTGGCTTCCGCTGACCCTCGAGTTTTATTGTCTGCCAGCACATCAGGCACAGATTTTCCTCTCTCTTTCTCCCACAGCATTACGGTGATCTTTCTCCACACTGACAGGACAGGGCTTATTTCCAGTAAAAGGGCACCATACTCAGCTGCACAGCGTAGGTGCGGTTAGGGAAATAGGTGCACGGGAATCACGAGAGCAGGGAGGGCAGCAGACTTCTCATATTGTTTATGCAGCTAAATCTAACGAGTTCAGACACTGTCGTTTATTTTTTTCCATTGTTCACCATAAAAACCAACCCCAAACCCGCTCTGCTGTTTGCGCTGTTTTGTCTCTGTGAACGCTTGCCTGTTTTTCTTAACCTCTGCGCTGGGATGCAGCTCAACTGTGTACATGAAGATATACTCCCTGCCCTGGGGAAGATCTGAGATAAGCAGAGAAGTGACATACAAATGACAAGGGGGAGAGAGCGATCTAATCGACTGGCCGCAAGCTTTGTACATTAAGATAGGAAAAGCACACAGAGAAGAGGAAAGGAGGTTTCTGCAGGGAGAGACACGCTGCTCTCCCCCTTCTTGTCTTTTCTTTGTCCTTGTCTTTTCGCCCTCATCTCCCTCATGCCCTTTTTTGTGTGCTTCCCACGCTGAGATGGTGTTAGACCTGGGGGAGGCATCGCAGGGGCTGTAGCGTGGCCTGTGCACGTATATTGGCTGATTAGTTTGCTTTCCAGTTTAGTTTGCTGCCTGTCTCTGTGCTTCGTGGCCTTCAGCCTGGCACAGGGACGTTGACTGCTCCTTGCAAAAATTGGCTTCATTCCTTGCCCTGTCTGGTGAATACCTGAGACATGCTGATGGTCTTTGAGCATCTTCTTATGCCTTTCATATTGTATGCAAAGATGGAAAATGATATTTTTTCACCTCCTCCTCTCCTTGGCTCACCCCTAAGACTCTTTTCAGTTGTCAATCATCAATAACAAAGGATTTCCTCCACTTTTATTTCACTAATTGTCCATCTTTGGTTGAAGTTTTGGAACCATAGAATCATAGAATTGTCAGGGTTGGAAGGGACCTTAAAGATCATCCAGTTCCAACCCCCCTGCCATGGGCAG
>WUAM01000281.1:3146479-3177496 GCA_024336885.1 Actenoides hombroni
TGTCCCCATAGGAGAGGTGCTCCAGCCCTCTGATCATCCTCATGGCCCTTCTCTGGACACGTTCCAGCACATCCATAGCCTTCCTGTAACGGGCTCCAGAACTGGACGCAGTGCTCCAGGTGGTGTCTCACGAGGGCGGAGTAGAGGGGGAGAATCCCCTCCCTCGACCTGCTGGCCACACTTCTCTTGATGCAGCCCAGGACACAATTGGCTCTCTGGTCTGCAAGAGCACACTGATGGCTTATGTTGAGTTTCTCATCCACCAACACTCCCAAGTCCTTTTCTTCAGAGCTGCTCTCAAGCCAGTCACTGCCCAGCCTATACTGGTGCTTGGGATTGCTCCGACCCAAATGGAGGACCTTGCATTCTTTGCAAGGACCTTGCATCTTTACTCTTCAAAACATCTTGAATATTTGAAGTTCAAGAAGGAAGATGAATGCTTTTGTTTCAGGGTAAAAGAAGTATTTCATATTATAAAATGCAAATTCTTTCTCTGGCCCTTCCATCCAACTGCCAAATGGTTTGGAGATGTCTGAGCAGCCACAGGGCTTCTTGTCTCTTTCTGCTACTGCCAGTTAGCCATAAATCAAAAAATGAGACCAAAACCTCTCCATGGCACAGTGTCATTCTTGCATTGCTGGAAGAGTATGGCAGATGCCATTTCTGTAGCCCTGCCACCCTACCTGCTCCTCCTCACTGCTCGTGCATGGGCAGCTGCTGAAGGAGAGCACAGCAGCAGCAGTCAGACCCCGTAGCATTGTGTGGAAGAGCCTTCACACGGTCAGTGCTGGGGTGGGCCAGGAATGGGTGAGTTTTCATTGATTAGTCTGGCCTCTGATCTCTGAAGTCTCCTTTCTTCAGATGATGGACCTTCCAGACTTCAGAAATGCCCTGTCATAGAGGGACTTTTGTTCATAGATGGTCTGAGTCACTGGATCTGTGACAACATCAACCGTATGGACCATGGTCCTGCAGGGGACATCATACAGGTGCTGATGTTGCAACACACTTGGACCACCATACAATGTGCCTGTGGAGCCAAGGTGACAAATCCTACTCCAGTGTTTTCTGGGATGCTGTGGCATGTGCCCAGGAGAAAGGAGGAGAGCCTTCCATCTCATTGCATAACAATGGTTGATACTTAAAACATACAAAACCTGTGAATCACCTGAGACAAAACTCTGGCAGGGTAATGATGCAGTAGAAGATCTCAAAATTCTGACATGAACATGGTAAACTTCCACTACCATGAATATCCTGGGTCTGGAAGTGCTAGCCAGTGCAATGATGTGCACTTGGCTAAGGGACTCTGCTCTTCTGATGGCTTTTTTCATTCTCCTTTTTCACAGTCAGTCCTGGGAAGAGCTGTCAGACCTCAGCTACCCATTCCACACCTCTTGGAGACAGCTAGGACGAGGGTACTGGAACCATGCACTCATCCCTGGCTGTCACCCAGACTGCCTGTGTGCACTTGGACAAGTTCTCAAATCCTCCAGCACCCCTCTCCACCACCCCATATTTACTGGAGCTCATTTCTCAGCTCTCCAGAACCTCTCCTCCTCTGCAACCACTGGTCTGCAACTCCCCTTCTCTGAGCCCATGGCACCTCGTGTGCCGAAGGTGCTGAAGCTGGGGCACAGATGGTAAAAGTGACTTCAGAATTGGATTGTCTTTATCTGAGTGTCTGAAGTGTTGTGGAGATTTTATATCCATCTGCTGAGAGGACTTTGTTATCTAGAATGAAATGCTACCCAAATGCAATTTAATTGCTTAGCCTTATAATAAATTGTATATTTCCTTGACTTCTCACAGAAGAAAGTGTGTCTTTTCCTGTGGCTGCTGCTGCACAAACACTCTTTTTGATACCACATTGTACTAAAAGCAACGTTGCTTTTCTTAGGGCACAGACAATGCGAGAAAAAGATTTGTAAAGTAACTTTTGAAAAAGCTATTTCAAAAACATCTAACCTCATTAATAGAAACTGAGAGCTTCAAAAAGCCATCTTTGCTGACCTAGCTCAGAGAAACGCCGAGATTTAAGCAACAGAAAGGTCCCAGTGAAGTCAGTGGGCTTAAAACTAAGGACAGACTAGCGGGATCTACACGTGCACAGGGCTGAAAGTAGGCTGACATGCTCTGGCAGGATGAAGCCCTGCTGTCAGACTCACCGCGGTGACCCAATTTCTTTACAGGACTCTGCAGGGGAAAAGCACACTGATGCAGTTTGTCCCCTTCCTTTGGTATCATTAGTTCTGTTCCTCCCGTATTGAACTTCACAGGAGAAGAATTTTGCTGCACTGCTGAGGGTCTGAGAAATGACACTTTATTTTTGCTGTGCTGTTTGATTCTAGCAGAAAACCTGCCCCGAGATTTTCCATGCAGCTTGAGGACTGGAAGGGAGATGGATCCTCCTTTCATTCCCTTGTCCATCAGGGAGCAACCTTCTTGCTGCAAGGCTGGGGATAACTGCCCCGTGGGGAGAGGGCAGCTTAAGCAGGGGGAAAAAACTGTCATTTTTTGTGCCCTCAGATAAAGCTTGAGACTTAATCCACTGGACGTCAGAGACACAACAACCTGAGCAGGAGATGGAGGCAGCAGCTGGGGCTGGTACAAGGACAGAAAACACTTTGGTTGTTGTGGTGAGCTGACAGCTGTCTGAAGACAAGAGTAGGTTGCAGATATCTTTCCCTGTACCCAGCACTGCCTTTCTTATGCAAATTTGTGTATGTTATTTGATTTCAATTTTCCACAACTTCCTCCTCAGTAATATGCACTTAATATTTATATGTACTTAGTTAATGCACAGTTTATATGTACACCCTTCACTGCAGCTCTGCAGGTAACCCAAATCAGGCCAGATCCTGCCCTGCCTATAGATGGGTACGGGTGTAAAGGATCATGACTTACCTGCTGTAAAGTGCTCAGGAAACGAGAACTAAGTTGAATTTTATAAACAAAGTATTCAGTGCTAAAAAAGACTGTATTTTCTAGTACGTAGTTTTGGAGCAGGAGGTGTAGTAAAAAAAAAAACCATCATGGAGCAAGGACACTCCTGGAGAGCAAGCACTCAAAAAGCAGGTAGAGTAGAGCTCCTTATGTCCCCCGGCGTGTCTCTGCCGATGACACTGTCTGCGTGACCGCGTTCATTCCATCAACTCAAGATCAGGTAAGGGTGTACTTAAGGGTTATTCGGTGCTTGGTTAAAAACCTGTTCCCAGCTAAGCTACAGCCCGATTCTCGAGAGGAAACAAGGCTGACTGGTTTTTTTCACGGTCATTTTTTGGTGCAAATAATGGGTTTGTAGAGCCTCCCTCTTACCACCAGAGGTCATAAGCAAAGCATCTCATCCCCTCAGTCTCTCTCCTGGAGGGATGGAAGTGGAAGAGTCAGCAGAAACATTGCTTCCTTCACCGTAAGTAAAAGGCAGGTGATAACCACAAGGATTCTCAGCAACTGAAAGGGAAGGTGCCAAGGTTACCAGTGCAACCATCAGCCTGCCCACACGGGAGGTGGGCAGCGGGAAGAGGCTCCGCTTCTATGCTGTTGGATGTAATGCAGATTTGTTGACATTTCTCGCCCTTTTGTATTTGCTTATTCATGAATACTGATGCGGGGAACTTTCCGTGTTTTGCAAGAGGCGTGCAGAATCTCAAAGCCCTGTGGAAACCTGTGTGAATGGTCAAAAAAGGCACTTGCGGCTTTCCTCGAAATGTGGATTTACTACTTGCAGACACATTTCAGGAATACTAAAAAATATCTCACCATAATCAGCAACCGAAAGAGGGAATTTTCCTGGCCGTACAGCCTGGATCAGCTCATGGGCAAGAAACATGAGCATGAGATTTCTCTGATCAGCCCTAAGACATGAAAATTGGAAAGGCAGTAAACAGCTTAGGATGAAAATCGACTCAAGTATATCCACACTGTAAAACTTTAAACAGTTATTAAAGTCGTGGACTGTAAACTGTGTGCACATCACTTGCAAAAGGAAAATGTGCTTTCAGACAAATTATTTATAACAAATAACTTCATCTTACCTCCCTGCCTCTCTCAGCACCGCCGTGGGCAATGTTGGAACCGAAAGGACTGAGAGTGGCAAATCAAAATTGTGATTTTGTAATACAGCAAATGTGAAGCCAAGCAACTGTGCTCTGCTGTAAAGGACTATCATGTCCTGGCCGGAGCTCTGTGCACTCCCAGTTACTGGTGTCCCAAATTAGTCATCTTCCTGTGAAGAGCACGCATAAGGGAAGAAAAATGGCAAGAGGCAGAAAGGATTATACTGAAGAGCCAGAATTTCCCTATTATCTCCACAGTTTTACAGCTCTACAGCACACAAGTTTTCACTATAAGTAAAAAGGAGTAATTATATTAATTTAAAAAAAACCCCAACAACTCACCTAGCTGCACTGAGAAAGACCCACAGTCTGTTTTTACTGAGAGATAAGGCTCTTGGAAAAGATGAAGTTTATTTCTCAAAACTGGTAATACACATTTCTGAGCGATGACTAAAAATAAGCTTCATCTTGCAGTGAGTTATTACTTACTACTCTGAAAGAGAAGTTTATTACAGAAATCCTGACAGCTCATTAACTACCTTACTAAAGAACAGTTATGCTATAATAAAACTCCCATCACTCCACCTTCACAGCAAAAGAAAAGATAAAATGAACAGGCCATTTACATACTGTGTTTGATCAACAGTCAGAGAAATACAAGACCCCACGTCTCAGGTTGGTGCCATGGTGGGCCCTGGGAAATGCTTGCTTCCTGCAGAGAAAGGCCACCAGAAGGGGTTTCTCCTCGCCTGCCCCTCGGCCACCTCCTTCAAGTGCTTCTTGACCACCTCCATCAATGAAGGGTTCTTTCTGCCTTCCCATAGTAGGGGATTGTTCAGGTGGGCAATGATTTCTGAGACACTTTTGCCATTTCTAGCAGCTCCTCACAGAAACCCCACAAGTCCATCTTGGGTGTCTCTAAAGCAGTGTTAACCTTCCTTTTTTTTTTTTTTTTTTGAACTTGTTCTTAAAAATCTCCCATAAAAGAGGCTCCGGGGTTTAAATACATCTCACTGATGCAAATCAGGACAATTATCTTGTGTCCTGGCCTTAGCAGACAGAGGATGTTTGATTTCCCTCCTCCTCATTATAACCTCTGACAAACTCGGGGACTGATGTGGGTTCCTGCACTCCCCTCATCCCTATCTCCCATTCTTTCCCACAGTAAGCATATCAAAATCCCTGAATTTATGCAGGAATATTATTTTGTAACTGTTCTATCATACTTATTTTTCTCCTCTACTCTCTCTGCAGCTTGTCATATCTTTCTTTAAAGTGTGGTTGTCAGCCCAGGATAGAGTAACACTCTAGTGGAGACCTTATCATTATGGATCAGAGCATGGTAAATATTTCTGGTGTCTCGCACATGACATTCCTTCCAGTAAATTCAAGAATGGGAGTTGTCTTTTCTGCAGCACCATCACACACATTTTTAGCTTGTGAATCACAGTAACTGCCAAAATTATTTTCCACTCTACTTGTGACTTACCATTAGTTCTCCACTGTGTATTTCTGTATTCACATCTTATGACTATAAGAAGCATTTTTGCATTTGTTTTTACTGAACATCCTTCAGACCTTGGATCACTTTTCCAGCTTGTCAAAATAATTCAGATTTTTATCCCTGTCCTCCAGAGTACTTGCATCCCTTCCCGGTTTGCTGTCCTCTATGAATGGCAGAAAAAGTGTTTTCTGCTCCATCCTACAAGTTGCTTAACATGACCAAACCTAAGGTAAATTCTCCCTGAACTTTATTTGAAATACATCCCAGTTTGAGAACAAAAAGAAGAAAACTCTAAGTATGTTTTTCCCTCAGTGTACGAGTCTACCTATGAGCTAGCTGTCCAAGCTGTTGTTACAGTGGGTGGAGGCTGCAGAGCTATTCTGCTCATCCTCAGGTGGGAAATGAGTGGTATGGTGAATTTGTCTTCTGGACTGTCCAGTAATGCCCTCAGGGCAGCCATATGGGGCTGACAAATCTGACACAGGACCTATGGGATGTCCACCCCACTTTGAAGCAGTAGCTGAAGGTCATCCAGGAGGCATCTCAGATGGTTCTAGATGTCCTTACGTAGGCAACTGTATTGAGCCCTAGATCTCCTCCCTACAAAGGAAGCTTAGATGACTAGGTTATTTTTAAACACCTACATAGTAAACAAGAGACATTTCTATGCATGAATCTGAGGCTGAATCTTGTCCTACCTATCATCATTTTTTGCTTAGGGGAATGACATGTAGAGCAGTGTGAAAAGCCATATGAAAGTCAAAGCAAATCATGTTTATTGTTATCCCTTAGGCCAAATATTTAGTCAAAACCTGAAAACAGATTGGTTTGGCATGATTCTTCTTGATAACTCCATGATTGCTGGTTTGCAATCACCATATTAGCCTTTAGGTGTTTGGGTGGTGTTTGATTAATAATTTGTTCTAAGCACCAAAGTTACATGCCCTGAGCTCCAGCTCCTCAGACTCTTCCCCACCGTTTAAAAACCTGTGCCGTATTTGCCATTCTACACTTCTCTGAAACATCTCATAAGCTCTTGAAGATAATTGTTAGAGAAACAGAAATTGCTTCAGCAAGCTCTGCAAGTTCTCCCATGTCTGTTTCATTGCGTGCTACCAATTTGAATAATTCTACTTATCTAAATGTTGTTTAGACTCTTCTTCTGAAAGTTCATCCTGCATTTCTATCTCCTTATTAAAATAGTGATAGCTATCTAGTCCTAATTAACCTTGTTTTGTTATGACTGAGGCTGTTGAATACTTTGGCCACTGTTGTCCCTCTCCCTTACGAGCTACTGAACCTGTACTTTCCTTTGTCCTCCTCTTGCTTTCCCTGTGTTCCTCAATGTCCTCCCTGCCCCTTGCTGTTTGTAACACATTTTTACAGCTTGGCCATTCCAAATTTAATATTATGTGCTGGGGATGTGAGGACTAGTGGAGAAAGATTGTTTTTCCTTCCTGAGGACCAGATGCTGGATTCAGTTACTATTAATATTATCTGACAACAGTATTGAAAACCAATGATGTCAGGTTTTGGCTTTAGTGTACCAGTGCTATCTTGTTGCTTGATTACTGCAGCCATATGTATGAAATGGTGTATGATTGCTTTTTTGTAGACTGTTTTGAAATGGTCTTTATGTAACAACAGACAACATGAGGCAAAATTGAAGGATACCGGCAATATCCCTTGTATAATCATCTTTAGTCTTGTATCTATGCTTCCAACATCTACTTTCAGGTCACTGAGATAATTTTGCTATCATGTTTTCCCTTGTATTCACCTCAAATAGGAATCAAAAGGATTGTTATCAAACCAAGTTATGTTGGACAAAGGATTTGTTGGGATTTGGCTTTTGTGTGGTTATTTTGTTTTGTTTTGTTTTGTTTCAGTTTTTGTTGGTTGGGCTTTTTTTTGTGGCTTTTGTGTGTGTGTGTTAGGTTTTTGTTGTTTTGTTTTCTTTTGTTTTGTTTTTTAATTCTTGCAAATTCCAAATGTTTATTTAACTTATAGAATTTCAGGACTTATTGAGAATGTCCATCAGCAAAAGGCAAACATATTTGCTAACGGCAAGTAGCTTGTCATTCAGCATCGTGGTGATTAAAGCTTAAAATGGTCTTGGATGCAATCTTTTGAACTCCAAATTATGGCTCACATGATAGATTGATGCAGAAAATGTTTACACTTCATTATGCTGTAAGATGATGGATAAGCTTGCAACTGCATTTGATCAGTGAAGTGTAGGAACAGGTCAGATGAAGTAGCAGATGGAGTAGGTTGAGAAATGAGGATAGAAAGTTAATTGTGGCCAAGATTAATTTCCTTTATTTGACTATGTGGGAGAAGGGTTTGAAATTGTTCAGAAGGTGTTTCTAATTTCAGAAGACAATAATAGTATTTAGCACTGCACATGACTTCAGGCACATAAATTTAATCTATATATTTCAAAACACTTCACAAACACAGCTGTTAATCTTCTTGCTTGTCTTTGGAAGGGGAGGCACTGGCAATTCAGTGAACTGTCACTTTGCCCCAACTTTTCACACTAGTCCACAGCAGATCCAGTGCAGGGTCCTGCTGTCCCCAGTTAGCACATCCTCAGACCAGACACAGAAAGCCAGCTCCTCTCAATATCATCAGATAAAAACATAAATGGGATCTGTTCTTCCTGAAGAATCCTTTTGAGCCCCAAGCGAATGGGCAGGATTGCAACCTGTCTCTGGGAATATTAGTTAATTGGCAGCTGGCTTAGATAGCAGCACTCTGAGGAGGCAGTGTCCCCACAAACTCATCAAAGAGTGAAATCTGGCTGCATCCAAATGGAGGGACACAGGAGTGCCTTTGACCACACCTTGGTGATGTGTCAGGATAAGAGCCCAGTACCTAACATCTAAATGTGCCTGATGATGCCTCCCAGCTAGGTCGCCAGTCTGGACAGCTGGTTTGTCAAGACCTTGGAGTCCTAGACATACACCTGGCATGCAATTGCCTTTGTGCATCTGCTGCATGCAGAACATACAGGCATTTCCACAAAAGCACAGCGAAGAAAAAATAATTCCCATTAGCTGTATGGAAACTGAATAATTTCTGTGCTTTTCTGCTCAGCTATGTGTTGTCTTCCTCTTGCATGGCAAAGATTCCTGCATGTCACTGAAATTCTTCAGACTCTGTTCCCTAAGTTCCCATGAAATGTCCAGTCACCCCAAGCATAATTTCCACTCCTCTGTAGCTTGTAATCCTCTATGCCCCCTAGAATTCACTGACCGATTTCTCACCCATCGAAATCCAAATCCAAAATCCTGTAGAATTCAATGAGGTGAATATTTTTTCCCTGTGTCTCCACCATCATTAAACAGAAGCCATTTGGCTTTAGATACCGGGCGCCTCATCATTCTGAACAGGCTGCAAAAATAAAAATAAATGAATAAATAAATAAGAACACTTTTTCAGTCATTTTAGATCTTCAGGAAATCTGGAATTGTACACACACCTTCCAGTTTTCTCAGTATGCGTCCTGTCAGTTTGTCTCCTCTGAGAGAGTCCAATTACTTATGTGTTGCAGTCCTAAACCAGCCTTTTCACAAAATACCTAATTTCACAACTCGATTGCAACACATTAAAAGTACCATTTGCAATATTTACAAATGCTGGCTGCAAACAGGGGCACTCACAGAGCAGATGGGCACCTCTTCAACTACCATTTACCAATTTGGGGTACTTCATTATTGAAGAAGAGATTTCTGTAAAGGGGTGGGAAGCTGTGTGCTGGAATTAAGTAGGAGGATGGCTTCACAGTCAAATGTAGTCCTAATCATGACAATTAAATAGCGCCTAGTAGAGGTGCAAATGTCACAGATAATATTCATCACATCAAAGTCACAGGAAATAGTATGGGGCACAGATCCTGCACAAGTTACAGAGGTAAAATGGGGAGGGAAGTAAATAGAAATTTTGTCTGAACTGTGCCTCCTGGCATCACATGGTTTTGAAATCTGAAAGTGTAAGACTTGAGTCCAGTCATTCACACTCATGCTCTGAATGGGAAAATAAACAAACAAGTAAATAACAGCAGCTTCTCATATAAACCTGACTTCTCAGCACACTTTGGGGTTTGTGCATTTAACTAAAAGAAAGTGAAAAAAAATTATTCAAAGAATTACTGTAAGAAGCCAAATTTTTGAAAAATTATTGAAATAAGATATTGTTATTATAGTAATAACATCATATAACAACAATGTTGTAAACACTATTGTTACATCATATAACAACATTGCAACCTATATGATGTAATATACATGATGTAATTATATATTACCTGCTTTTTCTATGGCACTTTTCACCCAGAGATAACAACATGCCTTACAAAGAAAAGCAGTATTAGTATTGCTATTATAATTACTGTTATCATTAGCCAAGAAGAAATGCGCATGTCTGCACAGTGCAGATGAAGCCAATCAATGTATGTGTACAGAACAGAAATGCCTATAAATATTAGGCTGAAATATTATTTCAATAGCACATTTTGTATCAACAAAATTGAATCTTATTTTATAAGGGGTGAGGGGAAGTTATTTTCTACCAGTTTATTCACTCAATACAGATGACTCTGGAAAAAAGGACAATGACCATGAAAGTAGCATTAATCTTCACATATGATTGATCATTTAATTGTAGTAGTCTTTCATAAAGCTAAATAATCACTAGTTTATACAGAATTGTTTTCAAGATGTACAGGGTAAACACCCATCACATTTTAGACATCACACAATAGCCCAAGATATAATTATCAGTTCATCATTAGTATTGTTAAACATATCACGTAGCCACTGGAAATAAATCCCAAAATACTGAAATCTCAAGCAGCATCCTAATTGAAATAGGACAACCTTCATATTCAGGTTATTGAGTAATTGAAAATTAGTAGATTTAGCCACAACTCTCATTCTGCATTTAAAATAGAAGCACGATCCAATGTTTTGGGGTAAACGATTATGTTGCTGTGAAGAAAAACTGTCAAGACAGTAAAACACAGAAGGCAATAGAGAGGCGAACTCCAGCAGTGGTATTGCTAGACTACGTTATTAATTTTGGATTAGATGTGAATGATGTGTTTAACATTTGCACTAGAGATCAGAGTGGAAGGGTTCCATCCAATTCCTCTTTATCAAAAAATGGCCCCCTTTATGGCCTCTCTGAAGAGAGATATGTGAACAATTTATAGCTAAATTATATGATGCTGCTAAAGCTCTGGCAAATAACAAAGGTTGTTGGCAATGATAAGTTGCAGCGTGCAGTAGACAAATCTTCCTTGTCCAGAGTTTACTTTTTTTTTTTAATTTTTTTTTTTAAATGGTGGAAAAAACTTCAGCGAAATGGACAATATGTTTGAGAATGAGCAAGTGATTACCTTGTTCAGCCAGAATTTTGCCCAGAATGCAGTTGGTAACCATCTGCCTTCATACTATTTGTCTGTGGCTCTGGCTGTGCCTGACCTACATGTGACACTTCTGAGCAGATGTGCATCAGGATACAACAGATGAGAGAATGTCAGCCCCTGCCAAAAGGACTCCACAGATATTGGGAAGGATGAATACCAATAAATCAGGATCAGATGGGATGTGTTGTTCAGCTTTTTCAGAGCTGAGAAGCAGTTAAATCGTTTTACCTACTAAATTAATCCATAAAGGATTTACTAGTAATATGCCTTCCTGTTGTGTTTGTCTTAAGCAGTAACATAACATTTGTGGCCACCTAGGACCTTTTATTTGCAGGGCATTAGAGACTGAAACACAGGTTTGATGCCTGGAAATCGAGACCCACCAAAACTACATTAATTCCATCCTATTACCTCCCACTTACCTTCTATTCATACTTCATTTAACTTGTATGAGTGAGTGACTGAGGCATAATATCAGAGTTCACAGGCTCAGAGTATATATTTAAGATGTTTCAGGAAGTGGATAAGGGAGGGGGAGGAGGATACTTGAAAGGATTGAACACAGATGAGTTGAATTCCTGTATGTTGGAAGGGGGGCTCTGAACTTACATAGAACCTACACGACAGCCAAGACAGGAGAAGTGCTGTGCTGTCAACAAGAGTCATGTAGAAATGGAGATAACCACGTGCTCAGCTAGTATCCCGTGACTGTCTGATACAAAGCAGCCTGTAACTCTTCATTTAAACTGTGGGAAACGGCATTTTGTGGTAGGCACTTGTCATTTGGAAGAAATGTTGCATTTGGTTGGCCAGGGAGGGTTCACCGGGAGAAGTTTTTGAGGAACGGGGTCCCTGGTGCTAAGAATAACAGACAGGGTTATGTATGGGACTGAAACTTCACTTTCACTGTCTTTCAAATATTAGCTTTACAGTTCTACAAAGTTTTTCTTAATGTAGTAGGATCTTTAATTGCTACGGCATCTTTTAATGGAGCTTCATCTAAGAATCTGTTTAAAGCTGGACAATGCCTCATTAAAAATATATAGTGATTTCTTTATACAAAGAATGGAAATGGTTTTCTGGGTATCCTGCATCATCAGTGAATATATCACAGGCAATTGATAAGCATTTGTGTCAGTTGGATACACGATGCAGTTAGCTGCAGAATTTTGAATAGGAATGCTAGAACTTAAAGAAAACAGGTGGGCAAACACCAGAAGTAAAATTGATGAGAAAACAGAAGAAGTTTGATTTAATAAGGGAGCATGCATCTTTTCAAAGGCAGTGGAATAAATTTAGAACTGAGAGATTTTTCTCCTTTTTTTTGTATTATTACAATTATTAATACCAATAGTATTAATTTATCTCAATGTTACTTAAAATCCAGTATGTTTTCAGAATCAGAGATAAGTCTTTGATGTCCTTGAATGCTCATGAAATCTGTATATTTAGAAAGAACATGTTTTCCCTAGTACTGTCTTCCCCAGCCGCATTAATATGCTCCCACAGATCCCTGCATTTCCTAGTCCCAGTTCAGTTTTGCACCTATTGCAGAATTTACTGAGAGCCACAAATCTAAGTGCTGTGATCCGAGTGGTGACTCCCCCAGTAAATTATGTTATGCTACAGCAAGCTGGATTAGGACTCTTTCCCAGGAAACGTACACTTTCCAGGGTCACCATGTTTGTGTGTTCTCTCAGTCCTTCCTCAGTGATGCACAGGAACCGAGGAGCAACGTTGCTCTCTATGCATATGTTCAAAGGAAAGAGCTTTTTGAATTGTGTTGTTTGGATCACACCATCCTGATCTCTCTGAGTGCTGGCTGGTCATGTGGTTCTGCTTTCTCCTTTTTGATAACGGATGATTAATATGGAGCTAATACTTGAGTAATGTTGTTGGTACCTGCCCTCAGTTGGTCAAGTGGCTATCTCCCAGAGGCTTAGCTCCTATAAATTTGAGGCAGAAGGAATTACTGTGTTTCGTTCTAAATTCCCAGGCACCTTGAGGCAGAGACAGGACCTCCAAGCAATATTTTAATCCTGGATTTTTCATAAAAGCTACAAGGCCTTCTAGTTACCTTGATATTTAAAGTAAGTAGCAGCAATTTGTAGAACCCAGTAATAAAATTACATCAAAATGACAGCCTTTAAGACAGATCAAGAAAAAATTGTAATGCTTTCTTCTGCACTAATGATTTGAGATGTCTAGCTAGACTTTCGGGAATAAGGTTACATAAATTAAATTTTTGTGTGTTTTTTATTGGCACAATCTTCTTGTAGGTTTTCATTATAGCATTTAAGCTTCAAGATTTCCTTTAAAATCACAAAACAATAGATTAACTTCAGCACTAAAGAAATAACCCCTTTTTTTCCTGGAAGATTTTTTAGTAGGCTGACTCTTCTTCTGTTTGGAATAATACACACAGAGAAAGCAATGCCTTACCCCACCAGAAGATTTCTGACAGAATGACAGCAACTGCTGTCAAATGGCCTCAACAAACTGGGCTGTCCTTAATATTTTATGGAATTCCTGTCAGACACTAATTCCTGGTCTTTCTGATGCAGAGGGTGCAATTCACCTCACCCAAGTGTAGACATCTACACAGGAGGTGTCTCCATCAGATCTATTCTCCGAGCCACTTCTTTCTTATCAGCAGAAAGAAATGAGCCCTTCTCCCTAGTGATTCATCTTGTCCTAAGGTGATCATCCAAACTAGATCAGGTGACTCATGAACTAGAAATGCATGTTTCTATCCATTAGTCTAGGAAGCGAACCCCAGTCTAGCTCAGGTGAAGACATCTAACTGGCAGATGCCTCAGGTTAGGTGAGATGAATGCTATTAAATGTCTCTCCTGCATTTTTGTGTCCTTGGTAGAGTAGACAGGAATAATTTGTCATAAAAGAGGAAGTCTGCATTCAAAACAGGATCTTCCCATGTAATAGTTTGCTAAAGGGCACAGTTCCTTTCTTTCTGGAAGGAAGAATTGAAATAGGGCAGCTTCTCCTGCAGTGATGAAACGTAAAAGACAGAAGTGGGCTCCATAAAAATTTAGGGACGCAGTGAAATTGCACCCTGCTGCTCTAACAAAGCATCTCTCTTTCTGTATTCCAGGAAGAAATGAAAAGAAACCATTGCAGCACCATTCAAAATAAAGGCCCTGTGTACCCCTCTGAACGCTTTGCTTACTTGAGGGAAGGTGGGTGTTTTTAGGGATTTGTGTTGTCTGAGTGAGCGGGAGGAAAAGAAACAACAACAAGACATTTAAACCCAATCGATGAATTCCAGATGTGTCTTTGAAGAATACTAAAATACTCTATTTCCTTTTGTTTACAGTATATATCCTATTCTGAAACAGAACCGATGGGAAAAACAGAGTGTACCTCCATATTTATTGCATTTCTGGAAATGCGTCTGTATTTATTACGGGCATCTGCTGTTGGTGACAGATCTTGAGTAGAATCCAAAAGTCCTGAATAACACTTGGCTTTCTTTATTACGGTAAAAAAAAAAAATTGCTTTTGCAGGCTCACTGCAATTAGCAGAAAGATTGTATTTTGTTCTGCATGCCCTTTACTAGCAGTAATCCAATATTGAATTGCCTCAGAGGGTCTCAGCAATAACTGGGTCAAACTCTCTCATAACTCTTTCCGCTTGACCTGGAAAATTGACACTACCATAGGAGTGCACAGTATATATGTGTACTGTCAAAACACCGTGCGTATTTCAATCTTGTGCTCAGTTCTACATTTATTCACCTTCCTTTTATGATTTATTTGAAGTTTGCCTATATCTCAATTTTTTTTCAACCTATTTAGCCTCTAGATAAAGACCACTTAGCTGCTAGCAGAAGTAGAATTCATCTTCACGCAGCATTTATACTGAGCATGTTCTAATTAAGTCAGTTAAAGTAGCTATCTGCAATTCAGCATGTCTGAGCAGCTCTCCATTCATCAGTGATCTCCTGTAAACATTTAGGACATCTTGACCTTGACTAGCTGTGAGTGTAGAAAGTGCAACATGACTGAGATTCACAGGCTGCTTCTTGGCAGTCAGGTGGCAGCATTCTAAGCTGCTACTCCAACTTATTTCCCTGCCCTGAGTGCAAAGAGCCAAGAGAAATGGCAGCAGCTCATGGAAACCTTGCTGAGGTCCCATGGCAGAAACAGGGAGCCAGGAGTGGGGAATGTCTTGGTAGGGTCAGAGACATGATGTGATATGATGTAGAGTCTCCATCTAATACGCACACAGGAAACTAGACGAAACATATTTTTCTACCCTGCGAATGAAAGATATTCTCACTTGATTTTGCAGAAATCTAACATTTTAAAAGTGGGCCCAAATTCAACTGACATAAACTAACCCCACCTACACCTGCTTTTTTTTTTCTTTTTAGCCAACTCTCAGAAGCTGGTATACAGACCATCCATGTTTCTTCATTCTCACAGTCTCAATGTTTCAATAATTCTATCTACAACACCCATATTTTCCATTTTTGAAAGTCCATACATAAAGTTAACACTTGAGTAAATGTTAATATCTAGGCTTCTGAACAAGCAGAACGGGTTATACTGAAAAATGGGTGGTTTGCATGCATGAAACCATGACAGAGAAGAAAGTATTGCTGCTCATGTTCCAGTGTTTTGCTCAAAGTCCAGAGATTAAAGTGATTCCTTGAATATGGGGCATCTGATTCTTATTCCTGTCATAAATGTAGTGGATCTGAAGCTACATTTCTTACCTCCCCAGAGTGCCCAAACACTAGGCTGTGCAATATAAGGATGCTCCTGTCAATGCCACTCCTCTTCATACCTAAAAGGTTATTGGGGTAGGAACTGGTGCCCTGCTATTACAAGTCCCATATGAATGCCCTGACCTCTGCTCCATCCATCTTTCTCTCCTTGTCTGCCTCTGGCTCAATTTATATTTAACCACTGAGCCTTTGTATAAAACAAGCTCTACATTCTTTACTTCCTTCCCTGCGTTTTGAATACTGTGTGTACTTTGCAGTTCATTTCATGAGGGATTAAAATGCTTGAAATAGATTTGATATGTTTTCCTTCAGCCTGAAGTGATAATTGTTATCATTTGCTTCTACAAGAGAAATTTTAAAGAGTTTTAATTTTGGCTCAAGTTTCATAGCTGCTGTTTTTAAATTTTTCAGCTTGAGAGATGAACTGAAGAATCAATTTTTAAAAAAATCCTAATTTCTCTTTGTTCTGTTCATTATACTATCTGCTGTCAACTGCCTTGAGGTTTGGTAAGGTTTCAGACACTGAATGTCCTTGCCAGTGGAGACTAAGCTTAATAATTTAACAGCATTTTCAGTGTTCAAAGCAGATGAGTTTGAGCTGTTAAGCCTGCTAGTTGTAGCTGCACAAAGTTCTATTATACAGTAAAAAAATGCTCATAATTTCCAATCTATTAAAGCAGTCTCTTTGCATTCTGCTCTTATTCCCTGATGTGAAAAAAAAAAAAAGTGCTAATTGAGCAAAATGTGTTCAACTCCAGTTTTATTTAAGGGAATTTTGCTTAAATTTGTCAAAAGCTACCCCAGACGAAAACTTTGGAGGTGAGGTAAAGTAAGATAAATTTTAACTCCCAAGGAATGGATAGAGATATAATCAGGAGCTTATTATGACCTAGATATTTTTGGCATTCATATATAGATAGCAGATAGATTTCCTGTATGTCATCCTGCTAGCAAAAGATTGTTGAAGACAGGTGGATTTTATAATCCTGTCCTTACTCCATTCCATGAAAGCTAAGGAGCACAGTGAACAAAACATATTTTTCACGCGGAGAAATCACAGTAAGATACTTCCTCTAGCAGCATGCTTTCCCTCTCCTCAATTGGCTGAGGATACATCTCCCCCTGAAGGGGTGAAGTTAGGAAACAATGGGGATCCAGAGAGAGGTAGCAGCTTCAGGCTCTTCTACAAAGAAGTCCTGATGAACATCCTGTGCTTTGCCTATTTTTATCTCCATTGTGCTCAGAAATTTCATTAAAAGCCCATATTGACCTTCAGTATAAGAACAGCTATAGGCAGGATATGAAGGTTTGATGACATTAGGCTAAAGTTATGACCAGCCTTGTGAGGTGTGGTAACCTGGGATGAAAACTGAGCCTCATATGCATTCATAAAATAAACACACAAACATATGAAGCCAAAAAACCCCTGACAACTATTAGCACAAGTTGGGGTTTTTTTAATAGAAAGAAGTGATGTAATTATGCTTTTGATCTCACTGACAAGTAAAAGCTTTGTATGGCATCCTCTAAAGTATGAAAACTGCAAAAAAAACCAAAACAGAAGATGATAGTCTAGAGGAGGAAGACATGGTGCTACCCAAAGGCCTGTCACTGGTGAAGGTTGTATTTTCTGCTGCTTGCGTGGCTGAGACTACATCCAGGGCATGACCAACTGGCTAGTAGGGAATTAGTCTTATGAGGAGCAGCTGAGGTACCTGGGGCTGTTCAGTCTGAAGAAAGGAGGCTGAGGGGAGACCTCCTTGTTCCCTACAACTACATGGAAGGAGGCTGTAGAGGGGTAGGTGCTGGTCTCTTCTCACAAGTACCTCGGGACAGAACAAGAGGGAATGGCCTCAAGCTGCACCAGAGGAGGTTTAGACTGGACATTAGGAAAAATTTTTTCACTGAAAGGGTTGTCAGGCACTGGAACAGGCTTCCCAGGTAGATGGTTGAGTCACCATCCCTAGATGTGTTTAAAAGCCATATAGATGTGGTGCCTGGGGATATGGCTTAGTGGTGGACTTGGTAGAGTAGGGTTAATGGTTGGACTCAATGATCTTAAAGGTCTTTTCCCACCTTGATGATTCTATAATTCTATGAATCACTGTTCTGGAATACATGTCAGGGTCTCTTGGCATCTAAGAAGTCCTGGGGTCCCCCAACATCTCCAGCTGCTGCTTCAAAAGAGTACAGCCCTTCAGCAGCCCTGTGTGATATCTCCCAGCCCCACATTTTTTATCCATCCACATGTTTCCAATGGTATTAGACAGTTGCATTTAGTAACAGAGTTCTAGAGAGGCCTAGACTGCCACTGGCTGCAATGGTATCTGTATGTAGCCACCCGCCTACATGGAGACCCCAAAATGTAGGGGTCTTCACCAAGTGTCCAAACTTACACCAACCCTTATGCAATTTTGATGAAGCTAAGAAAAAACAGCAAGATGTTAAAGAAGCTAATTCTGATTATAAATTAAAGGGAATCCTATCTGACAACTAAATCCTATTAAGATAAGCAGGTGGATTACAAACAGCATGGCTGATAATGAAATGGGCACGTGAGAAATGTTCTGTAGGCCAAAAACAAGGGAACACAGAGCAAATCTTAACACAGGATGAGTGTTAAGGCTTATTAACAGTTCAGTGCAGTCACTGCAGTGGCTGGCACTGCACATGATCCTACTGGAGAAATGACATATCAGACAAAGCAACTAGTCCTTGTCTGTGCCTTATTTGCTTTGCAATGCCAGGAGCCTGACCATTAGTCACCAAATGTAGGATTCATCAGACATCTGTACTCTAGACATCTCTATGTGATCTGGTCACCCTGTGTCATAAACCGACACATCAAGGACACAAGTCTCCTCACTTGTTTTAGATATTCCCCTCAGGGAGGGAAGAAAGAGGCCCTACAAGTGCCTGTCCTCCTCCAGCATCTATACTGGTGGCCTGCTGAGGCGGGGTCCCATTCAGAACTACCTGTGTGCTGCACAACTCGGTGATCTCTTATACTGACAAACACCAAACCTGAAAGAACTGTAAAAACGTGTCTGCAGAATTCAAGCTTTAAGCTCAAAAGGGGATCTCAGAAAATCTGAGGTTATTGATGGCGTATTTGGGGCTTCTGGCTCTCCAGAGCTGCCTGGGCTAGGAAAGCAGATCTGCCGAAGTGTTCACTGAACTTGCATTGATCCAACAAGCTCAGGCTGTGAGCACACAGCTGTGATGTGGTGTGGGACCATGACCACTGTATTTCACGTTGCTGGGAAGGACAGCATCCTCACTGAGGTGCGGTGTCACGCAGCACCCGCTGTCCTGTGCAGAGGACCTGAACTTGTGACACCACCCAGGGCTGTGTGGTGTGGACACGCTGGTTTGCTTGGTGGTACCACACTCTCACAAGCTTTACAGACACCATCTGTCACAAACTATGGCCTGTTACTGAGTAAAAAACAAATGCCACCTCCAAGCCATCAGAAAAAAAGAGCAAACCCTAACCCCAGCAGCCTGACATCTTTACAACACCCCCACTTAATAGCGTGCGGCAGTAGACAAAAGGCAGGCTCAGCAACTGGTATTAAAGCAAAGGGACACTTGCAATGCTGTGGGAAAGGAAGACAGATGGGATGTCTCACTGTGAACGTGCCTTGCCATGACAGTGCACAGCCATTTCACCAAGACAGCCACAGACATCAGATGCTGAGGAGGAGGAGTTACGGTCAGCGAAAGGGAAGTTACTTAGCATGCCAGAAGATCCTCATTGTATTATTTTCTCACTCTGTATGCACAAAAAGCAATGTTATGGGAGAAATTCATTCTCGCAGATCATCTGCTTTCTAAACGAACAGAAATTCAACAAAGACTGGAATAAATCCATAATATGTGCACTATCTATGTATGTTACGAATCAATACTAGAGATGGGCTACCAGTGTGAAAAGCCAGAGATCCAGGCCAGAGATGCATGCAGTATTACAGGGATGGAGAGAAATCCATACACTCAGTGTATTTATCTACATTCTAAGCCAGTATTAAAGCTAGTTTACTCATGTGAAAAATAAGTACTACATAGTTCAGAGGGGGAGAACACATCAATAGCTGTTCTGTGGAGACGTGTGCTAAATAACAAAGATTGTCTTCATGCCATGCCTATCTAGTGCATCTGTATCATGCAGAGAAATTCTAAAGTCCCCCAAAATACTCAAGCAGTCTTTTTTGTAAGAAGGATATTTATGCTTTCTGTTAATTTTCTTACAAACTCCATAAGGAGCTGCCAGAAGTTACTCTCTCAGTGCTCTCTCTCCACCTTGGTGTTTTCTACAGAGCTCATCAGAGCAGTGGGTGGCCTCACTGAGCTTGAGGAGAGCAGCACTGATGTGTCTCCACAGGGACCAGACCTTCCCTCCTCTGCTTGCTTCCTTCCCCTGTGACTGGCAGTGGCTTCCTCTCTCCACACTTCGCTGCTTGCCCTGCGTTCACTCCATTTTACTCATAACTGTTGAGCTTGACAGTTTTGCAGCACATGAAAAGGAGAGGCAGCTGAAGTCTGATCCACCGTATCCGACTCTCTGGGATTTGGTCGTTTAATGGTAATACCTGCTGCTTTTGCCAGCAGCCACGGCAGCACAGCTGGCACAGAGTAAGCACAGGGGAAAAAAAAGGTCTTCTCCTTACACAAGGCTTTCTTGCTCCCAGGTTTCCCTATCGCTGACCCTCACACACATGCTGGTTTATTGTCTCCTCACACAAAGCCTGCCTCCTGCGAGCGCCAGGCTTGCACAAGCTGCCCTGCCCTGCTGTTCTCCTTTATCCCTCCTCTGCCTTTACAGGCACTTTTTTCCTTTTAGCTTATCAACACCCAGAGGGGCCGGCTGAGCTAAGCCCATAGTCTTTTCTATGACTGCACTCTCACCCCCATCAACACCTGTCTCTTTCATAAATTAATCCAAAATCAATCAATAACCGAATCAAATAAGCCATGTCCCTTGCTTTGCACACACATTTATCTTGCTCTGATTAATACCCCAACAATGAGTCACCAGCCATTTAGTCTAATTTTGGGAACTCTACAATAGGCCAGCCTGTTCTGGAGCTCACTGTTTATTTTCCATGTCAACAAAAGAACCGCTTCTTTAGAAAAGGAAAATGCCCCAATGCCTCAGTCAACATATTCAGGTGCTGATGAATGATTACCCCCAAGTAAGGCCCCTCCTTATCAAAATAATGGTTAATATGAGCATTTGAGGGCTGCTTCCAAGAGTACCTGGCAACCTTGTGCAATATCAGCCAAGCACAGCAAATCTGTAAGGGGAAGGCATATTCAAGCAGCCCTGGGAATGTTGTATGTAAATTTAGTTGGGTATCTCATCTGGGCTCAGTCCTGAACTTCAGCTTGATGAAACTGGCACTTGCTAAAGATTCGGGTATGGCTCTCCCTTCTTTGCCTCTAAAAAAGTCCTTCTGCATATATGCAAATGAAGGTAATCAAACCCCATTTGTCTGCCTGGCTCCTCTAAAACCTTTTTACAGTGAATTTCTTCCTGAGAGGACTGTTAGATCTGCTGGCTGGTAATGTTGCAGCTGTGAAGCCAGTAAAAATTATTTCAAAATTCCAGGAGAAGAGACTTTTTGTTTTCATAAGTGTGGGGAGACGTGGTGATTTTTGTCAAGAGCTGTATGTAACAGGCAGGTAGCAGTTCATGTTTTTTGCCACAGGCACCGCAGGTAATGATGGAGAGAAGTGTGGTTTTGGAAAGTGCCAGATTTGTGTATTCCACTATTGGCAATGTGGTAGCAAAGAAAACATGCACCGTTTCCATGCGGGCAACATCTTTTTGCTTCAAGTAGGGTTTTTTTGATATCTACCTTATATGACCAAGTATTTCTAAAAACAGCTCATTTTTAATTTCTTCTAGAGAACGTATGATGGCTTCATGCACTTGACTGAGATCTGAGCTCCTGGAGAGCAATTTCAAGTCAGGTTCTCAAACCTGAAGCTGCTGTGGCTTTGGGTGTGCCAGATCCTACAAGGTGCTCAGCGTTGTGCAAGACCCAGGTCCCAGTCCACCAAAGCTCTTAAACATATGATTACTTTTTAGTCCCTTTGACTTCAGTGACTAAACTGCTTAGCTGGATTCACTCCTAGGCACTTAATCTTCCTATTTGAATTCTGACATTAGCAAAATGAGGATAATTCTTTCTTTAATATAGAGGGGTACAGCGAGCATTAATTAGTTAATATATGTGCAGTTCTTCGGAGATATAAAGGCTATCTAGATGTTAATTTATGCAGATAGTGGAAGAAGTAGAGGGAAATAATTGCTGTCTCTCACCTGTGCAGGGTTTCAGCACAGAATTTATTCCCTCACCCGCTGAAGAACAGAAACTAAGCACTGAGACAAGCCCACGCTTAGGAGACACTCAGAGCACACTTATCAGATTTAACACACTTTCCCATTTAAGGGAATGCAATCAGCTCTGTATTTGCATTTCCCTTGCAAATGAGCTTCACTGACTCCTTACAGTTGGCTTTGCACTCGCTGCTTCTCATATCTCAGTGCCGTGGTAGCAAACTGTCTCAGCACTGTAGCATGCTTTCATCTGCTGTGTATCTGTATTTAATTATGAACCTGAGGAGGAGACTCCAGTGCTGGTGATTGGAGGTTTCTCATCCGTTCCTGTTTTGAGACGCTGAATTTGGGCCATGTGAGATCTTGTGTTGGCCAAATGCTTATCTTGGATCTATAGATAAATAAATAAAGCACATAAAAGGGACCGGTTTATCTCACCTCATTTTAAGTCGGTGCAAGGTTTGCGTTCTAACAAAGTACTGTGAAGTGGCTTCAGTGAAGATGCCCTTGCCGTTGGCTCAGGAGTCCTGTGAATAGTGTTGTTATCTCTGCAAAATTGGAAAGCCATGGCAGCCCCTAGATCCCTTTCCCACCTGACAGAAGTAATAAACCACTGTAAACCGTAGAGCCAGGCCTCTCCTCTTATCAGTCAGAGAAAAGCTGAACAGCAGAGTCTCTGGAGTTTCCCTTGGGTCACGCTCCCAGGATTTCTGCCTGGCATCTGCTCACCCTCTCTGGCTGTGCCACAGGTCTGGTTGTTCTTCCAGCGAGAAACTATTTCTCTTGCTGAAAATGGAGAACAAATGTAAGCACAAGCCTTTATACTCAGCTCTTTACCTGCCTGTGGGACTAAGGAAAGCAGGAAGAGACCTAAACAGGACTAAATAAAGAATAAGAGAAATAAGACTCTGAGTAAATCCTTTGAGGATAAAAATCTCAAGACACCGTTTCTAATCCTGATGGAAGTAAGCCTGAAAGTACCTGCTGCCTGTCTGCCAAGAAACAGCTTGAAACGTGAGGTTAGGGTATGAGGTCTGCCCCATTCATCCAGTAGGATCCCATCAGTGGGCAGAGGGGAGCGGTGGTGGGCACAGAGGAGAGTTTTGGCACCTAGGGGAAGCCCAGAGGTACCACGGGTACCAGATGGGTCTTGCTGGGGGGACACAGGTTGCAGCAAGAGCCTTTCATGATCTCTGAGCAGTGTGACAGCTCTACTTAGTTGCAAAGATGCTTATAACAGTCACCCTAAATAAAGTCACCACTGCTTGGAAAAAGTTGCTGATATATCAGAACAATAGTGTATAAAATCCCAGCGACAACCATATGTACCCATACACTCTGAGTCACATCTTCTCCTTCCCTAATGAAACACCATCAAGTTTTATTGTTAGTGAGCTTGCTGATAATGGAAAACAAACATTCTGGATGAAAATGAAGAGAGTGAGTTTTTCTAATTTTTTGCCTTCCTTGATTACCAACACACATTGGGTTCTAAATTAACTTTTATCTGTTCCTAAGGTGAACGCCAGCTATCCAAAATTACATCACTAATGCAGAGAATGTATGAATCTTCTGACTGATACGTTGTGACTTTATGGAAATTTGCATCTTGCCAGGAAGAATGCTATCGCCAGTGAGGTAATTGGCATCAGTTCACAGAGATAACAGCCACATGTCAGGGATTACTGCTTACACCAGAATTTCACCTGCGGACAGCTCTGCTGACTGTTAGCAAAATCAAGTTTACAGTCCCTGAGCATGGGACTTTGTTCAAATACTTAAATGCAGGAGACAGAGCTTACAACTTTAAAAACATTATGTAAAAATCCATATAGTAACACCGTAGGAACCTGCCAGTTAGTGTTTGCATTATAGCAAACCCATTACACTGTTACAATAAGCCAAACTTTCTTCAAATTTACTACTGATTCATCAGAAGCAAAACATTTCAGAATTGATTTTTTTTTTTCTTTTTAACACAGAAGCTCTCAGCAACTCAGACATCTATATTGTTTGTGTTATGGTATCACATAGGCTCTGCTTGAGGTTGCTGCGTACAGTACAAACAGACGCAAATCTAATCAGAGACAATCAAACCCAAACAGAGAGAAATCAGAAACCAGGGGCAGTCTATACCTCACAGGGTTTATAGTGTCAGCAGGTGAGGCAGACAGAAGAGAGAGAAAGGGGGAGAGGAGGTAGTGTTAGAGAAAGGGAATCCATGTAATAATGGAGGAGTGGTGGCACAGAGAGATGAAGTGACTTTGGTCAAGGTTATATGAGAAGCCTTGAGCAGAGCTGGGAAATGAGGCCAGAGCTCCCGAGACCCTCAACCACAAGGTAATCCTTCCTACTCTGTGCATCTTCTCACTCTTTCTCTTTCTGTCTTTTTAAGGCAGAAAATGTTTTAGCTGAACATCTGCAGTTCCCCGAATTCCTTATTTTGTTTCCCACTCTGGGATTTTGAAGCCAAACAATATTCTCTTTATCTGGGCTCATCCTCACGTAGTCTGCCTCTGTTCGACAGGTTTATTTTCAGGCACTGTCCTGATGATAATCATCACAGTGAGCTTTTCAAAGCAGGGATGAGACAGTGACAATTTACTTGGCTCAGTTTCTCTGCCTGAGCCAGTAAACAAATATTATCATTGCAGATGTGAGTAGAAACTGGGTAGTCTCCCGTTACGCAGCATGCAAGCCCCCTCCATAAGTCATGCCTTTTGCAGCCTTCAGGATTTCTCAAATCCAATTTAAATGTCCGTCACTGGGACAGACAACCAGGAAAAGCAGCTGGTGCTTTGGGTAGTGGGGAAATGCACCATCCAGCATGGGAAAAATATTCCCAGCTCCACTCATCCCTGCAGTCTCACTCCGCTCTTTGAGCCACAACCTGGGTACAGACAGAGGAGCAGACGGCAGCAGAGCGAGGGCACCCCGGTCTATTTGACGAGCTCAGCGGTGCCTGCGTGGCAGTGCGAATGAAGGAGGTGCAGCAGCTGCAGCTGGGGAGCTTGAAACCAGGGCCAGCTGAGTGAAGCTTGACAGGTCTAGGGCTGGCTGAGAGCGAGCCAGAGCTACCACCTGATGCACGGCAGCAATACGGGAGCAAGATGTCATCCAACCCAAACCATCTTGCAGATGGCTTCTCGGCTTAGCTAAGCAGTTTAGAGGGAGCAACAAGAGTAACATAATTACAGTGATTCTGGGATCAAAGCTGCCTTGCACCACGGAGACATGCCAGCCTGTAACCCAGAGAGCTCCAGCATGGCATGGCATACATTGGATAGAGCAATCTCAGCCTTGCAGAAATGCATATGTATGCATCTATAATAGATGCTGCTGTGGAGCAAAGCCTTGCGAGTACCACACCAGCAGCCAGCACAGCTCTGGATCCCCAGCCATGCAGGTGGTGCGGTCGTGTTGCAACATTTGCTTTTGGGATAATTAAAGGCACCAAATGTTTCAGCAACTTGGAAGTGACTACAGAGAAAGCCTTTAGGATCGATGTTACTCATCTGTTCTAAATGCTAAGGATCAGCTCTAAATGTGGAGGATCAGCTCAACCAGAGAGCAAGGTGTTCCCAAGTGGGGGGGAAAAAGGCATTCTGGATAGGGTTAGGTAGTATACAAGAGAGGGAAAAAATATGTTTACATGAATTAACAACCTAAAGTCATGTGGAGGAAGGAGGTAAGAAAAGTTTACTTCTGAATGCCACATTAGCAAACTTCTGTGGGGAATGTTGTGTGCATGTTTGTTATTGATACTTGCAGTGGAAATACTGAAGGATGTCAAAGAAAGGACAACAATTTATCCAAGATGGAAAACCCATGGAAATGAGGACCAGGAGAGAGACCACAGTGCTTGGCTCCATTAACTTCTGTATTTCATACTCTGCCAGATATTTGTTGAGAGGGTTCAATGACATCTTGGTGAACCTGCATAACTACTTACGGATGGAGAAAGTACTTCATGGGAAAGGCATTGAGTATTTTCAATAAAAGATTTGGGACTCTGGTTGAACACAGCCTGAAAGAAAAATTTAATTTCTTAGGAGTTTAGATGCTCCTTTGCCTTGTTGTAGTGTTGGTGTGTTGTCATAAAGACCTCTCAGTTTAGTAAACACCATGACTTGGATCCCACTTTGTCCATAACACTTTTGGTAGAAAGCTGAAATCACTGGGGACTCAAGCCATCAAAAGAAGTCCTCAAACAAAATGACAGTCAACAAGGGGGGAAGGGAACATGACCATAACTCAAACAAAGTTGTTTGCACCCCCCTGGGTGCATTGGCTGAGCATTCCCAGCTCTGCACACAAACAGTAATTCTAACAAAATCTCACACTTCAGAAGTTCACAGGGAGCCCCAGTAGACAGCAGGTAATTAATACATTAGTGTCAGCATTGCTACCATCTTGACTTCCCCTGAAACAGAAGACATTGAGTTGCTAGATCATGGCCGTAGGATGAGTAACGAGATCAGTGAGACACACACAGACGGTTTCTGTGTGCGCTCAGAGCGCAGCCTGTTCTGCGGGGCTGGACACGCTGTTGAACTTTCAGAACCACTCTTTCACAAACGAGCTGTGCTCAATGTCGCAAACACCTGCTCCCCACAGAAGGGATTATTTTGACACCAAATTTCAAGCTTCAAAAGTCAGGATGCGTCTACACAAGCAGGTGCGGATGAATGCATTTGCTTTGCATACCCTCCAGTGCAGGTGGAAGAGGGGCACACCTGCCTGCACCCCATGGGGCTACGTCTTCTTAGATGTGTTCACATCATTGCCTATCTCCTTTCCCCTCCGAAGAAGGCTGAGCAAGCCACACAGTCAATGCTAGGGAAGTGGTTTGTTCAGTTTATTTAACATTTTACCATTTTTAGCCTCAAATATAGCAAAATTTTTTTTATTTTTTTTTTTTTTTTTTCATAAAGCCTTCCCAAAACCAAAATCCATTTTCAGGTGAATTTTCATGACTTGAAGGGAATATAGCTGCACATGTTTGTTACATACGCAAAAATGGGAAGTTGGAGACTATTTGGCCGCCTCAACTTTTTTGTTGCAAAACAGAGTAAATACTGAGACAGCTGGTGCACTGTGGGGAATCTGTGGCTGACAAAACTTCAGTGTAAGAAGGCTGATTCAGTGATACTCACGGAACTTCTAATCTTGATGGTGGCTGAAGCCCAGCAGCAGGCTCAGCTGGAGTGGGAGCTTCCCATTAGTGGTGATAGAGCAGCCCTTTCTGGACTGGTTATTGTCCTGTATCATGAGTAACATAGCTGGGGGATCATGAAAGGGATTATTTGGTTTCCTTGGTCAGATAAATTCGCAGGGAAATTATGGTCATTTTCAATGAGATGGGTATGAGAAGTGCAGTAACATATGCTAACTAGACTCATTCTGTCTTTCAGGCAAATAAACTTCATGTTAATGCTTAGAAGGCAAGACAGCTCTATTAACAAACCCCAGCTCCCAAGAGGAAAGAGAGGGAAAGATGGATAAGGGCAAGAGAATGTCGTGTTTCAGACCAGTGCAATGGATTGTGCTTTCTAACAGCTTGCAGCAGACTGTATTTTGGGGTTTTTAGTTCAGATTACCCATAAATATGAAAGACTAAAAACATGACCTGCCTTAGACAACAGGTACAATGACAAGCACTGAAAATCCCAAGGGCAAGGCATGATTTGGCTCCTGTGTTGCTTTTACTTCATCATTTCTCCAAAACAAGGGCAGGGTACTGGAGTGGGATTCTTAGTGAACTCCACTGGAACACAAGACTGGGTTCGTCCACTAGCAGCCTCCTTGGCTTGGAAAGTTCAGTTTTGAAATGAGAACATGGTTTGAATAAGAGAAGCGGGATCTAATCCAGAGAAAATAGTTTCTTACCTTCTCACTGTTTCTGAACACCTAAAAGTAGACCAGGTCACGTGACCTCCTCTCTCAGTGAGCCATCACTGTGGGGGGCCAGGCTGAAGTATTACTCAGTCTGAGGAAAACATGCAGAGTTTACACTGCCTCTTTGAGTGTTGGAAAGTTTGGTACACTCCTAAATGGTATGAAAAGTATAAAATCAGTCACATTTTATTATGAAAGGGGTTATTAATTTAGCAGACTAAGGTTGAAAACTTTCCAGACTAATGTGATACCTTCTCCTTGCCAAATTCATAAATGTGTAAGAACAGTGACTTAGAAATAAATTAGTTTCTTTGGCAAAAATGCAATCAACTGTGCTTCCAATTAGTAAAGGTAGGGAAAACACAGAAACCTCGTGAGAAAGCACTGCTTAACAAAACTATGGCCAAGGAAATGCTCGTGTAGATGTGAAACAAAGCTGTGAGCCTGGAGCCAGAAACTGAAGGAAAAATGTGAGGCTATTACCAGGCACCAGCTGCCCATCTGCACCTTCACACCACTTCTGGAATCACAGTAGAGCCCTTGGAGGGGTTAAACCTACGAATATGACTACATGCTTGCAAGCTCAGCTGGTATTTTAGAGTATGTCTGCAAGCTTGCTTCCAACCCAACCTCATAGATACTGGTTGCTAAAGCCTGTCACATTAAATGTGTCTCTGGATGTTCTGTCCACAATATGACCTGAAGCATTTTCTTCAAAGAAGCTGATACATTTCAACCAGAGACTGTGGCACTAAGTGCCATGCTTGATTGAATAACTTGTCTCCACTATTAAAATGCAGAAAGAACTTAGACAAGCATTTAGAAGCTTTGTCATTAAAGAGTTTTCTTGTCAATTGATCTATCTTGTATCTGGAAGACAACTACTAGATCCATCAGCTGCTAGCAAAAAACTAGGAACGGGTCTTAATCAGTTAAGTGGGCAAGTATTGCTTGACAGCTCCCTTCGGGATGCAGCTTATTCAGGGCCTGACTATTCAGCAGGATTAGCAACTTCAAGCACCGGAAAGTTGACCTTAAACGAAGGTGAACTCACGTCTGCAACATGTCAGTGGAACAGCAATGTGAGAACCAGCAGCACAAACCTCTCTCTGCTCCCCTGCTGAGGACTGTAAGACTTTTTTTGCCTTCTTTTCCCCCCAGAGAGTCTCACACAGCTTTTAAGTGACTTAATTGTTTCCGAAGCCTCAGTCTTTTCTCTTTCTGCTGATTTTTTATTGTCACGCATTTCGTGACTTGTGCTGTTCAGCTCAAGCCTCCATAGCTCTCGCTGCTCCCCGGGTGCCATGTCAGGGGTGCGCTGAGATGGAGTTGGGCACCGGCAGCTCACTGAGTCGAAACGACTCTTGTTAGTGATGAACGACCAAAAATGCCCGTGCACACAGTGCAAGGTGAATGCCTGCTTGCCTACAGCTGTGTCACACAGGGGCATCTCCTCCAGTCAATACCTCTGCCAGTCCTACTCCTGACAAGTGTTTTAAGCAGTCACTGCATACTGGTTTTTCCAAAGCCCTGAGGTGTTACAGGTATTCCTGGGCAAACCTGGCGTGGCTGTCACAGACATATCCCTGCTGCTGAAGCACCCTGCTCCTTGGGAAGCTCTTTCCATCTCCTTTAGCTTTAGAAATGGTTTTGTCTACTCTCTTCTAACAGTTGCTGCTTGCAGTGTTGCTCACAACCCCTTCTCGGCAAAGCCTCATTTCTTCAGAAGGAGGTAAATATCTTTCACTCATTTTACATATAAAATTCCTGTTTCTCCATCTCTTCACTACTATGTACCAAAAACTTGGTTTCTTCATGGAATTAGCTTGTATAATTTTGTGCAGAACATACTCATAAAAAAGCCAAGGGCTGAGCAGGACTCTTTCATGCACAAATTACTTGTGATAATATTTCCAACCCTGTCACTTTGCAGAATCTATTTTGCTTCTACTGCATGAAAGTGGAGTAACTCTCTCCTCCTCCCTGAGCTAGGCACAAAATGCTCTCAGTACACCATGAGACTAATTATTACACTTATAAGTAAGGTGGCAGGCAGACAGATACTGTACTTCAGGTAAAAATCCCTGTTGAGATTCAGCCACTGCATGGTAACATAGCAAAAATGAAAAAGTTCCCACTTTTTCAAAGCTGAGAGTTAATGTGGAAACTCAGATGAAGATCATGATCCCTATTTAGAGATGTTAAAGGTTGATAAGTTGTGTTTGTCTCCCTCACAATCAGTTTCAGCTTCAATTAAGTAGAACTGAATCACCTAAGTATTTATTTCTATTACAGAGGAGTGGATTCAGACCATACAGTTTACATGTCCAGTTTTATTTTTCTTACATTCTGCACTGATTCATTCTTCAAAATAATAAAAGCTGCAGAAAATAGTGTTCACAGCAGGTGTACTCCAGTATATTTGAAATTTTGATGCCCATAAATATAAGCAGATGATTTGGAAAACAAATCGTCTGTGTCCTAAAGTAAAACTAGATCAGTGACGAAAATTCAGTTGCCTCTCACTGGCTGATGTCATCACCGATACCAAGGGATGTGCCTAGCCACTAATTACAACACCAAGTTTACAAGGAGGCTGCATGAGGCTGAGAAACACAATGGCCACTATGTGGAGGGAACCACCATTGGTTGTCCCAATGCCAATAAACTGACCAGAGACGCCCAACACTCGACTGCAATCATCACTTTAATTTGTTGTAACAGAATTGCAACGAATCGCCTTTCGGCCATGGTGTCAACTTTTTATGTGTTTTTATCTCTTGGCCAGCACGGGGTGTCCGTGTTCCAGCAGCGGGGTTCCCTCAGCAGCACCCGGAATGGAGCAGCAGCTGCCAACTGGGTGCTGCTGGGGGGGAGCCTTCCCAACCCCCAGGGCTGGATGGAAAGTTTTTCTGTGCCTCTGCCAAGGCTTTGTCTTTAGGCTTCTCAGCTTTTCTGATTTATATATCATGGAGTCATATCATAGAAACATAGACTGCCCCGGCTTGTAAGGGACCTCCAAAGGT
>WUAM01000281.1:3231976-3260108 GCA_024336885.1 Actenoides hombroni
CACAATTTAAGTGCAAGAAAACTCAAGAGCTTTAGAAACAGCAGCTCAATTGAAAGCTTCTGCTTTGCTGTGAAGCAGGAATGTGTTTGGCAGCAGGAAAGCAAAATAAGTTTGTCTGGAGAGAAAGGAGGTGAAAGTCCTGATCCTCGTGTCTTTTGCTTTTCTCCTTTCCTTCCTCCTGAATGATGGGTCATGTTATCCTATGTCCATCATGTCATTGTCTATCATGTGGACCTGAAGAAGGCTGTATGGTTAATACCATCCCTGATGGAGATGCTATCAAGTCATGGTGGAGAAAAGCCTATAACCTTACTCAGAATTTGTTCACCACCTCAGGGTGTGACTCATGACCACTCCAGAAATTCAATACATCTGAACCACCCCAGATAAGGATCTCTGTCATGCCTGGAGGTCCTTGAGGCACAGCTATTGATGGATGAGTTTCCAGCAGGGGATGAAACAACAGCTAATGCAAAACTGCCACCAAGTCAAACCCAAGATGTTTAGAGAGTTTTGGCTAATTCCTTTTTTTTTTTTTTTTGGGGGGGTTGGGGGGGGGATGTCTCTATGTTCTTGGGGAGTGGCAATCCTAGCAGCTCAGGTCTTGGTTCCATTTTGTGGACCTGAGGAACCTAGTGGGTTTGTTTTGACCTGCACATTGAAGGTGCGGACTTTGGGGACTGCCATTCTGCCATGTCCAGAGAGGATGGTCACAGTACCTCATGGCACTGACTAGCAGGTACCACCTACAAAGTCAGGTAGGAACCAGAGCCACTTCTTAAGTTCCAACTGTTTGTCTTCCACTTACCGTTGAGTCTTAGTTGTGAACCCCTGGTTATGGCAGTTCTGTACTTGAACCATGGGAAGTTTGTTGGTTTTCATCAGATGGGTCATCAGAGGAGACTTAGAAACACTTAAGGTCTAGAATGCCAGGTTTTTCCAGCCTTTGATATACAAATACATTGGGACAAAAATGTTTTGTTCCTCCTACGGAAGATAATTTCAGTGCGTTACTGAATTCTAACACCATGTACTTTTGGACCATGTTCCAGTTGCTGTAAAGGATTTTCTGTTTTGGTCTTTTGTTGTTTTGTTTTGTGTTTTCTGTGGATTTTTTGTTGTTGTTGGTTTTTTTCCTCCCTCAGTTTTACTAATGGGTTCCATTTTAATGTCTGTTTATGCGAGTTCTGCAGCCCTGTGCTGTTCCACGTTGTAAATGAAATACTGAGTTCAAGTAAACAGTAAATCTTTCCAGTCTTTCTGCTGGTGTTGGTTGAGAGAGGTTTCTTCAAGTTGCTTCCTCAGCTGAAGTCATCATAGATTTCTTCATCTGAGGGCCAAGATGCCTGAACTTCCTTCTGCCATCCCTTCAAAGTGGCTCTTCTTTCTGCTGACAGTCATTCAGATTCAGTGTGCCTGAACAGAATGGGGCAGAGCTTGCATACTTTTCAGAACAAGATACTCTGCTTGGACAGTAATGCCCACAGCATCCTTACATAGCTGGAGGCCATGCACCTGGAGGAAGGGTAAAATCCAAACCCCCTGAGCAAAGAGACTCAGGGAGTGACTGCTGCAGCTTTTCCAACCAGAGGGGAGAGCCCAGCCCAGACCTTGTTCTATCAGTGTAAGGTATCAAGTTGCCATTTTGGGGTTTGAGAAGTACCAAGAAGTTTCTGACGATGCTTTTCTTGAAGATATCAGTCAGGATCTGCTCTGTGCATTTCCTCCAGTTCCCTGTATCTGCCTCTGGTTTCAAAGACAACCACTGAGCTTGACCTAGCCCTCTTCCCATCACCTTATACATGTATGTTAGCACTGAGACAGCAGTGGCACTATTATTTCAACTTCAGACAGCGATGTGTTGAATGTACACATGGGAAAGATTTTCTTAGTCCAAAGAAAGAAAGAATTTACCAGAACAGGAGCTCTAATAAGGCTTGCAGTCAGCCTGTAACTTGGAATTGCCAGTGGGCTATATCTTCCTTACCTGAATCTAGTGTGTTAGGTGCTGCGTAGCCTCTTTGTAGCCCCTATTACAGTCCAGTTTCTGTTACATCTCACCCCAAAGCAAATCTTCTCTCACTATGGATATGTGAGATTTATTTGCTTATTTTAAACATCAGTCTTCTAGCCAAGAGTGGTAACCAGGCATCTCTAGGGTTTCTCTGGTAGCCAGTTAGCCTCGCGGCTTTCTGTTGTAGCCAATTCATCGGAATCTGTGGCTTTCACTTCTCCAAAAGGCATCTGTGAATGCCTTTTTCCAGCGGAGGTGTGCATTTTCAGTAACTTACATCTGCAGATTACTAGATTACTGTAAAAAGTACATTAACATGCTGTTCGTAGTCATCTTTCACAGCCCTGAGATCCACAAGTATGGAACTAAAAGGTCTGACTCTCGCAGAGAGTATGGAAGAACTCGTGTGATTTTGTGGGTCCTATCTGTCTCTGTAAAACACTTTTATGGCAAAGATGCAATAGGAAAAATACATTTGTGAAGGAGCTGCTTATTTAGTTAAGGAGAAGCTTTCTTAGTTAAGCACTACCTAAGTTTGAAGACTAATTCTTTCCTTTCCTTTCCTTAAACATACTGTGAGACAAAGTTTAAGAACAGCCTTGGACTGTAGAGTTCCATTTCTGCTTATCTATCCCCAATTGTAATTGGTAATTCAGGTCTTTCAGCATATATTTGTAAGGGTTCTTGAGGTGTTTAGAGCTTTCCTAAGCATAAATCAAGATCTTTGTTGCTTCTCCTGTGTGGGCTTTAGGGAATTTTTTTATACATGTGCTTACACAGCCAGCTTGTAAATCCTTAAATAAGGAAAATTAGAAAGATTGTGGGTTTCCATTCCTTACTGTAAATAGAAAAGAAAAAATAGGGGAATTGGGATCAAATGGAGTTTAAATACTTCACCTTTCACAGGTAGCTCCTGAATAAGAATGCTTAAAAAACCTGGGGCTGATTTGGTGGCAGGTGCCTTCGTTGTGAGCCTTCAGCTTGCAGAGAGTGACTGGGCACAGCTTCCATTTCATTTGATCATCACTTATCCATTTGGAAGACAAGTGTGGGAGGGTTCTGATTCCTCTTGGGTTTTTTGTTTGTTTTTGAGACTGCAATATTACAGTCAAAGAGTTTGTAGCCTTACTGGGGGGAGGTTTCCTGCCTTCCCGTTCACAATTTCTCCACGTTGCTTTCTGGGGTTTTCTTTTTCTCCTGCAATGACTGCTCTGGAAATTTGCAGCTCAGCATAATCACGTTTGAATTAGGTCAATATCAGTAAGTATCAAGATGGAAAATCCTGCTTAAGCCAGGAATGGAAAAATTTGCATATTACAGTGACTTTAGGTAGTAATTTGGTGTCAATATTAGGGTTTTTTTAATAGCTCAGACTTTTCGGGGGAACTTCTAGTTGAGAGATCATAAGAAGCACATGAATTCTCTTAATAAAACAATGTTCATCTGTACGATAGATATTGTAGAGTTCATAGCAGATGCACCCCTCCTCCTTTCTTTCCAGTTCAGAAAGGTGCTATTCATGCCTGTCTTTGGATTGCAGCTACAGAGGAAGCTGCCAAGGGAAGTTAGTTTCTGAAACAGAGTATTTATTTTAAACATTGGTATTATTTAGACAGCTACTTATGTTTCACTGGGAGTTGGTGGTTGTGCAAGCAGATGTAAAAAAATGTTGATGTTTGGGTTTTGGTTTGGTTTTTTCTTTGTTTGTTTTGTTGGTTTTTTTGTGATTTGCTGTTGTTGTTTGTTTTGTTGGTTTTTGTTTTTCCTAAATGTATCCTGTATACACCAGAGTCTGTAGAGTCAAATGTTACACATTTGGCTGCAGGAATTAAATGAGAATATAGGTCAGTGTAGCCTCTTTGCCTGTTGTTGAAGTGTGAGCCATTGCAGGGTTTCTCTAGCAGTGTTCCTCTCCCAACCCCTCCCCAGATACATGTTTATTTAAAAACAAAAAAAGAACAAAAGTTGTTTGAATGACCAATGATACATGTCTAATCTCCTCTGATACAGACGGCGTGGCTGGGAGATGTGCTACAGTTCTGGCATGCCAGATAGGAGCACCAAGACAGAAAACCTCCTGCCTGTGTGTTGTTCAGAAGGGACCCAAATTTCTTGGGCTAACCCTTACAGCCTCTGGTGATGGCTCCAAACCTGGAGTGCTTAGAAGAGCCCAGTTAAACACAGACGTTTGTCTTTGCTTCAAGGGCTAGGCTCATTTTCACAGCTGGCATGCAGGCTTAAATCTTTTCCAGTGTTTTAAGTATCTGGCAGTCTGGTTTGTGTGTGAGGCACTGAGCTTGTTCTTGTGCCCCGTTTCACTTGCTTCCTTGCCGTTAAGAAACCACAATCTGACGAGAAGAAAAGCTCAATTGTGTAGACTGTGTAGCGTGAAAGGATTTTAATTGTTTTTTGTTAGTTTTGAGAAAGTCATACCCGTTGTAACGCACCGGTGCAATTTGCTGCCTTGTTGAAACCTTAGATACAACGTGAATCCAGTCTGGATTTCTGGTTTCTCCCCATGTTTCATACTTGGTTTTAACATGTAGTATTCGGTGAGCTTAAACATAGTGGTGTATTTCAACATTACCATTTTCTTAGCCTTAGAAGGTGGTAATACTGAGTTTTGTGAGGCTATATATGACTGGGAGGTTAAAATACTAAAGCATATACTAGAGTCTTGAATAAACTTGGTGGGTTTCTTTTCCCTTTAGGCAAATTCAGGCCCCGAGCTTTTGAGTGCTTAGGCTGATCCGGCTGCTGCGCCGTGGAACGGGATTGTGCTTGCCCAATTGTCTGCATAGTTAAAATATTTTGAGCATAGCTTATTTTTGATGTAACTTCATTTGAAATACTTGCCTAATGGAGAAGTCTTAATGGAATACTTTAATAGCCCAGAGTGGTTACCTGCAATTGCTCCAGCTTATTTCAGTCAATTACAAAGGAAGGCAATATTTAATGTTGGAGTGGAGCTAGATGGTGTAATGAACTGGCAGATTGCCAGCTCTATCTTCTCCACCAGAGAATTTGTATTAATGTGATGCTTTTCATTTGTTCTCCAGAAGGTCACCAGCAGTACGTCAGTTGTTGAATTTTATCATAGTTATCGGAGTCACTTGAATGCCTTACCACTGGAGCTAAAATTCCCACTCTGTGCAGTACAGGTTTATGGCCAGGTCATTCTTGTCTATTAGCATATTAAGTATCAAAGAGATTATTTTAGCTGTTTCGTGTCAGGATTTAAATTGGAGGTGGTCGGGTACAGGGAAGAGAACCTGAGAGAATTGTCATTGAAATAGTCATTGTAAGGCTGCCTCCAGATTTTAGCCATGGGGATAAAGAAAATGGGGCACATTAGAGCTGTTAATGAAAGAAGAAGTGGTTAATAACTTCGGATGTTACTTGGAAAGTAATCGTCACCAGAGCATTAATTTATTCTTAAGATTGTATTCTTTAAAGATTACACAGTTAAATATAAGGTGCTTATTATATTAGATTTTACTGATGTTTTTCTTATGGTGCTTTTTTGCAAGCATCAAATTCAAACTTTTATTTCTGACTCTTCAAAAGTGCGGGTTTTGTAGAGCCCTTCCTGCTGGGAAGACCTCGGTCGAGAAGACAAACCCGGGTGACTGGTGTTGCTGTTCAAATGCAGACAGGTTGGCCTTTCTGCCTCTCATGTTTGTAATCACACGTTCATCCAGTTCCTGTACTCTGCCATTCCTGCTCCTTGTCACCTCCTGTTCCTTGTTGCCCCCTGTTCCTCTGCTCTGGGCCTGACGTGAAGAGCGGGATAGGAAGGCCCTCGTGAGTGGTGAGGAGCAGTATTAGGGTTGAGATGGGACACATGGATGTCCCCCTGGCTGGTGCAGAAGCGGTGGGTGCTGCTGGTACCGTGGGGCACCACTGCCCAGCTCTCTGCCTCCATTTGCCTCGCTGCTTTTCAAAAAATCGTTGACTTCATTTCCCAAGTTTTCTAACATTATGCCAGCTTGTCTTTGGGGTAGACAGTAAGCATCTGCCCTGTGTGCTCCAAGCCTTTTGAAGGTCGGCAGAGATGATTCCATAGTGTTGCAGTTCAACTATTCATTCCCCAGCCTGGCTTTGCTATCCAGTAGAGCTCTCTAGAGTCCTGTCTGGCAGGATGAAGCAGCAGAACCAGAAAACCCCACCTACAAGGCCTGCTCCTTTCCTGGGGGCAGATGGTCCCAAACCCACTGTTTCCATTTACTGCCCTTTGTGAGAAGAAAGATCTTGAACTTCTATAATTGAAAGATTGTTTCAAGGAACATATTTAAAGTACAAGAGAATTATTTGTGGTCCAGGTTTCCATCCTGAGTTTGAGTCACTCTTCAAGTCACAGTGTGGCAGGTGAAGCTTTGGGCTGCGGGGGTGTGTGATGGAAACTGGTTACACTTCTGGGGAAGTGACACTTTGTGTGAATCAGCAGAAATCTTCCTCTTGGCTCTTCCGTAGCAAAGTGGTGAAGGCTTTTACCAGGAGAAAAACAGAAAAGGAGGTCACAGTGTGACAGAATTGAGCCCAGAGGGGGCAGAGACCAGTCTGCATATTGCACTTGTCTGTCTGTGAGATTAACAGACTTTTATTTCAATTAGAACTTTGGTGGGAATGAGGTTTTCTTGGGCATCTTCCTTTGACTCTTTGCACTGTCACCATTAACATTCTGAACTGCTTATAATGCATGTTAATTGAGCTGTGAGAATAAAACCATTCTTGCTGTACAGAAGGAAGTTAGCATTGTTATACTGAGATAAACACATGACTCATTCTTTTCTTATGTGTTTGGATGGAATTTGGACTCATATTTTCCCCAACTGTGTTTCCTCTACAGTTGACTAATAAATACAAGGTTAATTGTTCAGGTATTGGTAATTACCAGCATTGTTTTTCAGCTCTCTTTCAAATGCAGGTTCTATATGCAAAAGTGCATTTGGGAAGGGGGAAGCAATAATTGTGAGAGATGCTGGGTTTTTATTTAAGGAACAAACCAAATGAACAAAAAAAACCCCAACCAAAACCAAAATCAGAAGCTTGGTGCAGTACTTCAGTGGTGGGTGGTAATGGACAGTAGGTGATTTATGAGGTAGGAAGGGGAAAGATATTGCTGTTCAGAAAGAAGATCTTGTAACAAAATACTAAGTGCCTTTTATTTTCCCACGTTTTCCCCTTAATATTAAAAATGTTCTTGCATTATTGACAGGAGAAAAACATGTACTACAACACATTCCACCAGTAGAAACAGATCTTCCCTGCCTCGGGATTTGAATGTTGCTTCATTTCTTAAAGTATCTTTCCTGTTTACTTGATATCCATCCTATCATTTCCAATAGAGACCAGGTTTCATTGAGAACACACTTGAGGTCTTTAACTGGGTAAGGCAATTGCTCTAGGAAAGCATGGTTGGCCACGGTCTGCGTCTGCAGGAAGCTCAAAACTCAGGTGGGGTGATGGGGCAGCAGAGGTTCCAGCCAGCATCCTGGCAGAGGAGAGGGTGGCAGGTCACCTTCCAGTCCCATCTGCTCTCTGCTGTCACTGGCATATCTTCGTTCAGGCGCTGAATTGGATCAGGAGGTTCCTCTGGTTGACCAACACTTCCTCACGCTTTGCCTCCCTCTGTGTTTTTCCCTTGGGTGGTTTTTGGGAAGGCTGGGAATGCTCTGGCTCCCCTCGCAGCTGCTGGGGAGCAAAGGGAGCCAGGGGGGCAGAGACTTTCTCATGCTTTACCCCCTAACAATACGTTTATGCTTAAACATTTGTCAAACTGTGGGTTTAATAGTTCTGTTGCTCCACTTATTAATGGGTGGAAGTCTAAATCTCACTTTTAAACATCTGTGTGAGGTATTTATAATACCTTTGTCAATACTGTTTCTTTCTCCCCTTCGTTATGATGCATGGGATCACTGGATAAATTGCTTTTGTTAAATGAATAGCTTTGTAAGGTGTTTTTTATAGAGTGGCAACTGGTTGGAATCTGTTCAGAGAGGACTTTGAGCAGAAACACTTGTGCATGAGTGGTCTTGGGTTGAGTAGGAGTTGCAATATATGGTTTTTAGGAGCTAGGGGCTGCAGCACCTAGGAAGGCACTCGGATTTCTTCTCTTTTTTTTTTTTTTTTCCTTCTGAATTGGATCTTAATGGGTTGACACTGCCTGAATTTGTCAGACATCCTGTGGAGTTAGAAGCATCATTGAAAACCAGAAACAAATACTGAAATACTTTGTAGTCCCTTCTGAAAGGTTATTTTTGTGGCTAAAAATACTTAACAGAGCAGTGGAGGCCAGGAGGGACCTCTGGAGGCTTGTGCAGTCCAGCTCCTGGCAGGGCTAAGGCCACACCTGGGGCCATGGCCAGAAGAATGTGAGGCTTTCTCAAGAAGAAGGTCTGTCACTTCTCAGGGGTCATGTGGCCATGCTTAGCCACCCTTCTGGAGAAACTTTCATTTCTTCTTTACATCTTCAGCCCTTGGACCAACTTCACCTCCTCCTTCAGAGTTTGTCTCACTGGGCAACATCTCTTGTGTCAAAGGGGCTCAAACCACACACAGCAATAATCCAGCTGGATTATACAGCAGTAATCCATCTGGATTACACATCCAAATGTGTGAGTACCTCCTGGGTAGAAACAGTTGTGTCCCACAAAACTGCTGGCTGTGCTTTTGCTGCTGTCCCTCAGTTTTCCACCTGTAATAGCATCTCCCCAAGGAAGGCTGGGCAAGTTGCACTGACAAACATAAAAGTGAAGGAAACAGTAAATAATGGTGCTTTTTAAGATGTGATCTTTTGAAAACTGGCCTGAATTTTTACTTTGACTTCTTGACTGATTTTTCTCTGTATCGTGACAGCTGGGTTTGTAGTAGCTTTCTTCTCTAGGTGGTTTGGATTGTCTGTGGTTAAATTGACCTTCCATGGCTTGAGAAGTTAAGTATGAAGATGGATTCTATTTATACTGAACAGGTGGATCAAGTTAGAGCTATTCTGCCTGCTCAGCTGCATCTCTTAAGAGATTTTTATAGTATGAAAGCTAAGTTACCTGGCTAGAGGTCTTCTAAGTCTAGTGCTGAAAATAAGTGTGTGTTGTTTGTTATTTCAGGTAGCAGTGTACATAACTTTGTTGGAGAGTCCTGCCTTTCACTGCCTGGATCCTTTTAACAGTGTGCCAAAGGTGAGTGATTCAAGTTCAGTGATAACGAGTGAACTGGATGCATTGCTTGGTTTTTGCTTTTATGTAGCGTAGTACTTGTGCTTTTTATTTTGTTTTGTTTTTAAACTCCTGGATGGATGATTACATAGTGAGTCTTTTTTCCTCCAGTGTTCCGAGAGAAATCAGGTTTAGCTTTTACTTGAAAAGACTAGGAAGAAGGATGGGCTCAGATTATTAATTAAGCATTAGACATTGCTACTGCTGTTTTTGGCTCCTCTCTCCATGTCACCTACTGATTTGACTTGGGAGCTTTTGCCCTGAAGGTGCTGTAGGTAGGACGTGGTGGCATGGGGAGGTATGGAGGAGTAGCAGCTATCTGTAGCCTGTGTGAAGCTGGCTTAATATTATTCTTTGATTGAATTCTAAAAACTAAGTAATAGCTTATAAAATATTGAGAGGAAAAAAGGCTCGTGGGGTTTTTTTTTGCATTCAGTGTATATAGAGAAGATTGTCCTGGAGTGGCTCAAAGGACTTGAAGTAACTTAATGAAGCTGATGTTTACCATAGGATTCATTTTGTGGTTGAGCCTGGCTCCCTTCTTTCTGTTAATTTGTGTACCCTGTTGTCTGTTTCTAGTAACTGTACTTCATCTCTGTGGCTATGTAGAGATTTTTAATAAAATGAAACCTCATTGCAACTGTATCAAAAAGATAAAAGCAAAAAGGAAGACCACTGAATGAGCTTTCAGCATTGTAGTGGTTGCAGCACAAAGCAGAAAACTGGGAATCTTAGATTCATTCTTTACTTTACCATGTGGATTTATTATTTTTTTGTCAGATTCCCTGTTGATAAAATAAAAATCACGTTGCCTTCTTCAGACAGAAGTTACCAAGGCTAATCATTGACATTTTGGAGCCTTCCAATGGAAACCAAAGTATGAAGTCCTTGTGTGCCTTGATATTTGTTGTGACTTCTGTTAAATACTTGTTCAATGAAGAGTTATCAGATGTTGAAATCAGACTTAATTTGTTTAATAAATTGCAGGTGAACCAGTTAGAATTAAAAATGCAATCCAGTCTTAAGTGTAACATCCACATATTTTTTTTTTTTCCAAATCGTTCACTTTCCTTCAAGCTGAAAAGGAAATTCTGAAATACTAGGATAGAAAGTGAGAGTCTACAAATTGGCTTTTGGACTGCATTTTAAAACTAATATATGTCTTTAATTGTACTGGACAAATTTATGAACCTGGCCTTCCCAACAGATCAGAATATAGACTTGACTGTCTTGGATTTGTGTTTAAAGACTAATAAAGAGAAATCTTTTGCAATAATTTTCTGGAGTAGAAACTCCAGTAAATTTTCTCTTATAATTTTTGTGTGTTGTGTAGGTAGCAAAATTAAAATATTCTTGAAAGGACTGTTAGTGTAAAAATAAACCACATGATTCATCAAGCTGGAGACTTAATGGTAAAACTATTTTAATTTCTCTACTAAAATTTATACACAAAATTAAGCTTGTATTTTACTGTCTATGACCCATATTTTTTATTTATTTCAAATGTGTAATCTAAAACTCATTAGAGTTTTATCTTTGGAATCTCTTTCCTGGAATTTTTTATCAGAGTTTTCAGTTAAAGATTCAGAGAAAACAGTTAAAAAAAATAAAATTAAATAATCCACTGCTTTCTTTAAGGAAATAGGCGCTTGAAATTTGGGTTATGAATTTGAAGTCATCTTTATTTGTTGAATTTATTTCTTTGATATTTGACTTATTGAGGAATTTTGTCTTCTAACCTTTAAAACAAGAAGGAAGGAGGGGAACCAAACATGCCCAAAGTGAAGATGTTTATGGCATACTTCCCAAAAAGGCAATAAATAGATAATGGCTCACTGAAAGGAAATGAGGAAGAAGTATTTGGACATTTCAGTTGGAGGGGGGGGGGGTGAAGGTTGGTTTTTGGTTTTGGGGTTTGTGTGTTTTTGTGTTTTGTGGTGGGTTTTTGTTTGTTTTGGTTTTTGTTTTGTTTTGGTGGTTTGTTTTTTGTTTGGTTTTTTTTTGCTTGTTTGTGTTTTATTTTTTTGTGTGTGTTTGTTTGGGTTTTGCTTTTTTTTTTTTTTTTTTAAAGTATGGATACCCAGAATACTTGCTGTGTGCAACTTGACAACACTTAATTTCAGTAATAAAATTCAGTCTAACTTCTGTATTACTATTCTATGTCTTTTTCCATCCTTTGTATTCATGATTCTGATGGACTATATTCAACTGGGTAAAAATGTGGTTCTGCAAACCGTGGAGCATTCTAATGTCTTTCTGGAAAGGAAATGGCTGTGTAGGTGTAGGTTCAGTAAAGCCTACACTTGAAATGCTTTGTTGAACCAGAAAATAGTAAAACCTTTTGCCCTTTGGAAAGGAAATACATTTGGTGACAAGAGTAAATATTCACAAATTACATTCAAAAAGTTCTTAAACTTCACCGGACTGCAGACAACAATGTGTCCTTCTAGGATTTTGGTCTGTCAGAACTACAGTGTAAGTAGTATGTGGCTGCCAGTATCTGCCAGATCATCTTTAACCTAGCTGGGCAAGGTCGGTTGTTTGCTTTGGGTTTTCTCTCTCTCTTTTTTTGGGTTTTGTTTGTTTGTTTGTTTGTTTGTGGTTTTTTTCCCTCTTCTTCTTCTTTCTCTTTCTCTCTCCTCCTCCTTTTCTCTTTCTCTCTCCTCCTCCTTTTCTCTTTCTCTCTCCTCCTCCTTTTCACCTTTTTTTTTATTTTATTAAAGAAAGAGAACTATATAGAAAGCACCCTTGAACAAAAAAAATAAATCTGTCATATCTGCAATTAAAGTAGTATGAATTGACAGGTGAAGTCTCATGTTCTGTCAAGTCTGTTGCAAGCATTCAGCAAATCTGAAACTACCAAAGATTTAATCTATTTTAGAACATCATATTGTATGTAACAGTGTTCTGTACTTTTGTGCTTGTTCCCCATTCACTTAGAGTCTTTGAATCAAAAAATGAATCACATCTTCTATTTTCACAATAGAATACTTTGAAAAATGATTGCAATATTAGTATGTGCCTTCAGCTGTTCTTTTTTGTATTGTAGATAAAATCTCCTGGGAAATGTTCTTTAATAGCATAATTTTTTGAAACTTCAAGCATCTTTATGGAATGTACTTTTTGGTTCTTAAGGGATATTGCTGTAGACAGGAGGGAGATTGTTTGGTGAGATCAGAAGCAAACGGGTACAACCGAAGTTATCAGCATCTTAGTACTCAGCAGATCAGTGTCAGTGGCTACAGTGCCACCAGGTTTGGTGGAAAGCCTGGTCGGTAAAGGTTCTCAGGAGCAAGTGTGCTCCTCAGATTGTGAGACTGGGGACCTGCTCACAGCTTTGGATAAGACTGATCCTTCTCCTTGTTTAAAAAGCACCACAGACATTTCAACTCGATGGAACAGTCTGCAATGCTGTATCAAAATACTTCTGGGATTTTTTTCTGTGGATCAGCATGTTCATAGTTGTTGATTTTTGAGGAGTTTAAACCAAAGGAAAACAATACCTGTTCTTAGGAGTTTTGTAGGAGTTAGTTATGGGGAAATTTTGGTTCTGCCAGTGACTGAGAGAACGAAAGGTTCATACTGAATGAATCTCTGGATCCCTTTCCCTTAAGAAAATAAATAAATAAATAAATTCCTGGAATGATCAGGTGCCTGAACTGTTGATTTTAAGCCACTGAGTGCAACTTTAGCATTACTTAAATATATTTGCAGACATTCAGTATAATACATGAATATATAGGATACTGCCTGTTATATTATGCTAATGGCATAATACTTTCTAACCTGTAACTGTGGGCAGTAGGGAGGAACACTTTCATCCCACTCCTGTGCCCCCCATAACCAGGTATACCCCCCCAGATAAATTGATCATCCCTGAATTATGTATGTAATTATGTATATTATGTATGTAATTTTAGTACTTTTGTTTTTCTGACTTTTTTTTTTTAATTTCATATTTTCTGTTTCTCTTTGTAGTAATTGTAGTTGTTGGCATGAAAATACAAGCAGGCTTTTATTTTTTAATAATACAGATTATTAAGAACCACTTGTCTATAATTTTCTGCCAGCTTTGATAACTTCAAGTGCAACTCTGGTTTGTAGGTATCAGTGGTACCTGTTAGAGCCCACAGATGGCCTTTGCAGTGTACTTCTAACTGCAATCCATATGGGTTCCTCATCAGAGAGCACTTTACAGCTTTCATCAATACAGGAAAATTGAGTTCAGTAATAATAAAATTATGTCCACGTTTTTCCTGGTGGAAGTAGATTTTTGGCTTGATAGCCAGTATGGACTTTGGCTGCCTTCTGATCCAGCACGACAGTTTTTCTGAGCCAGCGTGGCAGTTTTTCTGAGCCAAAAAAAGCTTTGCCTGCTGCAAAGAATCTAGCACGTTTCTCATTAATATAGCTATGAGTTAAGCATTACATATATATATATATAAATAAAATAGGTAAATATATAAGCAAACCAAGATTGAGCTCGTGCCTGAGTATATTTGTGAACTGTGCACAAAATGTGGTGACCAACCTTAGTGTCTGCACCCAGCGTTCAGAGGAATGCCACTGGCAGAACTGGTTACCAAGCCCCTGTTTCTAAATAAACATAACCTTGCTTTACACCAGTTTCAGTCAGAAGATCTAAATATCCACTGCACTTTTGTAGGATAACTGATGTGGCTTAGAACGTGATCTTGAGATGCTCTTCAAGATTGCTGATGCAGTGAAATGACATCCCGGGGAGGGGATCCTGAGATGCTGACAGTGTTTGTGACTTAGGTGGGTGCTGCACCTAGAGGCATACGCTGGGGAAAAGTCCTCTTGAGGCTTTTGAGATGCTGGGGTTTGGAGCAGTCCCTGTGCCCGTGCTGCGTGGTGGGTCAATGATCCCAAACCCTCGTGAAGGAGGAAGCAGATTGGCAGCTGAGGCCACCAAGGTCACAGAGTTACTCCCAAGATTTAACTGCCCCATAAAGGAGCTGCTGTCATCATCTGCTTGCAGATGCCTCCTGGAGATCCCCTGAGGTTTCTGAGAGGTACTGTGCCTGTTCTGTAGCTCTTTAGGGCTGCCTGCTGGAGCTGGCTCTGTGTAGGAGTGGGCTGCCTAGTTCACTTATAAAATCATTCAAAGGCTTCTTCCTCCATGTGATAGTGGCTGGAAGGCAGCTCTTCTGTGGAGGCTTTGAGGGAACTTTAAATGATTAATTGTTCGTGTTAGAGTTGGTGTGTAGTAGAAATGCAGCTACAACTCTAAACGTGTGTATACTCAGTAGTGCTCTTAACACATTCCACGTAATGCGTGCCATTTGGATGTAACGTTATATCAAATGTATCGTGGCATTACAAACCACTTTGACCTGTTGAAATGCTGCCTCTGCTGCGTGGGCAGAGAGTGCACATTCACTTCACCTCCTTTGGTATCTGACCAGTGGTTTTGTGAGCGTTACCCGAGGGCACTCTGGATAACTGCTGGATAACTGCTGAAAGAGGTGACTTGCATACAGCAGAAAATATTTAAAGGCTAGTGTGGTATATTTGCTGTGGCATTCTGTTTCTAATAACTTGGTTAATTAATCTTGGCTTACAATTACTGTTTGCACTGTAGTAACAAAGCTTGAATTGTACTAAGCAGAAAGGACTGAGAAAATGAGCTTGTCCTGTTTATTTTTAAGCCAGTAGTAACACAAAGCATAGAACACCATGCATACGGACACAAAACTTTCACAGTCTATTTTTCTTTCCCTGGTTTTTAGGTTTGAGAGTCTCATTTTTAGACATCAGAGGCTCCTTGCAGTCTCCTGGCTTTAACCCCTGCTTTCCTTTGTGCTCTCTCTTCACACCCTTTTGTTCCAGGGATCCCCTGCAGCACTTGTCTTGCTTGTCCTGATTTTGGAGGCTGTTGTCTGTGTCAGCTGCTTTTAGTTGCTCCCTATAATAGAGCCTCTGTGCAGCTCATTTTCTACCTTCTCCATCGCCCTGCTTTTCACCCCCTACTCTTTTCCTTTAAATGATCCTACTCCTGCTTTTTGATTCAGCAGCTGTATGTGTAATCCTTCCAGCAGGTCCCCCTTGCTCCTGTCATTGCTACTCTCACTGGTTTTTTTCCTTGCTAACTTGAGTCCACAATTGTATTTCTTTTTAACACATCTTTTCCTTGTGACCACTTGTTCCACCTCTTCCTACTAACCTTTAAAATTTACCTGTAGCCTGATTTTTTTTTTTTTTAATTTTGAATTTTAATGTGAAATACAGACATCTTAACAGATGTAATCCTGTATGCAAGCTAACTTTCTGCATCTCATGTAAGCAGGGTTTGGCAGGTGATGTCACAGAGATCCTTTCCTTGAAGCAGCAGGTAGTTGGGGGGATCTAGATTTTCCTGAGAGGGTGATTTTGAGTTGTCTTGCACCAAAATCAGCAGCTCTTTGTCCATCCCTTAGCACATTCCCTCATAAGATGGGTTGTCTCATACCATTAGTTCTCAAGTTATCACATACCAGCCCCAAAAATGCTGTTGAATGAGTGTTAGCCCTCTCTTTATATTTGATTTATGATTTTTTTTTTTTAATCTTTCAAGATTAAACAGTCAGAGTATTAGTTTTCCTTTCTTGGTTCTCCCTTTAGATTACTGAATGTCATTTTCTGCTAGCCCTGGATTTGTATAGAAGGTCTGTTCCATTATTGTGAGAGGAAGTGCTGGCTTATGATGATGATCAGGGTGCTAACCATTTATCTCAAAAGAAAAGGGTGTGACATCCTTGGCTTTACTTAAACGTTTTGACTAGGAACTACAAAGCTCCTGTGTGTCTATATATGTGTGTTTATGAAACTGTTTTTGAAACTTGCCCATAAGCAAGGGTTTGACAGTTGTGCTCCTTGGAAACTGAATTTGCTGGCAGAGTGGGATAATGGAAACTTGCATTCTCATCTGCTGACTTGTCCTTCAGGCACTCTTTGGATGCATGGCTGCTATAGCATATTTTCTGACTGCAGTAAGTTACTGAAACATCAGTAAGTCCCGACCTGTGAGCTCTAAGCCTTCTCCCAAGTAACTGGTAACACAGAATCATGTGGCCAAAATGAGGGTGTCTCATATGTGTGCTGGGCTTAGGTCCGGTTGTGTGAGGAGCAGCTGCTGCTGTGTATTCTTCAGGAAAAAAAGGTGGCAGCAGAGAGATCAGTAGATGTTGTGACCTGGTTCCTGGCTGTGGTGTAGGGAGAGCAGAGGAGAACGATGGCACAAAGCAGACCAAAGGTCAGAGTGATGATTCTGTAAGTGGAGGCTGGGCATCTCTGCATCCTCAGTTGGTACCCTGAGTAACTCTGCAGAATCCTCTAAAAAAATAAAAGAGAGGGAAAACCCAAGGGCAGAATCTGATGTAATGACACAATGCTGCTTACCATTGTGGAGCTAAAGTTTGGTTTCAGGGTTGAGTTTTTGACCCTAAATGTATTCTATACTAGGGGAGCAGGAGCAAGGCATCAAATAACACTTCGGCCTAAGACCTGTTCCTCAGAGCTTAATTTTCAACAAGAAGCTTAAGAACAAGAACAAATAATAATAATAAAAAAACCCCAACTTGGTATTAGTCACTTAAAGCATTCAGAAGTTGTTTGATGCAGGAGAGGAAAAAGGATCTCTCTTAAGTTCTCCCTGAGGTCCAGGGTGAGAGGGGATGCATGAGTCTTCCTCCTGCTCCCTGCTCTCTTCACCACCTTGAGGTAAGCTGTGAGTTTTTATATTCCTGTTCCTATGTTCGATGGGCATTGTACCTTGCAGCTCCTTTCATGTACTGCTTCACAGCCCTCGATATTTTCACATAAATTTTCTTTAAAAAGCCTTTTTCTCTGAGACCTGGTGCAGATTTGGTAACACTATTGGCTTCGCTTAGTAAGGTTGGATTTAGATAGTGAAGAAACAGTTTACTTCTGTTGTAACATTAGTTGTGGTGTGTCACTGTTGAATTTTGACTACAAGTAATACTATGGTACTATGAGAAGCTGTCAAGTACTAAATATTTAGTGTGGCTCTCAGCTAAAACTTGTGTGTAAACCAATCATGGCATAGTCACTTTTATCAAAACTCAGTAGCAAGATTAATTTTTACGCTTGTATTAACCTAGAAGGAATGAGAACTCTGTGGCTAGACTTCCAAATTGCAGACCTGTGGCTTTGAACCTGTTTTTCCTTTATTTAATCTTGGTTCTAGTACAGATATTACTCCCCACAGTCTTCTCCGTGTTTGGAAATTATTTGGCTCTATTATTTCCCTTTCACATTTGTTGAAGCATTTTATTGTTACTTGGTGGGAGTAAGGAAGAAAATGTGTATGAGGGTAGAACATCTCCTCGGTGTAAGAGTACATAATATTTCTGGATGAAAGGGAATGTGATGCCAAAGCCAAATGTTTAATTTTGAAATGATTTGTTTATTTCAGAGAGATTTTATTCAGAAAAGTGAGCTGTGGAGAAATTTCTGGCAGAAGATAAAACAGTAGGAGAAGATTTAGAGGAGTTTGGAAAGTTTAATTCAAGCATCGGAGCTGAGAGTGGGAATAAAGGAGGCTGAGAGTCCAGCATCACCAGGCAGTGTTGGTCTCTATTGAATGTATATTTGGCTCATAGAAACGTAGAGCAGCTTCCTTCTGTCCTTACAGGAGCACTCCTGGCAGAAGGGTTTCAGTAAATCCCCTCTCATCCTTTTCTCCCCTCAGCGAATGGTGTTTCTCTCTTGGTTTTGTGTCCCTCGCTTTTGACTGAGGAATTATCAGTGTCTTGTTGCTGTAATAGTGGCAGAGCACTCACAAGTACTATTCTTTGGGAAAGGGCCTCGTTTAAACTGGAGGAAGATACACAAGAAATAATTCAGTTGACATAAACGAATGCTGCCAACATTCCAGACAGAAAACGCAGTCTTGGCTTTAAATTTAAAGCTAAGGTTTTAAAGAGCTCCAGGACAGGTCGTTTTGAAACCTGTTTTAGTTTCAGAAGTAAAAGGGTTGGAGTTTCCTCTGCACTTGGATTTCGGGAACGGTAAGAGAGAATTCCTTCTTGTTCTTTATCTTGGTGTGTGTCCTATCAGGAAATTAAAAGCATAGCTTTGAGTAACTATCTCATGGTCCAGTCTTCTTCAGGAAAATGTGCAGATGGGTACCAGCATAAATTTACTGGTATGAGCTGTTCCTTACTGGAATCTAACATGGTATCTTTCAAGATGCCCCTTTGATTACATACATAAGCACAGAATCAAGAGTGATATCTTGTGTCCAGTGATTGTATTTACCTGTACTGCTCAAAGACCCTGCTTCTAGGAAGTACCTTATTGCCTGAAAAATTCTCTAACATAGGAGAAACAAGTGTTCAGTAACTCCAAATTCAGGTAAAAATCCATGGAGCATTGCCTTGAGAGTTAAATTGAGAAATAACCTCTTCTCTTCCCCTTCCTTCTCTTCCCCTTCCTTCTCTTCCCTCACTGCTACCCATGCCTTTTTATATTGGACAAAAATTCTTGCCCAAGTGACCTGCTAAAAAATCCATAAGTCTAAGAATTTATTCCGTATTTGAACTGACAGTAAGCTGGAAAGTTCATGAGAACAGTGTCCGAACAGGGCCCTTAAATTATTTAGTGCTCTGTGAGCTGGAAAGTTAAGATTTTTTTTTTTTATTATATGTATTTTTCACATTTCCCTACTGCCAAGAGGTAGAGTGAATGTTTTTTTTTTTGCATAAAATAGTTGATAAATTGCTTAAGATTATAAAGTGAACATGGTCTAGAAATGGACAGTGTACTTTTGATTTGTTTTGCTCTCCTTAAACAGCTTTGGTTGGGAATTAGTGCATTTTTTGATCTGAACAAACATCTCTTCCTCTTTCTAGTTAAAAAGTGAATATGTGATTTTTCTATTGGGGAACAGAAGGTCAGCAGTTCAATTTTATTTTCAGCATTTTATAGACAGTTTAAAGTGAAATCCCTTGAAAAGTAGGTAGCAGTGTTTCAAGGGATTAGCCGTAAAACGTAGCAATCCACAGTGATTCTGAGCTTTGTCCTTCTGTGTGAGATCAAGGTTAAACTTCTTATGTCTGAGGACTGTTCTTTGTTTATACAACACAGAAATGTACTAACACTTCCAGTGAAGTGTAATTCCTGCAGACCACTAAATGGTTGAGCTAGGGGAAAAGAAGCAGCCATGGAAGCAAATCATTCAAACGCTTTTCTTTTTCCATTTCTCTCCCTTCTCCCTCTTTCCTCCTCCCTTCTCCCTCTTTCCTCCTCCCTTCTCCCTCTTTCCTCCTCCCTTCTCCCTCTTTCCTCCTCCCTTCTCCCTTTCTCTTCTTTTTCTTTAATCTTGAAAGAAATTCAAGGATGTTTCCTTTTATAAAATGTCATGGTGTTCACCATATCCTGAGTGACCAGCTGTTTTAATTTCAAGGTGAGAAGGAAGGTTTATTGATAGTGAGGATGAAAGTGTGTGAACAGCAGTACACTTAATTTGTTCTTCCACGGAGCATGTTTCACCAGTCTATCGTATAGATAATATAACATATTATAGCATATATTATTGTAACATAATTTCCTCTTAGTAGAGCATCTGCTCTTTTTTGTTGTTGTTGTTGTTATGGACATGGGTGCTTGGCTCCATCCTACCCCTTTTTTGTAAGGAACTGGGGAGATGTTGGAAGGTGTAAAATGATTTGTAATTTTTTTTTCTGTGTAGACACCTAATGTATGTTGTATTCTTTGTGAACTTAGCCCTCTCTTCTGTCTTGTTTTAGTTTGTTTGTTTTCATGTATTTTCAAACGTATAGGTAAGTTTAAATGTTGTCTGCTGGGAGGAAGGGAGAGATAACCGTCCAGAGTAACACTACCAAGCATTAAGCTTATCTGTGTCTCTGACTTAGTAGAGACACCCATAAAGCAGCGTGGAGATGTGGCCATTAATCATCGCTGCTGTTTTAGAGGCAAAATGAGGTCCCTTTTCCCAAAAGTTTCTTTTAGTGCAGTTGAGCTATTTATTAGCTGCATGGCTTTTCTGAGATTTCAGGAGGAGAGGAGCTGATGCTCCTTTCTGACCCTCTCGCTGGATTTGTCCAAATGTGAGGCAGCGTTTGGGGTTCTGTTGTGTTTACTCTGCAGCCAGGAAATACAGCCCAGAAGAGCTGCTGCCTCCCTGTTTGTCTCACGCCTTTTGCAACCGAAGGGTCTGAAAATGTCCTCTCTGCACACTCTGGGTTTTACCCTTGCTGTCTAGAATGTGGAAGGATGGGGCCAGGCTCTTCTCAGTGGTGGCCAGTAACAGCACTAGGGACAGTGGCCATAAACTGGAAAAGAGGAGGCTCAACATGAGGAAATACTTCTTCACTGTGAGGGTAACAGGGCAGTGGAACAGGCTGACCAGAGGTGGAATTCCCATCTCTGGAGACTTTCAGAAACCAGCCAGACATGTTCCTGTGTGATCTACTCTAGATCCTGCTCTAGCAGAGTGGTTGGACTAGATGATTTAAAGGTCCCTTCCAACTCCTGCCCTTCTGTGTAAACCATTGCCCTTGATGGCAACGCCTTTGAAGTAGAACAAGAAGCTTTTTGCCCTAATAGGGGAAAATGTCACTGCAGGTTGGGTCAACAGTAGTTGTATCTGCGTAGGCTGCTGATGGAGGCAGAAGGTCCTGCAGCCACTGCCAGCACCTGCCTGCTGGTAGAGCTTGTAGCAACAGGCACAGGAGAGGAGGAGGCTGAGACCAGGTGGCACGAGCATCTGAGGGCTAAAGGCTGGAGAAGGGGCTTGGTAGGAAGGGGTATTAGCTGGCTGGCTGCAGCTGGAGTTGCTTTATGTTCAGGTGGGTCAGTTTTTCCCCCCCTTCTTTCAGCAGACTAAAACCAGGGGTAAGTTAATCATTCACACTCCTTGGGTTTTCTGATAAGTATATCATAAAAGGGTACGAAAAGATGCAATTCTGTATAGTCTTCAAGATATGAGGAAATACCTTCTTCCAAAAACACCATCTGTATTGGGTGAAGCACTAATAAAGTCATCTAACCACAAAAATCCTCTCTCTTACTCTTTTTTTGTCTGGTTTCTAGAAGGCTGTATGTTAGAAGTACTGTCTACTAATCTTTGTCCTGCCTTCTGAATGAAATAAAAAAAACAAATTTCCCACACAGCCCACCTCCCCCCCACCAGACAAAGTGAAATGTGTTTCCTTGGGGTTTCTGTTTTTTTCTTTTACTCTATGGTTGTCCTTAGCTGATTTCCTAATAGTCATCCCATGGGTAGGGAAAAACTTGAGCCAGGTTTTTATTATAAGCCCTTTGCTTTATGTGCTGGTGACCATACTCAGCTTAGCTAAAGACCTATTGGAGTGTCTTCTCTGTAACTTCTATTTCTATTATCTACCTTTTCAGCAGAGGTAAGTAATAAGGCTCCTAACTAGTACTGCAGAGCATTAGCATATGTTGCTATAATACCAGCTTGTTCCTGTAGAATACCAGGTTTTTGTCCTTTGAAATGGAATTTTAAATCTAAATCATCTGTCAGAAGCTAAAAACGAACACTGCTTACTTTATAATAGGCGTGCTGTTCCAAAAAGGATATAGAAATGTCCTTTTCTTTTTAAGTAAGACATCAAAAGCTTTTTAGAAACGTAGCAGAGTGCTTATCACACAAATAGGGAAGATAGCACTTAGAATTACGTGTTTTAAAGACTGTCACATTGATTAAGCGTTTGTATCTTGAACTGCCCCAGAACAGGAAATTTTGTGTCATAGCAGTGTTACTAATGAAATTACAGAAAAAAAGAAAAAAGACTAAAAAAAAGAACTGGGAAGGTTAGCTTGTATGAAGGTCATAACATGAAGCAGAGTGAATATCACATAAAATTAGGGTGGTATTGCACGAATTGATAGAAGGCCAGAACTCAGCCTTGTGTTCTTAATAATAGTTTCCAGACTCTTGTGACAGTATTGTGTCCTCTTCTTGCAACTACAGCCTTTCCTGAGACTGTGTGCTTCGGTTTATGAAGCTGTGCTGGTCTCAATATGAGGTGACCTTGGCTTACAAGAAAGGGGGAAAGATGTGAGGCAGGGGATTGCCCTCATTGCCCTCACCTTGTGCTGGGCAGCCTCTACCTTTGAGGGCATCCTCGCCGCTTGCCTGGTAGACATTGGTGCCACACCTTCCTGCTGCAGTGAGGCTTGGAGAGCTGGAAAGGGCCTGGTCATCACCTACAGCCATCAGAGATGGCCATCGCTAAGACTCTGGGCTGCACACAAAACGTAGGTGGGGCTCGGCGAGGAGATGAAGGCTCTGTGATTGAAACTATTCCTTTTACTAACACGGTGAGTTTATGTTTTTAAAAAGAACATTTGAAGCAGCTCCTGCATATTTCATTCGGGCAGACTGATTTGTGGGATGGGCTTCATGAAAACATTGTGTGGGATTTTCTTTTTGGAAACATCCCATTATACGTTACTATTTAATTTATATATATAAAGTGAGTTTTCGTTTTCGTTGAATGGTGAAGTGCTGTACTGACTTCTTAGCAGAAAGGATGCATTTCTGGGGTGTTTCTCATCTGTATTCTTTATTTCTTTGTGTGTCTTTTACAAAGACTTCTAAGCCACGTATAAGACAGAAAAAACCAGCTTGACTTTCGTGCTCTATTGGAGCCACGCAGAAATTCGTTACCACTAAACTAGTCTTGAGGTTTCCTGTTTGCAGTTTCTGTGTAACACAGGATACAGGGCACGGGAGTGTAGCTGTATTAGAGATTGGGATACCAGATATGTTGTGGGGCCGAGAGGAGCTGTCAGAGGCATCCGGTTGAAGAAACAAAACCCCAAACCTCACAGCATCGTGCCCTGAAACAATGGTGGGCAACACGGAGGGGAAGAGGGTTTGAGGTGTGCAGGGCCAGGCTGTTGGGTGGTAGCCTCAAGCTGAGGTTCCTTACCTAGTACAGGGGTGAATTACTGGTTAATTCAGACTGATCCCTCACTTTTATTTTGAAGATAGACAGCCCACTTATTTTAGCAAGAAGTATCATCTAAGAAGCCCCACACTTGTGGCACCTGCAGAAATGGGCCATGCCAGGGCAGTCCTGCCTGGGGCACGTGGGCTGCAGCACCTCCAAGGTGATCAGTGGGTCCACCCCCTGTATCACCCTCACAGTTCTAGCTCTAGTTGGTTTATTACTTTTTTTTTTTTTTTTCCTGAGTTGACTCATAAGAAAACCAAGTACTTTTGCACCTAAGAACAACTGTTTGGAACCTGCCAGAAAGGCTCATGGTGTCTGCTGAGCTTGCCTTTGAAGTCATCCCTGCAGCTGGGTCTCACCTTTGGCTGACTGTTAAACTGGTCAGCGTGGGTGTGGGTAGGTGGGTAGACCTAAACCAGGAGCTGAAATGACGTGAAAAAGGTACAGAAAAAATAGTGGTGTGGTTTGGTTTGGTTTGGGTTTTTTATGCCTATCTTCCTTAAACCCCTTTTCATAAGTACTAATTGCACATCTATAATCTGCTGGTATGCTGTGTGGGTTTTAGGTGGGTCCTTTGTCTCCTTCCCTTATTTATAGGATTAGAGTTCAACGGACTACTTGGTGGTGTCGTTAAGGATCGTACAATTTATGCTTTTGAACTGGTGGCATGACTGTAACTTTCCAGAACTTCCTCGTTGCCCCATATTTTCCTCAGATTTGATGCTTAAACTGTGAAAGCATTGTGGACAGCTCTACTGTCTTGAGGTGCATTTGAAGATTAGAAGTGTTTAATTTTCCTTATTATTTTTATATCCTAATTACTGACAGAGAAGGAGATGGTTGTCACTGTAAAATCCCGTATTGTAGAAATAAGTATTAAGCATCTTTTTCCTACACCATGTGCAGGAAACTTAACGTTACATATAATTCTGTATTTATTCTATTGCTAATATTTAATTTATCCTAGACACAGTTTAGTAACTTTTAGTAGTTCCTAATGAGCTGAACTGCACTCCTTTTGATACTTGCAGTTTGCATTTCTTGACTTGAGCTTGTTGCTATCAGTTTTTCCTTTTCAAAGAAAGGACTAAGGAGAGGGGACACAGAAAACCTCTAGAGCTTTTTACCTCACTCTTTAAACAGAATATTCTTTTAACCATATAATACTATGTTCATAAATGCTAAATTGTAAAAGTAGGCTGACAAATGTAATGAAACATCCCTCCTTTGCAGAGGATCCATTTATTTACATCTTTATTTAAGTTTATTTTTTTACAGCTTCCACTCATCCTTGCTTTCAGCTTTGGAAAACTGACCCCCTTAAAGTACCAGCAGCAGCTTCTATTGATTGTGACTGTGTCTTCAGTTTGCACATCAAAGGAAATTAGATAATAATCACTTGCACTTACTCAGCTATCACTTTTAGTTCGGTAGTCAATGCATCCTAATGAGACCTAATAGTAAAATACACCAAATTAATTGTCAAGCTTGTGTTAAAAAAGTCAGCAATTTTAGGCAGCCCAGGTATGTAGGGTTGGGGTTTTTTTCTGCTCAGGTATCAGTTTGACACCTTGGAAGGGCACTGCCAGATGATGACTGTTTGGTCACTACAGCTACTTAGTTAACTTTTTCGAAAAGAGGAGGCGAGTATTTTTACAATAATTTTTGTGGCAGTGACCTCTTTCCAAAGCAGTGTGTCCTTGAGGTGGATCAGCATGCAGTATGTGCAGTATTAAAGTGTTAAACTGCCGAAGCAGTTACACAAGGTGGCCTTTGTGTGATCCATCTTCATTTGTCGAAGCACCAAAGCACGGAGAGGGTTTTCCTGGTTTTAGCAAAGGGCTGTGATTTGCCATCATTTGGATCAGCTTGTTTACTCATTTGAAACCTCTACGTTTTGAGATTTTCTTGTAGCAATCATTGGAAATGTATTTTGCTTGGTTTAGGTTAACTTTGACCTTTGCATGAAGGAGCTGCTTTTTCATGTCTCTTCATGTTTTTTCAAACATACATACTTGAAGTATCAAAAATGTTGTGTTCTACTGGAAATAACTAAAAGTATGTCCAAAAGGTGTATTCTTTTTCACAAGCCCTCACTGGAATTCATACTTCTGTTCTTTTTCATGCCTTCTGGGTTCTGTCTTTGAGTTTGGTGCTTTACTGATCTGCAAGAACCAAACGAAACAATCTCTGATGTAGAGAGATGCACTTTTTAAAAACGTTCCTTCATGTCAAAACTATTCATCCAGGGTGATTAAAAAACCCCCAACAACCTAACCACACGCACGCATCCAACAAAGAAAACAACTCTAAGTGCAAGAAAACTTGAAACCTCCTGAAACGGTAGACAGGCTAACCAGAGATTGCACCTCCATAAACAAGAAAGCTTCAGACTTAGAGTGTACTTGAGATGAAGTGATCTAATGCAGGGTTTTTATTAGTTACAGAGCACAGTAAGCACATCCGCCTACTATGAAAGAGGCCTCGATGGAAAAACACCTTTTTTTTTTTTAATGTACCACAAGTGTGTTACCTTAGAGGACTAAATATTGCCTGTTTCCTATAACAACTGCAAAAGATTAACCAAGTGGACATTGGATCCATGTCCATGATCCTGCACGTGCTGCGGGATTCAAAACCCATTCTGATTTTTGGAGTATGGGAGCAGAAGGAGGAGGGGGTTGTTCAGCCTTTCAATTGTAGAGAAAACTGTGGTATGTCAGTAGTAGCTTTTCATTTTCCCAAGATAATTAACTAAATACCGTATAGTTATTATGTCTTATGTAATGTATAATGTAAAATGCATAACTGATATGCAATATTATGTACATCAGTGTCATGTAAAAGCCTCTGTATTAATTTAGTACCTTTCTTTCAGTGTGTCTGAGGAGGACATCCAATTCCAGAACAGTCTGGTATATCAATTGTCACTTCCTATTAATAGAAATTTTGCTTGTTCCCTTGGTGAGGGATTAAATTTCAAGCATTACTGTCAGTCATTTTTCAGCCATGTTCCTTTTTGCAAAATAAGTTGTGAATGAGCAGAGCGACTGCTTCCTTTCTCCCTGCACCTTTAAAGCTCAAGCATACCTCCTGTTGGCACTATCCCAACTGATCACATCCCTGATGGAACCCTGAGCCTTCCTCCGGGAGGTAAGAAAAGATGCTACTTTTCTGCCCCTTGGGCCAGGGCATTAAACGAGTAGGAGTGTTAACTTGGGTCAGTCTGTTAGGAGAGGATTCCAGGTCAGCTGGCATGCTGGAATGGATCCTTTCTTATTTATCAATGTGAGAGAAACACAGTAGCCCTCTGTGGCGGGGGGGACCAAACATTCAGGCCTGGTATGAAGATTATGAGATCTGTGTAACAATTATATGTAATTTGAAATTGAAAATAACATCAACTGAGAAGATCTTTTGTATGAAAAATCCCTTGCAGATTTACAGGTTTGTGGGAGCAGATTCTCTTAAGTTCTTCTACATTCAAATTTCCATAATCCTAAATACTGCTTGTGTGGTTCAGTTTTAAGCATTGGTTCAAAATGATGTAGGTGCTTCTTGGGTTTTTGTTCATTTGTGGGTTGGTTGGTTTGTTTGTTTTTCTTTTTTCAGACATGGCTAAATTCTTGAATCATTGATTCATTGAACCATAACCTATTCCTTTCTAGACTTTCTTCCGCTAAAGTCTACACGGGAGCTGCAGTACTAGATGTTCCACCAATGTCTGCCTCTGTTCTGCCCTAGGGTTAGCTAATGCTCCTTACCAGTCTGAGCAGGTTTTCAGTACAGTCTTCTTCCAGCTGGCTTTACCTTGGCTGGGTTTTTGTTCACTACCTTCCTGTCCTGGCAGATTTTTTCAGTTTATCCCTCTCTCCAAAGGGTATTTTTATGTAGGAACATTTTTAGGTGTGCTTCTGCAGTAGGGCAACTGCCCCTGAAGATGGGACTCCTAACAAAACCTAAACTAGAGGGAAGAAACAAAGGGGATGAAAATACCTGAACTCAATCTAAACTAATTAGTCGTAACATTTCAGCAAATACAATGTCAGTGAAATAAATAAGTGTACTACTGCTGCTAGCAATGAGGGAAACGTTGGGTTAAAAGGGCTTGGTCACATAGCCAGTGGCAAGAATTGCCTTTTAAAGGTCTTGGTTGTGGAGTTTTGCTTGTTTGCTTTTTTTAGTGTGGTGTCTTAGTTTTGTTTGGGGTATTTTTGTTTGTTTTATAAACTGGAAGTTGAATTAGCCTAAAAGGAAAGCAAATGACCACTAGATATGGTAAGCTAAAAACAAGGCTGGACATACACTTTTCAAAGTGGAACTGTCTTCTACTGAGAGATAATTGTGTTGCATTTCATACATTTACAGTTCCTTGCAGATATATTTCAAGGCTTTTACCTGATGCTTTTTAAAGTGGAGGGTGTTATCCTGCTGGGTATGAGAAGGCTGTATTTCAGCACCAGGACTCTCAAGCTTTTTGAGGAGGAACGTTCCAGAAGGTTGTACACTCTCAGCAGTAATGGATTTTCATTTTCTTGATGTGAAGGAGTCTCATGTTAACATTAGAACCTTTGGGGACCGTGGTATGTTTGTTGTGCAGTCTATAAGCAGCATACTAAAGAAACTTCATGTTTTGTGTGCATGTCAAGTTTTTATTGGACACTTGGATGCTTTGGAAGGCTGTATTCTTTTTTTTCCTTGTGTTTTTCCCAAATCTAGTTATGTTGTTTGCTTCTAATCTTTTGTTTGGCTCAGAGCTGTGTTGCAGAAGCATTTCGAAACTATTAATTCTACAGCCCACCTTCTGGGGAACAAATGTGCTTTTATTAACCTACAAGGAAATCTTAGCTCTGCAGATGTCACAGGAAGAACCTTAATGTCCTTGATGGACACAGTCTAATGAGTCAACCATGAGAAAGTAATTTTAAGAACTT
>WUAM01000281.1:3260200-3292208 GCA_024336885.1 Actenoides hombroni
CACAACCAAACTCCTTCACACACATTCATACAAGTTGAAATGGGCAGATGTTTAGCTGCATTATCTGATGCATTTTGACTCTCTGTTAAGTCCAGTCCCCATGTGGGTAGGGATGCTTCTGCCATTAAGCATTCAGCAAAAGCTGGAGTGCTTTACTGAAACGGCTTCTGGGGGAGCATCCCACTTGGAAAATTTGGCTTCTTCAAACTTCTGCCACAAGTGTGTCATGCTAAGGGTCTGCTTGGGAAATGATAGGATTTCTCAGGCAGAGTGGTAGCTTTACACATCGACAATAACTGGAGTTGTAGAAATCGAGTAGCTTTGGGGCTCCCTGTTCTGGGTGAAGTTTGGAGGACTGTATAGTTGACGTCGTTGGGTCTGCTGTTTGGTCTCTTCCTGTGCTTCTGTCTTTGCCCAATGCCTTGGGAAAGCACTTGGCAACTCTTAGAACAGAGGCCATTTCAGTTGTTTGGTTTTGGTTGGGTTTTTTTTACTTCAGAGATATAGGAAGAGTTTAATAGTTTTCCATCAGTTGCTAGTCAAATATTATGCCTAATGTGTTGTTTTCATTATTATAAATATGCTGTAATCTTGATAGATAATTTTAACTTGCCTGCATTGTGAAAACAACCTTTTTTAGAAATGAAGCCTCTGTGGTGGCTCCATCAGCCAACTGCATTGATGGTGCCCTATTTCTTCATGTTCTCCATGTCCCCAGAAATAGTGAGGATTGACCATTTTACAAGTGCTGAGATAAAATAAACCGATCTAAACTGGAGAGAGAGATGGTATTGACAGTGCTGGCCTTCAGACCGTGCTTGATTGCAGTTCCCCTGGGGCTACAACAGCTTATCGACCTGGAGGCTCTCGGTCTGTTTGATGTGAGTCAGAAACCAGGGCAGGTTACTGGAGGCTGTGGTCCAAAGCTCAGGCTCTCCTGTGACATTGTCAGTTGGGAGTATTATTTGGGGCAGGGGGAACAAACACTGAAGGGTATAGTGACTTGTTTCTTGTAAAATCATTGATTCCACCTGCATAAGTCACAGCCTGCTTCAACTGTGAGGGTTGTCATGTTTCTGCTCCCTTGGTCAAAGCATCATAATTTCTTTTCTGATTCATCTCGGGCTCCCCCCAGCTATGCAAAAGCCTGTTTGAATAAATGTCTCGATTGTTTTCTGATGGGAAAAGGAAAACTTAAGCCTGTTGATTTCAGCTTCAGATGTTCAAAAATGCCCTCCTGCCTTGGCCAGGAGGGATGGCTTTACATTGCTGGTGCTTTCCAGAGCTTTGCTGTCAAATAGGTTGGCAACCGGAGCTCAACCCTGTGTGATGCTCTTCTGGAAACAAAAATGAGTCCACTCTTGTGTCTTATGATTATAGGTTAACTTTAAATAAGGAAAACACTTTTTATTTGAGAGTAGACTATTGGGCTGTCTAGCATGCAGTTTTCACAGCTCGCACTGTAGCTAAAGGGAGAAACCGTGTGTTTGTGTGTTTACAGCCAGCAGAAGGAACCCTTTCTGAATATAGGTGTTGGCACACACTGAACAGAATTTCTGAATGAGGTCTGTGAGCTTTTTCATTTCCGTTTCTGTCACGTAAATCGTTAGGTACCAGTGGACTGCTAAGAACCAGGCAACAAAGTCAAAGAATGTTACAAAGGTCTTTCGACATTAATAGCTCAAATTACGCTAGGAGTTGTTTCTACTGATCCGTAATTTAAAGGAAATCTACAGCTTTTGCTTTTTTAAAGACATAACCTGCTACATTGATTTTCAGAGATATTCTCACCAGCCACTCTCTCCCATCCTCCTCCACTTCCCTCTCCCACCAAAACCTCCAGCAGCGATTGCAGAATTTTAGGCAACCTCTTAGAATTGAGAGGCTAAAATCACCATGGTTTGGTTGACATTATAATATATTTAAATGTCACTGGTACTGGCACGGGACTTTCTTCCTGGCACGTTACTGTGCTCCCTCACATTGTTCCTGGTAGTTGCTGGGATGCGTAGGAAAAGGTGGAGGCACGTAGCTGTCTGCACGCGGCTGACAAATAGCTTTGGAAAAGATTGTCCTTGTTACAGGTAAGTTAACAAAGACAATTTATTCAGTCTTAACAGAACTCTGGATAAGTTTCAGGGGGAAGCGCAGAGCCACAAAGATGATTAAGGGAGTGGAACATCTCCCTTATGCTGAAAGGCTGAGGGAGTTGGGTCTCTATAGCTTGGAGGAGACTGAGGGGTGACCTCATTAACATTTATTAAGATGTAAAGGGCAAGTGTCAGGAGGATGGAGCCAGGCTCTGTTCTTTTATGTCCAGTGGTAGGACAAGGGGCAATGGGTGTAAGCTGGAGCATAAGAAGCTCCACAGAAACATAAGGAAAAACTTTTTCCCTGTGAGGGTGATGGAGCTCTGGAACAGGCTGCCCAGAGGGGTTGTGGAGTCTCCTTCTCTAGAGACATTTAAAACCTGTCTGGACACGTTGCTAATGTGACCTGCCGTGGGTGGTCCTGCTCTAGCAGGGGGGTTGGACTAGATGATCTTTTGAGGTCCCTTCCAACCCCTAACATTCTGTGATTCTGTGACTCTTCTCCATGCCTGACTTGTGCCCAGCACAGAACTGCGGTGAGCTGGGATCTTCCCAGGAGCAAATTGGGACCAAGAGCTTCTGATAAAATGCAGTTTAGTGCTTCACAAAACATTGTGAAGAAAGGCTTACTAAAGACACTACTCTCTTCTTGATGGCAGATTTCTCTACTGAGTTACATTGCTTCTTGAAGTAATTTTAACTTCCTTCTGAAAAAGTGGAGAACTTTATTTCAAGGCAGAAAAGTTAATATTTTAGTATGAAGATGAGGAACTAGGGCAGAAAGAAAATGTATTTTTGGAATGCAGGTGGATTTATTTATGTTTTCTCTCATATCAGAACACTGAATGCTGGGTGTGGGATATGGGATAGTTTTATAATGCTATATGTAAAAACTAAATGGGTTTTATAAATTAATTTTCGTATGTCTGAGTAATGTTTTATATAATTTGAAGAAGCAAATGCAATACACTATGGCTGGAGTTCTGTCAGGGTGCTGTCGTGTATTACTGGCAGAAAAAGCAAGAAAGGTCAATATGACTTCCCTTATTTCTAAAAGAAGTGTTCCAATCCATGAGCTTTTTCTCTGCATATCTTTCTAATTCTTCCCTGCCCTTCTCTTGCTTGCTTCAGAAGAACTCAAAGAAACAACTGAGTCAGAATTACATGATACAATTTACTGATGAGCATGTTTTAATATTTTGTTGCAGAAGTACTCCATGAAAGATGACAGAAGAAGTTATTGTTATTGCAAAGTGGGATTACACTGCACAGCAGGACCAAGAACTTGACATCAAGAAAAATGAGCGTCTTTGGCTATTAGATGATTCCAAGACATGGTGGAGGGTAAGAAACGCGGCCAACAAAACGGGATATGTGCCATCAAATTATGTGGAGCGAAAAAACAGCTTGAAGAAAGGTTCTCTGGTTAAAAATCTAAAAGACACATTGGGTAAGTCCTTTTGTATTTTGGAAGAAATTTAGTAGACTTTATGAGTTTCAGATTTGGAATGTAATGTGCATATAAATATATTTTAACATGCTTATTTGGATTTTTTTTTTAATCTTTAGGTTGAGGTGACATGGTGGATGATTGAGGGGGAGAGTGGGGATGGAGGGAGAATCATGGAAAAATCTTTAACAGGTTTTCATGCATCACATCCAGAAGAATAAGAGGTTATTTTTGTTCCAGTTTGTCAGAGGATGTGTCTTTTCAGTGGCTGAAGAACTGTGTTTTCATTGAGCTGCTAAATCTTCTCCTCTCATGCCAAGTACTCTCACTCAGAACTAGAAGGATGTGCACTGGATTGTTCAGCATAGCTATCATAACAAAGCTAAGTCACTTTATGAATGAGATGATAGGATGTGGCCATATGCAATGTCAGGGGTTAAGTTTCTGCGGTGTGAGATGTTCCTTCTGCTTCCAGTTCCTTAATGTGTGCTCCATTTTGTACTTGCACATAAATTCTTCACAACAGCATCTCAGAAAATCATATGCCTTTGAAAAATTGTGAGTCTATTTTGAAGAAATTTATTTGGAAGTCAGGTGAAATTTGTTTTTTGGGGGGGGTGTGTTTTGTTTTTTTCTTCCCCCAATGATTTTTAATAACTGATTAAATTACTAAAAAAATTAAGGGCTTTGCATAGGGCTAGGAAAGGTTAAACATAGCAATAAATAATCATTTTACATCTAGAGGCCAAAAAACCCTTCCTAGTAGTATTTTAGGGTGTAATAAGACGGAAACAGATAAGCACCCAGAGGTGTTTTGAGGTCATTTTTTGCTTGTATTTTGGTTTTTGCTTGAGTTTTGCAAGGTTTTAAATAGCAGAAGTTTATTCTGTTGCAATTTGCTGTAGAAAATACTGACTCTTCAACAGAAAAATTTAGCATTTGGGATTGGACTTGTTAGAAAGCAAAGTGGTTCACTTAAAAATACCATGGCAATAGCTCATGTAGCTAGTGTTGTGTCTAACAGGTTGGGTCTCTCGGTCAGTTATTATTGTGTTCTCCATTGCTGAGCTGCCATAATGTATATGGAGATTGAGGACTGCAAGATGAGTGGCAGGCAAACAAGGTTCTCACAAGATTTACCACGGTAATATTTAAAACCATAGGCCTGTCTGTGGATACTCTTGGAATATGCTCATGACAGTGCCAGCAAATGTGCCTTTTCAAAGATTTGTAGAGAGGATCAGCTCCAATACGCATTAAATAATTAGTTGTGACTTTAAGCTCCTCCTATAGGGGTTTACGTTGTTTAAAATACATATCTTTTGGTCTGAAAGCTACTTTGTGAAAGCACTGTGCTTCTGTTGTGATCATACATCAAGCGTTGCTGTAAAATAAGCACACACATTTCTACTTCTATCCAAGAGAAGTGTGTTTAAATGAAGGACCAGAGAGGTGTCCCACCATATATATGTGCTCACCTCCTTGATCTGAACAAAGCCCGGTGCTGCAGGGTGTTTCACTTGGCCATGGTGACAACCAGGGAAACGCTGTGAGAATGAAGCTTGGTGGTTTTGTGGCTGAGCCTTTGCTTGTGTTACACCTTCCAAGCCTCAGCCCTTTGCACGCACGTACGCAGGTTTTGAGGTTCTGAAGGACCGTTACTGCAACCTACTGATTCCCCTCTGCCTCTTCTAATGGTTTTCTCTGTGCACCGTTTGTTCAGCTGAGGAAGAAAATACCGTGTGGCAGAGCCTTAGCTTTTTCTTTTGCAGTGACTGCATTTATTTACTTGCTAAGCATACAGGGTGCCAAGCACCTTGTAGCTGAGGGCTCTGAACTGCTCAGCATAATGAAACTTATGTCTGTGCTGTGCACTGCGTATCTGTGCCGGTTTCTTTTTACCTTCCCTGGATCCGAGTCCTCAATTAAGCTCCAGTCTTGAAGCCTTTCTTGTCTTGCTGCATGGTAATTTCCCATTCAGAACAAGGAGAGCATGTGTCCTTCCTTAGAGGATCCTTTGTTCTGAGCGGCCATCAAGAATGCACTTCTCTTTTTTCCAAACAAAGGCTTGCAAATTGCAAGGCTGATGCTTGATCTAGTGAAACAGCTTTTGAAAGTTTTGCTGCGCCCAGTGAAACAAGTTCTTCAGTTCTCTTTATAGAAATGTCTAATGTCTCCTCAAACACCCCTCTCCCAAGATCACAAGAAAATGCACATTAAAATACCCGCTAACCCAGCACAAATGGGAATGGCGGTCACGACTATTAGTCCTTAAACCCAATCTGTTTCCAGCTTTAATCTTGAAGCTCTTACCAAAATATCAGGTAGTGAACTGAAAAAAAAGCCATGAAAGTCATTTAGTAATCAGTCGATAACTAATCATAAGTCTTCTGAAATCTCCAGAGAGAAGCAGCAGCCTCTTAGCTGCTTCCAGTGGCAAGGCTAGCGGGCTTTAGAGAGGGACCCTCTGATGTGTTTGGACCCACCTTTCGTACTTGCAGCCCTCCACCAAACTGCTGCTCCCATGCCGAGGCTCTTCTCCCTGCCTCTTCCTTAATCAATTACATTTCCTTGTCTTCAAAGCTATTTCACCTGAAAGCGTTGTTATCACCCCCGTGATGTAGTCTACGTGATTGCCCTGTAGCTATCAGCCACTCGTACACTTGCCCCCAGTAATTACTGGTGCTTGATTTATACTTGGTTCCAGATACTCGATAAATATGAGAAGTGCCAGCCATAGTTCAAATTGTGGCAGACCCTGTAAGAGCTATTACTGTTTAATTGATAACGCCCCTGGTTGACTGTTGAAGGTGCATCATCTAAACAGCTCTTAATCCGTGGAGTCTGTGTTCTCGTGGCAGGCTGGGGCACCAGTTAATACATCGCTGCCTTGTGCGTAAAAAGCCAAACACACCACAGAAGTTTACTACCTAAGTTGCATTGGTCGGGAAAACTTCTTAATCTCATCAGAGAATGAAGTCATGCCTGCTTGATGCTGAAAAGTAATTTTCCCAGAGCTCTGTTGACCGTCATTAATGGAATCTCAGCCCTTGAATACTTCAGTAGAACCTCATCAGCTTTCCTGTTGTTCAGCTTGGGGTTGGTGGAAGGTTCGTGCCCGTGCGGGCACCTAGAACACACTGCTTGATGGCTTGAAAACTCGGCCCGTTTTCAGCCACGCCTTTATGGCTTCTGGAATTTCTAATGAATTCCAGCATTTCTGGAACAGAAAATCAGCCAGCTCTTTTAAATATGTCGAGTGCACATTAATATGCTGATTAACAGTTGCTTAGCATATGTTCATTAAATCCCGGGCTGAAAAAAACAGCTCGCTTCAAATCTCAACTGACCCCCGGTAATTTCTGAAGAGAAACTTTTGGATCTTCCTCCCTCTTTTCCCAAAACAGCAGCCTTTTTCTGCCTTTCCCCTTCTAAGGGCATGCTCCACTATACTGCATCTGCACCGTTCACTCTGCCTTTCCCCTTCTAAGGGCATGCTCCACTATACTGCATCTTTGAAATCCTGTCACCGGGGAATTTTTCCGAAACGCAGCTTTCCGTAAGTGACTCTGGAACACTTCAAGACTTGTAATTTTGCTGTTGATGGCTGTCTTGTTTTGAACATGTTTTCTGTTTGATATACATTACCTCTGTGTTCTTAAATTTCTTCCTTGAGTGAACTCTAATGGATATGTAGCTACAATGACCCAGTTTTAATTATGGAAATGTAGTGTATAGGCCACCTATTAAGTATTTTAAATGATTCATCTTCTCATTCCCTTTTTTTGTCTTAACTGAGTGATACTGCAAGTAAAAAGTTAATGGCAATTTAGCCATTTCAAATTATACTGTCTTCTGTTTGCTCATATTGAATGAAATCTGGTAATTATTACTATTCTTAAGGCAAAAGGCAGCTTCTAGGGCTGTGATTAAAATTTCATCATCGTTCATTATAATGAAGTTTAAAATAGTTTCCTTGTACAGTATTTCTTTTGTGGGGAGGGAATTTTTTTTTTATTTTTTTTTTTTTTTCCCATTCGTTTTGATTAAGCCTTAGTAAGCGAGAGACCTCCAGCACACATCTTCCAAACTGCAGTTTTCTGTACTGTGCTTCTTCCCACGCGCTGGGGGTGGGAAGGAATTCCCATCCCCATTTGGATGGAGCGGGCGTTTGCCGGCGGGTTTCCCCTTCTGCAGCGAGCATGAGCTGGGCTTGCCGGCCAGGAAACCTTATCTGAAAGGAAGCAAAAAGAATTAAGAAGTCAGTTGTAAGCAAAATAATAAAACTTTTTTTTTTCTCCTTCTTTTTTTTTTTTTCATCCCTTTGCAAGGCGTTTTCCTGCAGCGTGCCAGGGGTGACCGATGTGACCCAGCAGCTGGGTCCCGTCTTCAGCAGCACCCACGAGCTCTTGAACGTTACTGCTTTTGCTTCCCGGGCAGCACTGCATGATAGGCATTTCCTAAAGGGGTCTGGTCTTGCTCCCTTTACTTGAGCAACCACGTAAGAAACCTTGAAGACGTTTCCACTCGGTTCTTGGTGTGGGATTTTGAACGGGTGCCCAGAAAAGCAAGAAGGGTTATTAAAAGGTATTGAAAGAGAAATTGGACACCACAAATACAGGAGATGCGTTTGCAAAACGCGTAGGAACAATATAAATACTAGAAATGAGCGTTGGCAGTGATGACAAATAAGAGTAATCTCGGTAACATTTTACAGAGATGTTTAAATTGCACGAGAGAGCCTCTTCAGGTGACTTCTTTATTAAGCTTCTGCAAGGCAGCAAAACATTTCTGTAACTCCTTCATTGTAATGCACTCGGCGTGCCAGATTTTCACATGGAAAGTAGGAATTGCCAGGTGAGATGGAAGGTACAGAAACCAGTCCTTACTTGCATCACTGTTGCTAGTGTGTTATTTCAGAAGCCTTGTGAGGATCCAGCAGCATTTCCTGTGTTCACCAGCCTCCGCAGTGTCTACCTGGCTCGGTCTGTACAGCAGCTCCTGAGTGCTAGATGTACTATTGCTTCCAGGAATCAACAGTTTTACACCTCCCCCCTTCTCCCCTGCTTATTTTTATTTTGTTTATTTGAAAAGAGTTGTTGGGGTTGTTTTTTTTTTTCCCCATTTATAACTTCACATTTTCCCATTTGAAAGCCATTTAATTCCGCCTTCCCTGAGCCCTTCTGGGAACTGCTGGGGAAGTCAGCTCTTTTTGCTTTAGACAGTCCCTGCCTAGTGAAACGCACAGAAATGCGGAATAAGTCATTTTGTAATCCAGTGTTTTCCTTAACATTGGAAAGCAGATGTTTATTGTACTTCCTTTTTAGATAAAAATATTTCAACTTAAAACTGTTACCATCATAGTTCTGCATACCATGGGCATGAAGTCTCATTCTCCAGCTGTCATCAACCTTTAACTTCTCGTGTGTGCTTCTAGTAGTCTTTATTTTTTATTTTGCTTTTGGTTTTGAGGATTTGATTTCTTTTTAAAAAATACCTTAGTGGCCCCATTCCTGTAGTTCTGATGTGGTACGTCTAGGAGATTTAATTCTATAAGGTGGTATTTTGACATTCATCAGATCTCTTCTAAGTCTTGAGTACTGAAATTCGATTACCACTTAAGCCTCTCACTGGTGAAAGTTGCTTATGTGACTCCAATTTTTGTGGGTTTTAACTGAAGTTTTTCCATTTCTTCAGCACTACTTTTTAAAAGTGTAATCATGAGAAGGATACACAGTATTTCTGGCACAGTTGTAGCTACAAATTGAATCTTCGGTACTCTTTCCTTGACAAATTTCTTTCTCAGTGAACTGATAATTAGCTTCAAGATCACAGAAAGCAGATTAAATCAGTAATGAGATTTTAGTACTAGTTTGAAAATATTTTGGTTAGTTCTTGATTAGTTGTTTTCAATTTTAGTATTTTCTGGACACAATGTGGGTGTGAAATTTACCGCAGAATGAAAGAACAGTGGAAATAAAAATAAATATGGTATCACTGTGTCCAAAGGACACTGTTATATAGCACAGCCTCTTAGGCCTTGTGGAGCTCACGTTAATAAAAACAGAGCTGCCCTGTAAGACAAACAGAAGTTGTTTTAATCTCTGTAGAACTTCAGGTTCCTGAGGGTGTTGGAAATCCTCATCACAGACCTGTAGGAAATGCGAGGCATTTTATAGGTCTGGTTTTAAAAAAATAAATAACCAATCTTTAGAACCTTCTGCAGTATGGAGCTAGTTGTCAAATTATTTGTCATATGTAATGATTTAGAAGAATGATTGATATGAAGTCTTTCATTTAGCCCAATATCTCTGGCTGAAATTAGCAGTACAATCCCCTTGCAGGGATCCAACACAAAAATATTTTTGCCATGTCACTTTATGTTGCTTTGAAGCTTTCCAGCTTGTCAGCAAATGTGGGCATGACAGTTGTGGCACATCTGTCCTACCTCTTGAAGGACTGGATGAGGGTCTTAAGCTGTCAACATACAGGAATTTAAGCTTATCTTTACAGAGAGGAAGTAGTTAAGTTTTTACATAAAGCATGAATTCTTGCTCAGTTTCCTAGAATCCATGTGTGAAAACAGCTTAGTTAGTCCATGATTGAATTTGTTCAACAAAAGCACTTTCTCTGCTGTGCTTCATTCTGGTTTTTGGTTGCATTGCTCAAAGCAAGCATGTTTGTGGGGCAGGGTGTCAACAGTGGTGACTCTTCACCAGTGATGAAATTGAGAAACATGGTTTTGTGGTGGCGAGAGAAGCTGATGGGAACTGAGTTTAGGTGTGGTGCCTTTGGTGGTTTGGGAAGAAAAAAAAAACCCCAAAACTTGGAACAATTGCATTTCTTCCTTCTTCACAGTAATAATAGATCAGGCTGGTTGCATGGATTACAGTCATTAGATGCTGAGAAAGGAGACATGAGACATGCTCAGAATGATTGCAAAATGCAGTGAAGAGATTTCTTCCATTCCTATCTAGAGCATGTGGAGTTAGGAGCTGACTGTTCTGATGCCACTGGAGTGGTAGCAGATGACATGTGTAAGAAGGGATTCAAATGCTTTGCTACTTTCTGGAAACACATCTGCCTCATGGTCATCATCCAAACCTAGACTTAGCTTAAGTGGCTATTTTCAGTTCATTGATGATCTTTGAATATCTAGAGATAGATTGAATAGCAGCAGGTGGAAGAAGATCTTACTGCCATGGTAAGATGGGCTATCTCAGTATCAATGTGATATCTACACAACGTTCATCTGAATTAGTGTAACTCTTATGCATATTAAAGTAGTTGTCCAGAATGCAAAACATACAAATTTATGATTATGGACATATAGTGTGCCTGTGAAAATTTAAATAACCTTATGCATATCAACTATGTCCAGTGAAAGCAGCATTACAGGAATCGAAGTCTCTGCTTTGTGGACCTGAAATCAGACTTTTTGAAAACTACTCTGCGATAATTTCTAAAAGAACATGTGCTTATGAAGGAAGAAAACATGAAATTGCAGAGCAGACTAATTGAAGGGGGAAAAAAAAAAAAAAGCCCAAACCGAAATAAGCCACAAACTTTGTGCTTTTCTGTTACCTGCAGCGAAAAGATTTGAAAGCCAAGAAAACCAGTAAATATTCTGAAAACCTCAAGGCACAGAGTAATGCTTCTTTTACTGCTTCATAAAAGACTTTTGTCTGCCGGATGTATGCATCAGGTCATTCATCTGATCCGAGGTGAAAAGCCCAAAGCAGCAGTGAAAGCAGAACCTGCAGCTTGTTGCAGTGCCCCTGAGCTCCAGTGCTCGCTGGTGATGGGAGCAGAACTTTGCTCTTTTTTTTTCAGTTTACAATTGCAGGTGTTCTGTTCTGCTGAAAGTTTACCTTCCGTGAGTTCTTTGTTGGGGTGGATTATTTAAAGGATTTGCTGCTTCGAGAGTTTGAACCAAACATCTGCTGGGAACCGTGATGTGTCCTACTTTTCAGCAGGTTTTTTCTGATATGATGGTGGCAATAAGACGTTACGAGGCCGAAGGCGTAAAGAAATCTTGCTGGTTTTAGTCCCTGTTGAGTGAACAAATTTGTTCTTTGTGTTGTATTAGAAGTTTTGTGTAATAGGTACTTCTCTCCCCACTCCCCACGCAATGTGTGTGTGTGTGCTTACAGGTACCATCTGACATTCAGAGGTTGCAGAACTAGCTGTTATTTTAGCCATAATTATGTTCTGATGAGATAAAAGGATCACTTTTAACTCGGGGTGGCTGTGTGTACTCATGTCTGTTGGTGGGATTACTTCCCTCAGCTGTCACCCTTGAGGACCCTTGGTTTTGCCTCTCTCTGAGCCAATTATGTTTCAATATGTAATCACATTTGCCCTTTGGGCAAGCCCAGAAATTAGCTCCCAAGGTGGTTTCATCGTTCCCCGTTAAAGAGTCACCCCATTGCCAGTAGCTCTTCCCACACCCTGTTCCAGCTGCAGAGACAGAGCCTTTTGCTCCCTTAGCATTAAAAGTTTGTGTCTGAACCTTCAACTCTTTTGATGTTTCATTTTTTCCATAGAAAAAAAAATCCTTTAAGCAGCCCTGCTAATTATGTCTCTTCTTTTGAGGCAGTGAAAATAGAGTACGTTTTTTTGTCCAGATAGTGCCTTGTACTGTTTTTTTTGCGTTGTGTTCCCCTCTGGCCTCCTTTGCCTCCCATTCCTGGCAGGGCCAAAGTTCATTGAAGCAGCAAAACTGGGGCCATAGTGTGGGGTCACCACATTGCACCTGGCTTGGGCCCTTCCCAGAAGGATGTGCTTCTGGGGGAGGTACTGACCATGCTTCTGCAGAAAACAGTCTCTGTGTGCCCTGCACACTGCCCTCTTCTTTAGCTTCGCCTTCTAGCACATGAAAGTGGTAACAGAGAAGAAAACTGTCAACAGTAACTGGTGTGGAGGTCTTGTGTCTGCCTTGTTTGATGAGTATAGCTGGGTCATCCTTCTGAAAACCAAGCTAAGATGGCCAGCAAAAACCAGCAGCCTGTGTAAGTACTCTTGGGGACACCGTTTTCCAAAGAATTCCAGTGACTCCAAGGACAAGCCATTTTTCTACATTGAAGTGACAGCAGCTGCTCGTTCTACTGTCTTAGCATCTGCAGGAAATTCTTCTCATTTAGATGGGGGTATTTTCTCCAATATGCATCCCTAAATAATTCTTAAAAGTCTTACTGCAGCTCACTTCTTTTTTTATTAATTTTTTTTTTTGAGGCCTTAGGCTTTCTTAAGGTTTATTTTTCAAGTGTCTTTTGGAATATTAATTTGTTCTTTTTCTCTGCATGGTCCCACTCAGGTTCCATTGCCTTCTGTTTCTCAGGTTTTATGAAGACCTGAACAGCAGGTGGCCAGTCTGTGACTCATTTCCATACCATGCAAACAAAAGTTCTGATTTAGCATTCATCCCCCAAAATTTGGGCTCTGTCTTAGAATGTGTAAGAGAAGATTTCCTTCCTTTTTCCAAATCTCAAAAGTGTTTTGTTTTGTGGAGTGAATCTGTAAAGCAGGACTCAAGAGGTATGCAATGTATGCAGACACCCATCAGAAACCTTCTGTGTGAGAGGAAACACCCACCTTGGTGTGCAGATCTGGACAAACGCTGTTCTTAATGTGAATGGATGGTCAGCTTGGCCAGGTGGATATTCAGGGGTGACTATTTGCATCAGAAAATTGAGTTAGGATTCAAATTGAGGTAGGACTTGGGCTGTAGACCATCCAAACTATACACAATCATTGACATCACTCTTGTTTAGCAGTCTTTGAGACCTTGTAAATGAAAGAAAATGGGAAGTGAAAGAAAAAAGAAAGGGAAAATGTATATTGATGTAGTGAAAATGCTGTTGTTCTTATTCTTGAGTTCTACCAATTTATAAATCTGTAAGATATTTTTCTAATTGTTTATTCAGGAGGCTGTTCTCCAGAACAGGAGCTGAATCTGTTACTATCTTACTTATAAATTTATTACTGAGTTTTAATCTACAGAAGAAATTGTTGTAGTTTGTGTATGAGTTGTGAGGTTTTGTGTTTTGGCTGTAAGGGCCAAACCTGAGAGGAGTTGGACTGTTCTATTAAGCGAGCAATTTTCCCCTGTTACTTCCCCTTGAGTGACAGGGAGGTTTGCTTTTGTGTATATAGTTGCAAATAAGCTGAGAACCCTTTATTAATGAATCCTTGAGCAGTGCAATTCACAGAGGAAGTTAGGAAAGAAAAGGTGATATTTACTTTGCTTCCCTTTCCTAAAAGGAGCTTTAAATAAAATTGCAGCTACCTATGACAGGCTTCTAAGGAGTTCTGAGGTTTCCAGGGAAGAAAGTCATAAACACCTTGGACTTTACTCTAACACAGTATTTAATGTTTGAAAACATTAGTATAGGATAGCATTGCATTCTGTCCTTACAGCAGAATTACTAAGGCTTTACATCATCATGCTTGGTGTTTGTATGGGCCAACTGGAATAAAATGCTATAACCTCAAAGAGTAGCTGACCATGTTACCTGAAGGAGAGACTATATTTGAGTTTTTTGATGCCATGAGATTGCCCTTTAGGTCAGTATTTGCATCATTATCTTCTCATGCATTTCTTTGAGCTGAGGGGCTGTATAAATACTGCTTTGTAATTTATCCGTTCAGGTTTGGGCTTGATGATCTGAACTTGAGTCTGTGTTTGTAACACTTATTAAGGCTTTCATTTTCACATATGGAATTGAGAGCAAATTCAAGCAAACAAGAAGTGAAAAGACCAAGTTTGTACTATAATTGCCTGTATCCAAATTTAGAATGATTCTATCTTGGTTATTGGAAGAGTCTGTAAATTAGAGCCATGATCTCACACACAGGGTAGTCTACTTTGCACTTGCTGTGTTTTGTATATTTTGTGGGTTCATGAGTGGGTTCATGTTACCAAGTTGGATTTGTATCCTGAGCTGTCCTATGTACCTGTTTTACTTGATATAAAATAAGAGATAACGAAATATAAATCATCTTTCCATCAAATGCTGGAGGGGAAACATAAGCTGTTGCATGCTTACTGAAGGACAGGAGCATGTATTGGGGTAGACCGTTTGAAGCACCTCGTGCATATTAGAGAGTTGTCAATATTCCCTTACGTGTTTGTCAAGGAGAGGCAAAACGGTGTAGCTTTCCTTCTCTGCAGCAAAGGAACACAGAGCACTGGGAAGTCCTACACGGTTACTGTGCTTTATCCCTATACCTTGTAAACCTGTCCTTAGAATGTTGGGGCTGCCTGAGGTTTAAGGTCGTTCGGCTTATTTTTTCTTATCAGGGCATCCTGCAAAATCAGTTAATAAAATTACAAAGTAGGTGGAAATATCTTTAAACGATCTCTGTCTGAAAGCAAAGACTCTGCATTTAAAGCAAGCTGTCTTCCATTTAAATTTATAGACAGAAATTAGAACCATAGATCTTGAGGAAACCCCATTTATTTTCTATGCCTTCTATTGGAGACTGAGACAGTTGTTTTCCTGTTTCATACAGGATTTAAAATCTCAAGGCCATTTGAGCTTGCTGAGACTTCATCTGCTTCATGTTTGCACATACACGAGGTGGTTGATGGAAGCCTTCAAATCATGTGTTTGATGGGTTTGGAAAACCCTATCCACATACGTCCCTGTAGTACATCTTTCATTTTAACCTCATGCTCTGGGCATGGGAAACTCGTTGCCTGGTACTGAAATTGGAACATACCCTTCCTGATAACAGCCTGACATGTTTAACACAGTCTAAATGATGAGAATTAACGTGGCAGTTGTTTGTTATACAGTGGTTGAGCTGATTTCTTTATGGAAGCCTCCGTACTAAACTTCAAGTGTTTGATGTATGGGAAACTTTGACACTAATTTTTCCTGTATTTGAAAAACATAGTGATAAAGCAGCCTGGCTGTAGAAATGTCAGAATTTCACTTTGACATTTAAAGAAGAGTTTCCATTTTCTGATTTGTTCTAGTGTGCCTTTTTTTTTTGATATTGACCTTCTGAAAGAAGCTACAAAAAGTCATTGATGGGAGCTGTAAGGCTTCATTTCTGTATGGCAAATGCAGGTGAAGATTTCTGGAATTTATAGCAGTGTCCTTTAAAAAGTGCTATTGATGGAGACGTTGCTTCTAAAACACTTGACTATCCCATATGGATCTTGGCCTTTGAACGTTCGCTTGGAAATTGGACGTGTAGGTGGAGTGGGAGAAGAAGGAAGAGGGAGCTTGCAGACTGAAAATGTGCAGGAATGTTTAGCTTTTCTTTCTATGTAACAGAAGAAATTTCAGTCTGCTGAATTCCTTTTTAATAAAGAAGCAAAGATGAGTTAATTTAAAATTATAAAAATAATAAATGACACAAAGCTAAATGACTGTCTTGTCTGGACACTCCAGCTGTCAAGAAGTTATGTGTTTATCTCGGTACTGGGTGAATGAATTACTTAATTTACATTATTTTATGTGTTTTCTTAAGATTTTTCTGAAAAGTTAATTACTTTTTTAATACAGCCTTTTTTTTTGGTTTTGTTTTAAAAAAAGACACTGTACTCTTTGCATACTTATTAACTATATGCATTAATATGCAATATAATTCAGAGCCTTAGTATTAGGAAATTAATAACTTGCTAAACAGAAAAGGATAATTTTATCTTTTTTAACTGGGTATGTGTGAAGCCAGATGGAATTGCAATTCTATTAAAATGCACAAGGGAAATTGTGATTTTAAGTATCTTAAATAAAAATTGGCTAAAATGTTCAATAAACACGACCTCTAAATAAAAATAAGTTTTGATAAACTTGCTTGTTTCTGGTACATCTAACACAGAACAGTTGATTTGTAAAATAAATGAGAATTTCTGGTTACTTTGAAGATTTTTAGAACTAGGAGAGCTGGTTTGTAAAATTTAGTTTTATATTCAGGGGAACCAAAATTTATTTCCATCTCAGCTGAAACTGAGTTCTTAACTTGGTCTATAGGTCACTGAATTTAACAGAAATTAGTTTTAAAATATTTTTTCAAATTATTTCAGAGATTGCTCTTATTATTCAGTATTTGAACAAGCTCTTGCTCTCAATATTTATACTGGGAGTTCTCTTAGCTCATTTGTTTGACTTCCTTAGATTTATCAGCCTCAAACTTTTTTTGCTTGAATGTTTCGGCTGTTTAATGGAAGTTGTCTTAATAGATTACACTAATGTTCATTTTTTCAGCTTTGGAGTGCCTGTTTCAATTGGAATTATAATGGGTTTATTATTAAAGAAGAAAAACATTATTTTAAAAAATCTGATTAAAACAAAAATATTTTCATTAGAAAGCACTGCACTTTGCTCTTTGTGGTGGCTTCTGTGATTTTTGTTTTTAACCATAAAGCAAGTAATGTTTAAAGCATTTTACCCTAGAAGGTGGCTACACAGAATGAGATGCATTAAAATTTGTGCCAAAAATTTTACAAGCAACTGGTTGGTTTTGTTTTGTATTTAATTCAGAGAAGAATGGCCAGTAATGTAAAGATATTTCAGTTACCGGGTGATTGGTAACGTCAGGGAAAGATCCTTTTTAAAGCTAATTTTTCCCATGAATACATTTTCAAATACTCACATTATTAGGGGTTTCAAACCCACGCTTTGCCAGCCCGTCGGAGAGTTGTGGTGGCATGGATCAGATTTAAGGCAGAAGCTGAAGGAACTGTCTCCCAGAGTTTTCTCCCTCTTTCCTCCTCTTTTCAATACCTTTGTTTTTATATATTAATGGCTTTGATACCGAATAGATGCAAACCGTGCATCGTGGGTTGATTGCTGGGTGCTAACCTGATTGCAAGGGGGAGGTGCCACCAGTTTGGGCAACTTGGGGGCTGGTGGGGAGACAGGGATCCTCACGAGCCCTGCCTGCCTTTCCAAGTGGGCAGAGCATCATGTTTCTGTTTCTGGAGGATTTGAAAAATAAAGGCATCTATAAAATTTACTTTAGAGAGATGAAAATGAAATTAACTGGGGTTTACCCACCTTTGTTTTTCACTATACATAAGTGTGCTTTTAATTCAGGTCTAGTATCAGTTCCTGTGTTTTGACTAGGTGACACAGAATAGTTTCTCTCTTCATTGGAGAAAAATCTTATTGTATTTGTAAATAATAGCTGGCAGTATTTGATATACTGTTAATTCAAGGTATCTGTTTGATGACCCTCATCATAGTTGAGTTAACTTTTTGCTGATCTACAGCTTTGTAGTAAAGCATAGAATAACTGATGGAAAACTGATTTCAAACATAAAAGGTTGAATACGTGATACAAAAATAGGTTCTGACTTTTTATGAAAAGGAATCTATTAAGATATGTAAATATAGAAATAAAAGAAAATACGTGAAAACCTGATTTTCTAATTGAGGTGGGGAGAGGGAAGGTAGCACCATTACTCAACACCATTTGTTGTTACTTTTCCAGCTGTATATTGAGACTTAAAACCAGGTACTTCAAAAGTGATACCAGGTATCTGAAGGACACCATTTAGTAGAAATCTAGTCCCTTACAGAGGAAGTAGCTTCCAAAACCTCAATTGTATTGAGACTCTTTGTTGGTGCTTTTGCAGTGTTTTTTATAGTTCACAGGCCATTTACTTTGGAGAGTAAGTAAATTTTTATTAATTGCTCTCGTTATTTTAATAAGTTGTTAGATGCCTCTTAAGCAGTTGTATCTGCATGTGGAGTGGCACGGTCTCTTCCCTTGAGCTCTGGATTGAGGTATTCTGTTGCAGAAGTTGTTTTAGCGTTGCCTTTATGATTTCTCAAAGAGAGAGTTTTCTTTTATTGCACTTTTTGTCTGTAAGGCGCTTTTTTTGTTTGTTTTTTGGTTTTTTTGTCCCGTGAATTTGGTTTGATGTGCAGGTAAGCTACGGAAAATAATTTTTGCTCATGATTTATATATTAAAATCAGAGAAGGTTTTAGAAAAGATAGGTTGGGAGAATTCAGATGACACTAGTTTCACTTGCCAGCTATTTTTCAGAGATGTTTTTTGGGTATTGACTGACCTTTTTTATATACGGAAAATGTGAGAATGGAAAATCCAGTAATCTGAGGTCTGAAGTAAACTTAAAATTCATTTAGAAAAGAAACGCAACTGGTTTTAGTCTGAAGTTAAGCTACATATCAAGTGTAATATATTTAGGGAGCAATCTTGGGAGGAGGATGCTAGGCAATTTGACTGCAAATACCTTCGGTGTATAGTGCACGTTGTTCTTAAATAGAACTTAATAAAATAAATGTGAGTACAGATCAGGCTGAAGAGAAGCATTCTACAGCCACATCAGCCGTTTTTTCACCTCTGGGGTTGAGCAAAAGCAGTTAAAATACAAAATGTGGTCACTCATCAGTTTCAGGCAAGGAGACCAGCTCGCAGGAGCATGGAAAGGCTCAGTAAATAAGTCTTCCTAAAATTAGGAAAATATATCTGTTGTGTAAATGGGCTTTTTCTTAGTAAATGTAGTATGTAATGCAAACCATAATTAGAGAACAGAATATGAATTTTTACTAGTGGGGAAAAAAAAAAAGGTCCCTTTTTATACAAGTGTTATATAGACATTTGATGAAAGTATGTGTTAGGATGAAGTTCTAAAGATAGATGACCTTGTTTATCCGAAGCACCAATTTTCATGAAGATCATAGTAGAAGGAGAGAGAAATCCTTGTTTGGTTTTTAGCAGGAGAAGGCTGGGCAAGCAGGGCATCCGTGTTGTCTGACAGGCAGCTGAGCTTTGGGCCAGGAGCATGGCCAGCATGGCAGAAGACATGGGTAAGGACCAGGGAACCATCACAGTGTCGGGCCAGAGGGGAGTGACCAGAAGGAGATTCCACCACTTTGGGGTTGGGGGGAGCTCAAGACATTTCCTCAGGGGAACTTAAGGAGCATGAGGTGGAAAGGCTGGAAGTGCTGCAGGGAGAGGACATGGGAGGTGTGAGCTGGAGGACCTACAGGTACAATGGGAAGGTCGTCACGGGGACAAGCTGGTAATGAAAGGGTGCAAAGCTGGGGTTTGCACAATGGGGACTTAAGTGACAGGAAGCAAATTCATAGGAAACTGGTCTTCCTTTGGCTTGCTGCTTGCAAAACAAGCTATTCTTTAGAGACACAACTGAGCAAGGAGAGGAAGAGGGCATGAAGTAATGCAGGAGGCACATTTCTGAGTCTCTGGAAGACTAACCTCAGGGCCAGAGGATTTTTGTCACTGCAGAGACAAGGAGGATTTGCAGTGCATCCCTTCTCTGGAAATGATGCTACCCAGTTGGTGGGGTTTGGGTTTTTTTATGTTTTTTTTCTTTAATCTCAGCAATATATCCACCTAAAAAGTAAATCTACTCCCATCACTTGTCAACCTGCTTGTAAAACTGAAAATGAACTAATTTAGTGTGGGTCAGCTCTAGATTGTGAGCAGTGCTATTTCCTATGAGACGCTGTAACACAAAACAGGCTTTCTAGTGCTTTGCAATGCTTTTGCTCCCACTCTTTTCCCATCACTTGAAAGCTAATCCATTGCTTTATGTTTCTCTTTACAACAGTTAGTTGTATTACAAAGGATTACAGCTTCAGGTGAACTGTAACTAATGAGTCATAATGGGAAAATACAGTTGTATTTCACTAGTAGATAGATTTTCATTAACATAAAGACAATACAAATGCTAAAATTCTGACAACAGTCACAAGTATATTTGACTCTTCCAAATGGGACTCCCAAAGTCCTTGAATTTTTTTTTTTCCATGAAACTCCTTACAGGAGTTTCATTCCATTCAGACATAAGAATAGGGATTCCCTTACAAATAGTAGTAAGTGAACACTTCTGGTATTAGTGAGCAGTGACAGTGCTTACTCTTCCAGAGATGACTCATGTAGATTGTACTTTTTTTATTATTATTATTATTATTTTATAATGGAGTTATGATTTTTTTGTCATAGATGCATACAAAGTTCATAATCATCCTAACTTTACGCTTGCTTAGCCATGACCAGCCATACTACTAAACTATATTTTTAGACTTGTTTCCTAAGGAAATGAAGCTTACACTAGTCATGCTGTCACAGTCAGCTGTCATTGTCCGTCCATCTGTCCACCCGTGATAACTCAGCCAATTTTAAGCAAATTTGACAGACTGGCAGAGATAACTAGTTTTCTCCAACCCGGTGCCTGGGAGGGTCATTGCTGGTGTCCCTCACTGGAGGAGAAGCCAGAGCAATCCCAGCTCTTGGCTTGGTCCAGGCAGGGCTGAAAGGCAGCGGGGTGCCGGGTGCCGTGCTTGGCTGGCCAGCCCATCCAAGGTAGGGGGGGCAGCGCGGGGGGACGTGTCCTGTGCTTTGAGGGCAGCTCGGTCGTTGCAGTGGAGAGCTGGAGGTATGAGAAGGACTTGGGAATGCCAAGGCAGTCATATGGTAAGGGGGCTTATTGTGGATCCTGCAGGAGATGGAGGAGGCAGAGGGAGAAGTACTGCAGCAGGAGGTGTAAGGAGAAAAACAGGAACAGATTTCCTTCGTTCTGCTCATGGAACAACTTGTTTCCTCTTCTTTCATAGACGCAGTTATGAGTGTTGTAACCTCACAGAAAAAGTAAGTGTTAGATAATGTTGTGCACGCCCTTCACTGTGCTTAGCTGCAGATGAGTCCCTGCATAGTTGGTCGCCTCAGTCAAACCCACTGGAAACACAATCTTTGGTGCACATTGCTGCTATTGCAAAAGGCTTTTCACTACCATGCTATCAGCTTTAGAAGGTTTGGTTAGGTTAAATGTTAGGCTTAAACAGAAGAGCTCTGACTGCCTTTATTGATATGGAAAAAAAAGTAAAGTTTCTCATTTATTTGTTTCCTGTGTTGCTATGGTTTGCGTTGAATGGGGAGGATAGAAAGGAACATTTCAAACGTCAGATGCAGTATTGGAAGGTTGGTGGAAAAAGATGCAACTTAAGATAACTCCAAGTGAAAGAAAGTGCTTGGATGATAACCTCTTTCTAAATGTTTGCACACTTTTATCAGACTCCAGAAACTTTTTTGAGAAATTTGTTTCTTTCACCTGTTTGTCCACAGTTTTTTCTCCAGTTATTTCAGTTTATGGCGTTCTCTTATCGCACTGCATCCCCGTATCTCACAGTTAGCTCTCTGCTCTGATATGCAGCTAGTTTTCTTCTGGCCAATAACTTCATCGTCTGCTGGGTCTTTTGTTTTCTTTTTATTGTTTTTTTTCTGCTGTTAATTCCAAGAAGTGGTGCTGCATGTCTCCGTTACAAAACACATCGAAACCTGTGCTTTTAATCTGGAAGGTTCAATAGTGTAAGGTTTTGTGTAGAGTGCAGCTATAAATACAGCTGCTTGTTTTTCGTGAAGTTATAAGAAGTAATTTCCCCCCTGTCTGAACAGAACGACCCTTAAGTTGTATTTGTTGACATCACCCTAACTTAATGCTCCTTAGTTCTGATGCATCCTTGTCTTTTGGTTGAAAATGATCTCTAAACTGATGAAAATTTCCATTCTTGGCAGAGATCACAGCCCGGCCAGCTTCCGATTAGCTCTTGCTTGGACACACTTTTCCTGCGATTGTCTCCCCTGGCACAATAAGCTGCTCTCCCTCCTTTTGCCTGAAAGAGCCACTGAGGGTTCTGGCTGAAATGATGTAGTTAGGATGACATTAGGATGTAACAGGCTGCAGCAGGAAGCAAGGAGCTGCTGGGAAAGTCAGGAAACACTTTAACATCATTGGAATTTTCTGCCATCTTCTGGGACCCTAAAACTGCATTAATTACTGTATTTAACCCTTCCAGTTAGCAATCCATCTGTTGTTGTGTGTGCTGCTTGTGCTGTACAGCTCACCCTGTGAAAGAAACCTGGTGGGCTTGCACTGAAGAAGCAGCTTTGCTGAGGATAGTCACTGTATATGCATATAAATATATCTGTATATATCTTTTTAAAATGAGCACAATTTTCAGCGGTGGAGTAGACAGATTAAATAGTCATGAACTGTTAAAAATGAAATAACATGCATCTCATTCTGTCAGATATTGGAAGAAACAAAAGCCAAGTCCTTTTTTGTTGTTTGGGGGGTTTTTTTTCCATGTTTGGTTTTTTTTTTGGTTGGTTGTTTTTTTTCTCCATTCAATCTGCCATAGTCAGCAAGTACTCGTTGTGCCTCAAGTGAATCTTTTGCCTGCAGCAAGGCTCTAGGAGCATGGAGTAAAGTATAAAGTGTAAGAGCTCCTATTTCTGCGTTGGTTTTTGCTTTCTGTCCCCTGCGTGACATTCTGGTTGTTGCTTGGTTTGCATTATACTGAGACTTTATCTTTTGTTTTCTCCTCAGAACTTTTATAAGTGAATTGTACAAGAGAGGGCTACTTGTTCACTTCATCCTTCTGTTGATACACAAGCTTCAGCAGTCCTTGCTACAAGAGTTTGAAAAGTACACCAAGTGTGTTGTGCAGTTTTCCTTTCATATTTAAACAGACATTAGCATGGTTCCTCTAATTAAGAAGAGAAAAAAAAAAAAAGAAAAAAGGTTACTTATTTAATTGTATTGCTGTTTCTTTTGCACATTGTATGTCATGCTATAATTAAAGCTACGGCAGTACATCAGAATTTACAGATTATAGGGCAATGTATGCAAATGGTCTTCCTCACCGTCAGCTTTAGGCTTTCATAGTATGTGGGGAAATGTAGATGAAAGAGGTGTGGATTTCAAAGAGGGGCTTGCAGTTGGAAGGAGCTGCAGCTGTAGCTGCCTGGGGACTGACTGGAGAATGAAGAGAACAAAACATAATCTGCAGGGAAACTTAAGCTTTTCTTGCTGTGCTACTTTATTTTTGTAGATTTTCTTTCATGTTTCGCTTGAGCCAAATTAAAGTCATCACTAAAATTAAAAGGCATGAACATTTGGCTGGACTTTTAAGTGACATAACAGCAAGCTGTGCAACATTTCCAGTGATTAGCTGTTCTCAAAGCGAAGAAACCACCGGTTTTAAGCGTGTTAAAACTCCGGTACTTCTGGGAAGGAAAGAGAGTCATTATAATACAAATTGCTCCTTACCTAATGGTGCATCAGCTGGATGTTAGAGATAATCTCTTAAAGGAGTTACCGTTTCCTGACTGTGTAGTGTTACGGGACAGATCTCCATTTAGCAATGCTGTTAAAAGCCACGGAGGAGCAGGTCACCAAATCCAGGCTGTGGGGGAGCCTTCCGAGTGACCGCTTTGCTCTTTCTCTCTTTACCAGGCTTGGGAAAAACCAAGAGAAAGACGAGCGTGAGAGACGCCTCGCCCACTCCCAGCACGGACGCCGAGTACCCCTCCAACGGCAGCAGCGCCGACCGGATTTACGACCTTAACATTCCAGCCTACGTCAAATTTGCCTACGTCGCCGAGAGGGAGGATGAACTGTCCCTGGTTAAAGGGTCCCGAGTGATCGTCATGGAGAAGTGCAGCGACGGCTGGTGGAGGGGTAGCTACAATGGACAGATTGGCTGGTTTCCTTCGAACTATGTGGTAGAGGAGGTCGAGGAGGCGACTGCAGATTCACCCAGTTTCCTCAGCTTGAGGAAAGGCGCTTCCATGAGTAACGGCCAGGGCACCAAAGTACTCCACGTTGTTCAGACACTGTACCCGTTCAGCTCCGTCACAGAAGAAGAGCTCAATTTTGAAAAAGGGGAGACGATGGAAGTCATTGAAAAGCCAGAAAATGACCCGGAATGGTGGAAATGTAAAAATTCCAGAGGGCAGATCGGTCTTGTTCCTAAAAACTATGTAGTAATCATTAGCGATGGTCCTACCATTAACACTTCCCATCCGCCTCAGATAAGCTACACGGGACCATCTTCTACCGGACGGTTTGCTGGAAGAGAGTGGTATTATGGGAATGTTACCCGACACCAAGCAGAATGTGCCCTGAACGAAAGGGGAGTGGAAGGAGACTTCCTTGTTAGAGATAGTGAATCTTCGGTAAGTGGTGCTCAGCCCGGCAGGCTCTGTAATACCCGACGCTTGGGTTAACAAGCGTGACAGGTAATAGCTTCCCTATCTGTAGTCGAGGGCTTTTCTCCCCTAAAGAAGCAAGCAAGGCTTAGGCGTTAGCAACCCGATGAGCTTTACTGCCTGGGAGAGTCGGTCTGTCGCTGAAATGCGGTGACATTTACGCTGAAATTTAACAGCTGTGGTCTGCCTTATCCAGGGGTTTTCAGTTCACGCCCAAGCGAGTAAATATTTCAGGCTTCAATTTGACTTTTCACCTGTTCCCCATCTGCAATACTCAAATTTACGGGGCTGCAAGGTAAAAATCATTCTTGTGAATTGCAAATTCGGGCATTAATTCGATTTTTGAAGTTAATTTCAAATGGGATCTTTGCACTGGTCGGTTTTGTTCTGCTTTTAACTGATTAATAGCAAAGGTTCTCAAAACTGTTGGTTAAAAACCCACTTTAACGTGTTTGTGCTCTACTTAGATTACTTAGGTTGTAGTAAGGTGAAGTCATTGTATTTAATTGTTAAGATGATGATATAAAAAAGAGAGGGTCAAGTCAGCAGCTCATATGCTTTGTAAATTGAGCCTTGTTGACATCAGAGGGATATGAGTAACGCTGATTAGGGAGCGTTCTAATTCGGAAAGTTCAAATTTAAAATTACACTGAAAGGCCTTTCATGTGTGATGAGGCCAGAGAATTCATAGTTAAAGCTCTCAAAATTTAATTATCCCGTGACTGATTTTGAAAATGTGACAGATTTTAATAATTCCCTAACATATCTTTCAAAAGGTAACAAAAAAAAAAAAAGAATCGAGTCTGAATTTGTGATTTGGGCTTCTCTGCATTTATTATTTCAATTGTAGGGCCATTCCATGAAGACAAATTGTTGCTTAGTAGATGTTTCCATCTACATATCTTGTTTCTTCCTGCATAAAACCGCAAAATTACTATAGTTATCTTAGCTCAATCTTTTGATTTGAGCATACAATACTACTAAAAGACATATACCTTATACAGCTATGGACATCTGTCTCTGTATGATATCTGTATCAGGGTTCACTGTGCCCTTATTGTGGCCTATCCTGGTTTGCAACAAAGATGGTGAATAAAAACTAAAGCAGTGTCAGCTGGATATACTTTGAGCCATGATACGTTCTTTAAAGGATTTCTTGACTCTTAATGTCTTTAGATGGCCCTGGTGATTGCATATATCACTTCTGGTTAGAACTTGTGATATCCTTTATCATAAGTGTCTATAAATTGGGGGAAAACTGTTCCCATGTACTATTCAGTAAATTACTTCAGTAATTGGTCAGTAGTAGGTGTTGGCACGGCTGCATGCTGAAAAGCAAAGAATTGGCTTTAAGTAAAGAGGAGAATTAAGCTTGAGTTCAAATCTGGAAGCATAGATCCTTTTAGCTCCCCATAGTTTTTTAGAAGTATGTTTCAAGTTTCATTTGCTGATTCTGTTCTTCCTGAGTTAGAATGTCAGCTACTCGGAAGAGGTCCCAGAATGAAGTAAAAATCTGAGGTAGTATTGAAGCAGATTCATTAGGTAGTGCTTACGAAAGGCTGCTCTTCAGTGGACAAGCAACTAAGTATTTCAGGCTTCAGTTTGACTTTCCATGTGTTCCTCATATGCAGTACTGAAGTTTGGGATTGGCCGGCACGTTGGCTCTTTGTGAGGGAGATGAACAGAGGCTTCTAGCGACCGTAGAACGACAGCTGAAAGACAAGGAAATTGTTAATTCTGTAGGATTTTCTAAATCCAAATTGAAGCTTGTGGTTTAATTTTTGACAACCATTTGTAATTTATTACTGAAGTTAGGGCTTTCACTGTTCCCTGAAATTTTTACATCGTATGTAACAGTATTGACAAAATCCGATTCTGTAATAGTCCCAAATATTGGGATGGATTTTTCTGGATGCAGTATTGTCTGATTAAATTTCAGGCATCTTTCCTTGATGAATTTGCTCTGCGGAAGACACGATAGCTGTCAAACTACCCTTTCTTTGAAGCTCTGTGTCATTGAGTACTCGTTTCTGCTGTTAGTTAACTGTAAATGAAGGCAAATGCAAATAAACCAGAGGAGAATAGGAGGAAAAATGGAAATTTAAAAAACATCCTCTCTGACAGGCATGTTGGATGCAGAGTTCCCTTGTTGTGCCTGTCCAGCAGGGAGAGGCTCACTTTCAGATCTGGATGCTGCATTTTGGCTTCTCCTGAGGCAGTAGCTATCACTTTTTTTTCTGTCTTTTGGGAAAGTGCAGGAAGAGAAGTTTGAAAATGAATACATTACTTAAAATACAGCACTATGCAGCCGTTTCACAGCACACACTGTGTCACGGTGACCACCGTGCCACGGCTCATTTCTTTGCTCTTAAGAGTCTACCTCTGAAGTAAACAAATTTCCTGTAAAGGACACAGTAACCTTTTAATTTAATATGACATCAAAACACAAAAAGCCACTTGTTTTCAAAGCAGTTTCAAATTTGCTGCCTGCATTGTTTCTGGGGAAATTGTTGCTTGTGAAACACAAAAAGATTCATTCAGAATGTGGTCTTCAAGTTGTTTCCAGCACTTAACGCTTACTGGAATGCCAGGAAGTTTACTCAATTCATAGTACAGCAAGTTTTTTGCATACATGCAAAAATGAAAAATAAATGTGCTGAAATGAGGAACTTATCTTTTTTTTTTTCTTTTTTCCCCCTAGTCTTGATCTGGTTTTGCAGAGTTTTTGGAGTTTTTTTTGAACTATGACAAAAACTGTAGTTCTGCATGTAAATTCCTCTTTTGTCTTAATATTACTTGAAAATTTTCATTTTTATTAGGTTTAAAGAAATATTTTACAGATATCAAACTTTTGTCTGCCCTAATCTTCACGTATCATACCACCATATAATTTGTTTCTGTATGTGAATTATAAAAGCATCGAGGACTGCTAGTTTGGGTTTTTTTGTTGGTTCTCTTTTCTCTGAGGTGCCAGGAGCGATGTAAAAAGCAAATGGCAAACTTGGTAGCACTGGGGAAGAGATCGTAAAAGATCTAACCCAAGCGTATTATATATGGAACAAAGAAAGATTTTTAGAAATAACTCTTAAATCCTTGACAGTTGCCATATTTCACATGCGTGGCTACCGAGGCTGTTCATGTTGTGGCAAAAAAGTCACCGGCAGTATTTGCATGATCAGAGAAAAAGATTTTGATTAGGGGGACCAGACTGAACAGAGCGGAGTCATCAGCTCTCCAGTTTCCTCATCTTTCCACCAGGCCAGCACTTCCCATTGCATTGTGTAATGAACCTGCCTATTAAAGCTGTGGATGCAGGGGTTATTCCTTTTTAAAAGGGCACAGAGATAAAGCTGTAAACCATCCTGCTAATCCTGTGCCTGATTTTTGACCTGTTGCAGGGTTTTCTATAGCCTTCCATCACCGTAGTTACAAGAAGTCATCTGTATAAAAGTTTTCCCTAGATTTCTTTTGAGTTTTGCTCGTTACTAAGCTATGAAAAGCTCTCCTTGGATAGATGAAGGTTTATATTATTCTGTGCTCACTTGATGAGACTGTCATGTTTTTCCATTTCAAATGTTAGTTGTTGCAAGATTTTACAGTGTTTCCCTAGATTTAACTTACCAGATGTTTGTCTCACAGCTAGATTCCTGAAGCCAAAAATACTCCTCTTTGTTACACTTAGATGTAAGGAATGCTGCCATAGTGGAGAATAAACTGAGATGAACTCTTGTCAGGTAGCTAGAAGCCTGATTATCTTCATTAACTACGTAATACTATTTTTAGACCCATAAACTTGTTTGAACCATTTAAGCCATAGTTTATGTAACAGGCACAGTTACCTACTGATAACGTTTTTGCCAACCCTGTTATACCTGGGTAATGTCACCTTAGTTTTGGAGCTGTAAAGGAGGAGGCTGAAGTGGTACATACCTAATTAGAAGTACTGCTTGATTCGTTCTTTCTGTTGCAGGCCGCTCAGTTGATAAAAACTAAAGTTTATTGTCTCCTTTAAGTAGCACTCTGGAACAAGCCATGCAGATTTAATCTATGCAGTCTCTGTTTAGCCACTTCTTACCCTTTTTGAATTGCAGGCTCTTCAGCGCCTAGATTTTTGTCCTCTCTTTGTAGTACCTACCATAAGACAAACAAGCCTTGGCCAACACCCTTGGACTGGGTTGGGTAGGTGATCGTCATGCTTTGAAGATCTAAGATTCCACTGGGGACAGAAGAAAACTTGGAAGGAAACAGGGTTTTTTGTTCAGATTGACCCCGGGAAACAAGAGTGCTTGCTAGAGCTGTAGCTAACAGGAAGCAGTAATAGGTTGTGGCCGGTGATGAGGGAGGGCAACCACACCAGACAGCTCTAGCTTCTGAACAGATCCTCTGCTGCAGACACCCCTAGGCTTCAAAGGGAGCTTCTGTCAGGTCTTGCAGTCCCCTTGCCACTCTGCTACGAGTGGGTGTGAAATGGGTGTCAGGCAAACAGCACTGCTTCATAGCCCTGCGGTGTCTTCCCATGAAGCAGAGAAGATGTTCGTTTTCTCAGGGCAGTTCTGTCTATCAGCATGAATGAACTTGGGCCATTTTTCAGACTATTTCAAGAGCAGTTATTCATTAGGAAGCAAACAGCTACCTTCTGCCAATAGTGTCACAGCTATCAAATTATAGTAACTCGTCCTAAATGAGGCTGCAGGATATAGTATTAAGATCATACTGACTGTGGATTTTAGATGCGTTAAGATGATACTGAGTTTTGTAGGTGCAACTGGATTGTGCCAATCCTCTGAGATCACATTTAGCTGCTGTGGTATTTGTCTAGCAACAGTGACAGCGGGGGGGGGGGCACGGATTGACAGTTTGCATGCTTTTTGAGGTGCTAATTCTGTAGCAGTCAGGGTGTCCCATATTTTCCTGGGGTTTTAATCTTGCAAGTGTTGGATAGAAGCAATGAAATGTGGCAACTGTTCAAAAACTGAAGCATTTTGTCGTGTTCTGTGACATGCTGTGATTGATGAATACAGTGGAGAGGAGGAGAAAGTTTATCTTTAAAAACAGGCTTAAGGAACTATCCTAGTGGTTTATTTTAAATGGAAGAATAGAAATCTTATTAGATCTGTATTTTGAAGATCCATGGAGCCAGTTCATTTCTGACCCGTGTAATGCTGATTTTGGAATGTGGTGCACATGACATAGAGGAAGGGTATTTGTTTATCTCTAAATGAAGTGGAAGAGGTGAAAAAAGAAACAGGAATTTTTAACCCTTCCCAGATGGTTCTGTCCAGTCTGACCTTAGAGCTTCCAGCTATGACTTGGTTTTTTGGCTGAGTGACTGAGTAGAAGAAGTGATAGAAGACCTGGGTCTGGAAGTGGAAGGAGTTGTGGAGCTCCAGGGCAGACTCACAAATGAGAGTTCAAAGGGTCTAGAATAGTCTGAAGAATGAGTGCATGAGAATATCTTCCATGGAGGAGGAGCATTGCCAAGTTGCACTGGATTGAAAGGGAAAAAAGTAAGTTGCTGGTTCAGTAAAAGGCTTTCAGAGGGAGTTATTTTTCCCAACATTGCCATTTACGATAAAATTGTCTTGCTTTGTTCTCAAATGGAGTCTGTAGAGGGAACCTTCTTCTGCAGTTTCACTTGTTTTCCCTTGCATCACTTCAGAACTTCTCTTCATGGTGAAGTTTTCCACCTTTTTTTGAAAGATGATGAAGTTCCTGACCAAAGTAGTAAAATTAAAGGAATGTCTCCTACCTGTTGTCTTCCAGACTCTGTAGGCATCAACAAGGCTATGATCATCTTGGACATAGGCAGGAGTTAAAATACAGGAATCAGAAACGAATCACCAGTAGTACTACACTTGGACTGAAGAGCTGCAGATGCCTAACGGCTGATCTTCAATTTTCTGGTTTAGGACTTGATTTAACTTCAGGTTTAGGTCTTCCCAGTTATGCCAGTACAAAAATATTCACAGGTTCCCTGTCATGAAGCTGTGCTCTGTAACACTATTGCAGAATCATCTACTCCTCTATAGATTTCAAGTTAAAGCTTATTTCTGATGTGCCTTTATTAGGTGCACGAGAGGCTTTTATTCCTGCAAAAGTTCGTATGCAAACATCCAAATGTAGCAATTAATTTAAGAGGGAGAAGGGAGAGAAATTGGCCAGCAGTTGAAACGAGATAGCTTAAACAGTAAATAAAATAAACAGACTTGGAGCAAATCCAAGCAGGACAGCAGGGAACCAATTCAAGCTGTATCGAACCAGCACACTTTGAAACGGTAATGTCAAGAGCAGTAGTTTATCTAGAGAGAGAGAGATATATATATATTTATTTATTTTTTTTAAGTCTTTTTAACCATTTTTTTATGATCGTTAGAGTGGGAAGGAAACAAAATCAAAACAATTGACATCCATTTGCTTTTGCTGTTTGTTCTTGAATCCCATGGAACTTACTGTGCTGAGGCCAATAAAGGGTTTCAGGATTTTTGCAACAGCTGTTCAAGCTCTTCCATCTCTTTGCACCGGATGATGGCTCTCAAAAGAGTTAGATCAGCCTTTCCCCTATATTTATTTTATTGGGGGTTTTTTAATTAAGTCAGATCACAAAAAGAATAAACTTTGTAACCTATCCTGGAGAAAATAAGCGGTAATAATGTCTTCTATTTATGCATCAATCTAATTAGCAGCTCTGAGGCTGGGAGGAATGGACAATAGAGCAGGAGAATGTCCATTCATTAAAGTTATAATTAAAATGCCAGGAAAAGTATTTAACGTATTGTGTAGGTCACCTCACAAAGATACAAGTCTGGGACATAGGACTGTAGGTCAAAGGTCTAAGACCTATTCCAGCACCAATCTGTGTGTTATTTTTGGTCTACAGATAATGATTCTTAGCATATACAAGGAGCTTTGAAAAAATTTAATTTTGCCATGCTGAAAACAACTCTGCTTTGTCAGAAAACATTAAAACTTTGTTGAGTGCCAAGTGATTATTTCACTTATTTTTAAACCTTTGTCATGACATCTTTTCCTGTTCCTAAAACAAAAAAAAAATGTGTTTTGTTCAGATTATGAACTTCCCTCTTGTAAACTCCTACTGCCTTTTGGTTACTGGATTTTGTTTGGCACTGGCATCGCCCATGGAAGCAGCAGTAGCAACAGAATTTATTCAACAAGACTTGATCTTGGTTTTTGTGAATCCTAAGCCCCTAGTCCATAAGTGCTCATCAGTGCTGTCCTTGGAGAGACCCTATGGGTACAAGTTACTCCTGGGGAGATTCTGATTGGGCTCCAGAAGAACATTTTTTAACCATGAGAACAGTTTGACATTGGAATAATCTCCCAAGGGAAGTGGTGGATTCCCCTACACTGGACAGTTTTAAGACTCAACCTGACAGGGTGCTGGACCATCTAAATAGAACTTTGTGTGTATGTGTGTGTGTATATATATATATATATATACACACACACATA
>WUAM01000281.1:3292308-3321093 GCA_024336885.1 Actenoides hombroni
TGTGTGTGTGTATATATATATATATATATATATACACACACACATATATATAACCTTAAAAGGTTGGACTAGATGATCCTTGAGGTCCATTCCAGCCTGGTATTCTATGACCTGCCCAGTAGCCTGTGTGTAGAACACAGTGATCAGCACGGTACCCAGAGCCTGTGCCCTGAATTTCTCATCCATGAGCCCAGGGTCCCAGAGCTTCTGCAGAGCTTCGTTGTGCAGGCCTGTGCTCTCGTTACCTTTGGAACTGCTCAATGACTGAGGCAGCCTTCCTGATGGAGCCTGCACCGATGTGGCCAAGGGCCAGTGACACTGGATTATGGAAGAAGATGGAAGAATTAATTCTCCTGTGGGTTTCACGTAAAATAATTTTCAAAGAAGTGATGCTTGTGGATGTGGAATGTAGTGGCTGGAAGTAGAAGAGGGTTAGTCCAGAGGTGTGGGGATCTAGATGTTGGTTTGGGTGGTGCAAGAGGAAGAGCTGCTGCCGAGAGCCAAGGTGAGAGCTGGGAAGTTGGGCCAGAGCCAGATCAACAGGCGCAGCAGGAGCTTTGTTTGCTCTGGGCAGGGCAGAGGAAGTCAGAAGGGAAGGCAGAGGAGGCATTGGTACTAAAACAGGAGAGGGGAGATGCAAGGGATGAGATTTTGGGATAGGCAGAGTCTGGCACATGTGTGGGGCAGAGACCCACATCATTGCAGGCAAAAGGTGGTGTGTGTGGGAAAATGCTGTCCTCTGGCTCACCTTGGTGTGTATCTGATCCCGCAGTGCGAAGGACTCCTCAGGCTTTGGTTTCATGAGCTGAAGCCTGGTGACAGCAGTAACATCCAAGGGCTCCCGTTGCTCCCAGTCTGGTCCCCCAGCTGCCGTGCCACAGCTGTGCTCGGGGTTGTTTGTAAGGCAATGCTGTGAACCAGAGAGTCCCTTGTGGGTTCTGTTCAGCCTGGGTGAGTTGAGGTTCACAGCGCTGGCCCGACTGCAGCATCAGCGCTGGGGTGAGAACTGAGGGGCTGCAGGCGTGTGAACCCTGGGACAGGCTTCTGCCTGGAGCCCTGCCTTCAGTGGGCAGAGACACTGCAGCAGGACCTCCAGAGTCACTTAGGGCATTATTTCAGGTTTTAATCTCCATTAAGTGCTTGCAACAGGCTCTGGTGTATTGCTGGAAACACCCACCTCCAGCAAAGCCCATGTCCCATCTCTACAGCCAGCCAGCAGCAGTCGATGACCAGGTGGGGTTCAGCTGGACCGGTGGGACAGAACGTCCTTGTATGCATGCAAGTGGTGCAGAATGTGGAATGTTCTCACCGTGGCTGTTCGGATGACGACACTGTCTTCTTTAAAGCCACCAGTTGCCAAAATGAAGAGATTTATCATGAGAAATTGTTCTGTCCCGAATAACTTAATCAGTGCTTAAGTTTTGTCTTTTGAGGGCAGTGGTTTGATAGTGAGATTGGTGTTGTGTTTTTATTCTATAGCTTTATCTTCTTCTACCAAAAAAAAAAAAAAAAAAAAAAGAAAGAAAAAAAAGAAAAGATGTACTCAATAGAAGAAATTCTTCCCCATACAAGTGGTAACAAAGATAAAAGGTGACGATGTTTTTGTCTTTTGGAATGCAAAGCGAGAACAGCCCTCTAGTGGTCACGGCCCTTAGGAAAGAGATACAGGGAATTCTCTTCATCTCACCCAACCCATATCGCAATAATTGCTTTCTCCAGGACTCTCTGTCAAGGCAACAATACCCGATGAAAGTTTTTTTTTTTCCCCTTCTTGACATTCTCTTGCTTCTAGATGGAGGAACTAAGATAATATTTGCAATTTAGTCATGTAATTGGCAACTTCAGAGCGTGCATCTGGGGAGCTTTCACTTAACTGACTTAACTGTGCATGTTAATAATGATGCCAATTATTTATTGAATAATAGACTATTGGGTTTCTTAAGTAGCTAAAGCACTGAGCTGTGGAACAAAGACTAGCATAAATTACCATCAACTATATGACACAGTTTGTTCCTGAAACCACAAAATCACGCCTTCATTTTTTTCGCTTTTATGTAATTCTTTTTTCTTTTTTCTTTCTTTTTTTTTTTTTTTTTTTTTTTTCTTTTTGAATTCTTCTCAACAGCCCAGTGACTTCTCGGTATCTCTAAAGGCATCGGGGAAGAACAAACATTTCAAGGTGCAGCTCGTGGACAATGTCTATTGTATTGGGCAGCGTCGCTTTAATACTATGGATGAGTTGGTGGAACACTACAAAAAGGCTCCCATCTTCACCAGTGAACACGGGGAAAAGCTATATCTTGTGAAAGCACTTCAGTGACGTTGAAGATGGACTTGGCCACCTGGGCCTCTTATAACTTACAAGCCTTAGGTCCTAAATTCACTTTTATAGAGCAGAGCAATATCTGAAGCAGGCTTAAGGAATTGGCTCTTTCTAAAGTGTTTGCTCTGTCGGTTGCTGTTTGTCCTTTTTGGTTTGGTTTTGTTGGGTTTTTTTTTTTCCTTTGTTTGCCTCTTTTTTTTTTTGTGTTCCAGTTCTGTCAATCTCCGACCACCTCTCTTCAGGTTGAGAGCTTCCCTTGGGTGGCCGTGGCGAGCACTCACCTTCCCGGCTGAGTTCAAAACTCCCCTCTCCTGTGTACGTTTACATAGTTAGCCCAGCTCGAGGAGGGGCGTTTTCAATTCAAACCAGTGTTGATCTGTTCAGATGGCTCACGCAGGCAGAACTCTCCGTTCAGAGACATCGGGCACAGTTTGAATGCACTGAAGCTGCAGCTGCTTAAGTGAGAGAGAGTAGACGTAACAGTTGTGGCTGTGAGTTCTGTAGCTATATCGCTTACTGAGGTAGTATATTACAAAAACTCCTAGTTCCTAGAAGCACTCTTTACACTGTACTCTGCTATTACATTGCCTCTCTTGACTCTTTGTAAAGAGTACACTAATTAAAAAAGCATTTTGTAATAGTACTTCTTAAACTACTATGGTAAGATTGTAGTAAAAGAAAAACTATCTAGTGTATTTTGGTCTGTAATTGCAACAAAGAGAAATTTTATTTGAAAGTTGATTACTAGAGAAAGAATCATTGAATTGTAAAGGCTGAATGTTTTGGTAATCTACAACCAAATGTGCCATCCACATAATGCTTTTTTTCCTCTCGCCCTTCTGCTTGTTTGAATTAAACGATTATGTATTTAATTCTCAAAGTAATATGTATCTGTAGCTGATTGTTGACACTAATACAGAAGATTAATAAAAACTGATCTTGGGACAGGGTGGGGCGGGCTACCAACACTATATATATATTTGCTTTACGGAAAGAAATCTTCGGGTTTTACAGAGGATGGTGTGGTTGGTAGGAAGAGACACACAGAATGTTTATGAAGAAAATGCATTTTTCTCTTTTCTTTACATTTAAACTCCTTTATGGTTTAAATATACAGTCTTTAGATGGCACATTCCTGAGATTGAAGAAGAGATCGTGACATCTCAAAATCTTGCATACTCAGTTTTTTTTTGGATATTGTAATAAAAAAGGTATTATGTCATGATGGAGTACTGGATTTATCCTTGGGTGGTAGTCCTGGTGTTGCTTTAGCGAGATGAGATAGAGTGAATAATGAATTTGTTTGTCTTGGAATTTGTATGGCCTAAAAAGAGAACTTCTGCCGTTGCAGAGGACAGTTTGATGTGAGGCAGTGTCTAATGAGCTCCGTGTTACTTGTTTCTGTGATAAGTCCGTTCATAGCTTTAATGAAAACTGCAAGATGGAGCTGTTGCCTGGTTCCTTTTTTTGCTATTAAAACATGTTCCTTACCTGTTCTGTACTTCAGGCACTGGTAGCACAACTGCCTCTGTGCATAACTCCAGTGAAGGTCGGGCACCAGTGCTGTCCGACTCGCTCTGGTGTCAAATCATACCACTGCCAGGAGACCACACTGGTCCGTGTGCCAATGAATTGCAGTCTTGCTCAGACCCGAGAACAAATGCTGAAGTTCTACACATGTACTGTTTTCCCACCGCTCTTGACAGCTTATTTCTGTAAGGTGATCTGAATTGACAACTGTATTTTCATTAACAACTGTATTGTTCTGTACGTGCGTTAACTAAAACTGGGCAGTGGCTCTTCTGCTTGGTCCAGCTTGTCGAAGGAAAGCAGGGATTCAGAGCAATCCAGAATGGGCATGCGTTGTCCCGAAGAGCACCTACCCATGACTGTCTTCTAAGAATATAGAAGTTTTCCTTAGGAAGTTGGTGAGAAGTACCAGTTGTTTACAGTCTACCTACAGAAGGACTCCACAGTGGGCTGCTTCTTAAATTTGAGAAGTGAATTCTGCAGAGAATGTAGGGTTTTGCCTTCTAATACCTAGCTCTGTCTTTAGGTGGATCTAAGCATGCACTGAGTATGGCAATGACATTACGAAAGTCAACTATATGTTGTATGAGCTTTTTCAGGTTTGAGTGAATTGCTTTTCAGTCTCATTGACTCTTTGTAGTATTTGGAAAAAAATGATATATGGGAATGGTTTTCCTTTTCAGTAAACTGATTACTGCAATTACTCTTTCATGCCCCTTGTTCATTTTTCTCAAATGTTCCCCATGTTTCCTGTTCAAGGAGCCTTTGTCTGCCTCTTGCAATCCTTTTTTTTTCATGCTTTTTTATAGTCCCTTTTTACAAGCTCTGTTATTTCCTAATCCCTTTCTAGTCTTTAGTAGCTTAGAACTAAAACAAATAGATATGTAAGTGAAGTTTTTCCCATACGCTTTCTATTTTAATGGATTTATCAAGTTATTTGGGGTGGGGGGGAGGTTGTTACCTCATCTGTAAACAGCTTCTGTGTATTGAGGTGTGAATTGTTGATGTATTTGTTTTGGAAGCAGTTAATTTATGACCCAGCAGTGTGAATGACTAGCTTGAGTTACTTTTTTTTTTTTTTTTTTTTAAACAAGTCTCATCTTGGTTTTGCCTACACTGTATTTGATCAGTGTGCTCTCCATTCAACAGAGTCATTAGTAGTTCTTCATTTGTTCCCATCTTTACTAATTGAGATAAGTTTCTGCAAGTTTTGCTACCTTTTTCACCTCATTTGCTGAATTGGGCCTGAGTATTAACAATCTTCAGTACTACCTGCCTAATAAAGGGGTAGTAGACACAGATTTTATTTTCCTATTTTATACGTAACTTTCTATCATTTAACAAAACCCCATCCTTATTTTTTTGACTGCTTTAAATCCTCTTCATCAAAGCTTGGGGTTGGGGGTGGAGGGGCTGTTTTGAGAGGAGAGGAATTGTGATGATCTGAGTTTCTTCACCTGCAGTTTTCATTAAAGGCTCAAATAATTTCTGATGGAGTAGAAGTGGTGATTTTTCTTTATGGTATTCAGTCTGACTGGTTTGTGTCATGACTGGTTTGTATCATACCTGGTTTCTATCAGTGCTTAAGTTGTACTTCAGCAGCTGTGGAGGAATAATACTTAAATGATTTCTTGCCTTGCCGACGTTTACGTAGGAATGTGAATGAGTTGTCTGAATCCATAGCAGCTGCTGTGCTTTCCACACAGAGGCAGGAATTTGAGATCCATGTTTTCACTTTCTGTCTCTGGGACCTTGTTGATGAGCTCCTCCTTCCAGTCGTTTTGCCTGTCTGTGGTACCACCAAATAGCCCTACCTTGAGTAGGCACAAAAAGATGGTCAAAGTCCTGTCATTTCTGAACTTCTACGTCGTAGCCCATCTGTTCTGTAGCGCTCCTGAGGATGTTTTATTTAAAGGATGCTGTGGTAGCTGTTCTTCATAAGTAGCTACAGCGTAGTCCTTCGTCCCAGCTTTCATGCTGTCCAGCCTTATGAAAGTATGTGTATATGAGACATTCTCCAAGGGGTGAGGAGCCTGGTGTGTTACACCAACCACTCCCGAGTGGTGTATAGCCCCTCGCCAACTGGGAGCCGCAGCTCTTTGCACAAGCACCTCCTACCCTGCCACGCTGCTGTTACCAAGGGTGCTATTTGGCCAAAAACGTTGGAGAGCTTCAAGGTTTACACTGTTTTGCAGGTAAATGCATGTGGGCTTCTGCACAGGTGCCAAGCCAGGTGGTTGCTAGCCAGATCCACGTTGGAAGAAGCGTGAACCCCTGGCATGGTGCTGTGTCTCAGCCTGAGAATCTTGCAGAGAAGAGGAGCAGAAACACCTGAGATGCCTGTGCAGTGTTCTGAGCAGCTGGCAGCAAAATACTGCCCAGCTGGGTACCAGGCAGCCACGGCTGACCTGGGGTAGTACTGAGGGTAGCCACGTGTTCGCTGGGGACGAAATATTAAAGGATTAATCTGAGAACGAACCATGAGCACGCCAGGTAGAGTCACACGGATCTACTGTATGATCAAAGCAAAGGGTTTGCTTAATCTTTGCTTTTGGGGAGAGAAGAGGCAATAAAGATGTGCGGCTGGGTATGAACGGACTGTAAAATCCCACTCTGGAATGCTTCTGTTACAGTGTTCTCTATTCAGATATTTTTTGCTCATAATTTCTATCAAATCCTGCAAGTTTCACAGCTGTTCTTCCAGGCCTTTATTGAAGCTTATAGTTCTATACCGTAAAATTTGCTGCCTGGTTTAATGGATTCAGGAAGGAGAAATCGAGATCTTGCACACTCGGAACGGTAACTTCTGTTACAACACAAAGTTGAAGTACTTTTAAAATACCACTATACAATTTTACTTATAACAATGAGTCAGATTTTGCCTAAATTAAAAATCATAAACTATAAAAGTGATCACACTTCTTTTGGATTAGACCTGGCAATTTACTTGGCAAAAGCTGATAAATAACTATAAGGGCTTTTTTTCCTTCTTGGTCTTAAACTAATTTAATTCAGTGATTTAGAGGAAAATGAAACCTGTGCAATCTCCAGAATCTGAAACTGATGAGTTCTGTTTTCTTGCTCCAGTGGGATGGAGTGACTCATTTTTAAATGGAAACCTGTTAACTTACTTATACTGTTAAGCTGTGAAAGGTGTATTGCTAAAGTAACTCTTAGCTTTTAAAATGAACTAGGAACTGGGAGTCTTTTTCTTCAGTACCTCCAAAATTCAGTGCCTTTTTGAAGAAGTGGAAAAGGGCAAACCAGCAACAGTGCAGGGTGCACAGGCCTGAAGAGCATATTATATGTATATATGTATATATATCACCTGGACCACGTGAATGAAAGGTTTCAGGGTAAAAGGAGGGTAAATGTTGCTGTTTGTTCACTAGTTGCTCCTCGGTGGAATAGGCTTTTAAGTAACAAATCAGTTGTGCAGTATTGACCTAGAAAGTATACTGCAACTGCAACCCAAACGTGCACCAACTGTAATATATAATAAAAGTGCCTAATATGTGTATGCTCTCGTGCTGGTGTTGTGCAAAAGCAGCAGTTTATTGTCTTTTTTCTCTATTTTAGGGGGGTATTCCAATCTAGAGCTGTTGGTTATAGTTTTTTGGAAAATCTAACACACGGAATGTTTTTTGACCTAAATTGACTTAACATGAAATGTAACCTATATATAATACACATAAAACTATAATATTTTGTGGTCCTTTGCGTGCCTCTGGAACCCTGTGCTACTTTTGTATTTTAAAATGCAACTTTTTCTGCCATATTGTTGGTGTTTCTTGTTATAAAATAGATTATCTCCCCTGTTGTTACTTGAAATATCTACCTAGGTTCATACAGAAGCTGACTACCAGAAGTGGCATGTAACCATTGACAAATTAGACAAGTTTTTCTTTGCATTTTCTTTCACATATGGTAATATTAAATGTTTTATGAGTGGGAGGTTAAAAGAAAAAAAGAAAAAGAAAGATAAAAGAAGCTTGTTCAACTTGACAGATTGACAGCAGTGTGAGTCCACAGTTATGAGGAAAAAAATAACAGGTAAGAAATGTTCTTTTATATTTTCTGAAGTGAATTTAGTTTGGAATTTAGCTTGAAATCTTAGAGCAGTAGTGCATGAAGTATTACAAAAGGTAACAAAATAATGCTGAGCTGGTCCAGCTTAATGAAGGAATGGATGGATAAAATTGTTAAACTCGGTGTCCTACTCTAGAAGATAATAGTAACCTTCAAAAGGGGAGAACAGTGATTTTGGGGACTTATCTGTTGGTGGTTGGGGTTTTTTGTTTTCATTTTTGAGGAAAGACTTCAAAAGAGATGTCTTGCTCCAGTTTTCAAGCCAAATTTTGTTTCTGAGCTTCTGCCCAAGAAGCATCTATTTGGGTACTAGCCAGGCCACAGAGAATATGTTAACTGGAATTATTCTCCCAGCTGTAATTGAAACTGGTGGTGAATAAGGAGTTAGGGGGGTTTTTTTGTTGATTCTTTTTTTTTTTTTTTTTAATTTTGATCTCCATTAGATTGGATACATACATCTATATGGCAATTAATTAGTGGGTTCCGTGGGTTACTGGCTTCGCTTTTCACCTGGCTTCAACTCTATCAAGTTAAAATAAGCTCAATGATTTTTTTTTGTTGTTGTTCCTCTTTATGTTGCAGAACCAGTAGTGCATTCAGAGCAATTATAATTTGTAATGCAAAGAAACCCTTCAGTTGTGGGCAGCTGGTATGTTTGGAATACTAAGTCCATAGATGATGATGATAATCAAGCCATAAAGAATCGCAGGTAATGGCACCAGCAGACAGGCAGAGAGAACAGACTCCTGGGATCATGAAGCATCATGATGGTTTCTCTTGGGAGCACTAGGATGTTTATTTTCATTTGAATATACATAGCTAATTTATAGAAGTGAAACTTAGCCCTTTTTTGGGGTACAGTCTGTTTATTCAGAAGTAAATTCCAGGAATTAGCACTGCAGAAGGGAAAGTGGATCTGGAGGCACTAAGAAAAGTGAAGAGTACTGGTGTTTGTTGCAGCTTTTCTATGGAAAACCTTTCCAGGTTTATATCCCAGTAAAAACTGGGATACTCCTCTGTGTTGCTTGGTTTTGCAGTGGTGTCAGCCCAGCTTTGTGCTGGCAGAACCTGTCTCCACTGACGAAGATTTCCATAAGGTAGTCAAGGCCCTTGTGCAACTGATTTGGGCTAAGTACAGACTTCATGGTGAAGAGGAGAGCAAGTTGTTGAATGAATGTTCACCATTAGTGGATGGGTGCCATAGGAGAACTCTTTCAATCTAGTTATTTTTGTCCTTTGCCCTGACTAATTCAGCAGTGGGCGTTGACGTTATCGGTGTTTGATGCTTTGCGTTGTTAATAAGGCACAGAGTTGTTTCTTGTGCTAACAGGTAACTTTGGTCAGATGTGCCACTTCTCTGGCTTGTCTCTGTGAAATCATTCTGCTGTGAAATCCTGGGATGGTTTTAAAAATGTCGTTTCTTTTTAGCTGGCACTTCTGCTGCAGTATGTAGCGTACCGATGTTGTCAGCCTTCTGATGGTCTTGGTAATACACATCGTGGTGTAAGCTCTTCTGCAAAACTGAGAGGTCTGACCATGTTTCAAAAGTTACCAATCTCAGCTCAGTCCTTTGCCATGTGCTGAGTGTTAGATTACCAGTGGTGGGCCCTTTGGCAATGTCTCATGGTTTTTAATGGTTGTCTTTGAGACTTGTCTCTCTAAATTAACATCAGATTTGTCCTTTTTTGTTTGTTTGTTTGTTTTGTTTTGTTTTGTTTTCTTTCTTCACCTTTTCCTCAAAAATACACGTGCATCTGTTTTTGGCAGTTCTCTTACTTCCCAGAAAGTCTCCTTGGCTGCCTTCCTGAAACTTTGTGGACCACTTGGAACAGCAGTGTTTCCATCCAGTGTTGGCTTAACGGGAAATAGTACTCTTGATATATTGCATGGGGGAAACAAGAACCAAAGGTGTTTTTCTACTTTGTGCTAGTTCTTGGAAACACTTTGTGCTAATGGAATGAATTCTGGCCATTCTTTAGAAATGAAATTTAAAAAAAAAAAAGTAACAAGTTACAGTTCTGGCTTAGGTCAAATCACTCTGTAAATGCCTGTGAATCACTTTATAGGAATGGAGGAGCTCATTATATAAGGCAATGTCAGGAACTGTTTTACGGATGGAAGGAGGAGATTGCTTTCCTCAGCGTTAGCAGAACATTGGTTCTGCAATACTCGTAGAATTTTACAAAAGCAAACTCAACCACCTTCAGAAAGATACCCAAAACTGAGCTGTGCATACTACGGCTCGGAACGTATGAGGATAGGGCACTGTCTGGCCATCTACCTTGATTTTTGTAATTTTTCTGTTAGCTGCATCAATTCTACTTTTATGGATAACTCAGATGAATGAATTGTGTGTTTTCTAGTGCTGTTGGACATGGTCTGACATCACTTCTCCTTGAGCTGGTTGAGTTTTCAGGCCTCCTGCTTGTCCTGTGCTTTGTTCTGCTGCAGTGCCTTCCTGCCCCATTTGCACCCAGTCTCCTACTCTACTTTTTCTCCTTTTCTCCTCTGTTTTCCCTTGTACTTTAAAGCTTCTCAAGTTTTGCAATTCCTTCTTCCTTTCTTCAGTTGCCTCTGCCACCATTTTCAACCTTTAGTATTTACAGCCTACCTAACGAACAGGAAAAATTGGTGTGCTCCGCATTTCTGCCTTACACACCCAGGTTGCAGAGGAGCAGGCCCACTTCCCTGGGTGGAGCTGTGTTAGTGCTGTGGGCACAGCCAGGAACAAGCCACCAAGCAACTGTATTGCTGCAGCAAACCTGTTCTTATCATTCACAGAGGTGATTCATGGGACAATATAGAATCGTTCTGGTTGGAAGAGACCTTCAAGATCATCAAGTCCAACCCAGCACTGCCAGGTCACCACTACACCATGTTCCTAAGTATCACATCTACACGTCTTTTAAATACCTCCAGGGATGGGGACTCTGCCACCTCCCTGGACAGCCTGTTTCAGTGCTTGAGAACCCTTACTGTGAATAATTTTTCTGGTATCTGACCTAAACTTCCCCTGGCACAACTTGAGGCCATTTCCTCTTGTCCTGTCACTTGATACATGGGAGAATACTGACACCCACCTGGCTACAACCTCATTTTGGGTAGTTGTAGAGAGTGATAAGGTCTCCCTGGAGCCTCCTTTTCTCCTGGCTAACCAAGCCCAGGTCCCTCAGCCACTCCTCATAAGACTTGTGCTCTAGACCCTCCCTCTTGCCCTTCTTTGGACGAGCTCCAGCACTTCAATGTCCTTCTTGTAGCAAGGGGCCCAAAACTGAACACAGCATTCAAGGTGATGTCTCACCAGTGCTGAGTACAAGAGCATAATCACTTCCCTGCTCCTACTGGCCACGCTATTTCTGATACAGGCCAGGATGCCACTGGCCTCTTGGCCACTTGGGCACACTGCTGGCTCATGTTCAGACAAGTGTCCACCAGAACCCCTAGGACCTTTTCCACCAGAAAGCTTTTTAGCAACTCTTCCCTAAGCCTGCGGCATTGCATGGGGTTATTGTGACCAAAGGGCAGGGCCTAGCACTTGGTCTTGTTGAACCTCATACCACTGACGTTGGACCATTGATCCAGCCTGTCCAGATCCCTCTGTAGAGGCTTCCTACCTTCAAGAAGATCAACATACCTGCCCAACTTGGTGTTATCTGCAAACTTGCTGAGGGTGCCCTTGATGCCCTCAACCAGATCATTGATAAAGATATTCAACAGAACAAACCCCAGTACTGAGCCCTGAAGAATGCCACTTGTGACCAGCCACCAACTGGATTTAACTCCATTCACCACCATTCTCTGGACGTGGCTACCCATATAATAATCCATATAATCCCAGCCTAAATCAGCAGCTCCACTTTAGCGCTTCAGTGCATGTGTTCTCACTGTGAAGGCTTGATGCTCAAACAGGCTAAGCAGCTGCAACTCTGAAATGGGGAGGGGAAAATGACATGGTCACTATTCTTGCATATTTACCCCAAACGTCACAAGCGTGCTCATCAAAACAGGGGCATTGAAATTCTGATGTTGATATTTGGGATGATTGTCCACCCCTTATTTCCTGCTTGCTGAAGTTTCTTCTTCCTGACCTACTAGATGGCATTTTCCAGTACTGAAGAGAGAAAATACCAAGGATTCCTCCAAGAGAGTTGCAATTTAGCAGCAGAAGTTTTTGTGAGATCTGATTTGCCTGAAATGCAGCGATGCAGTTAGGCTGACACAGTGGAGTTGTTATGCTGGCATACAACTGCAACGCTGTGTTGTAGCTGTAAACGACACTCCGTACTGTTTATTGGGACTGTTACAATTATGGGGTCTGCTATAAATCTTCATTTAAAGACCTGGGTCTGTAAACAAAGCCCTTTAATTGAAAAAAAAAAAAAAAAAAGAAGAAGAAAAAATGCCCACCAGCCCCCGTACAAAAGGAAGGAGCAGCTCAAACTGAAGAGAGCAGCCAGACTAGTTGCTGTGTACTGTACAGGGGTGATGGAGACCAGACAAATAATATATGGCAAGGAGCAGTGGAAACGAAGCATCATAAAAGGACTGGTGACAGATAACCCTCCTGGATCAGGCTCACCCACGTGAATGGGATGATACGTATGTTGGCACCAGCGAGCAGGAGGGAAGTTCAAAGTGACTGCAAAGGGACCAGGCTCGGCAGACCCCAGCTGGAGGGACTTCACTTCTGTTCTGAAGGAGTTCTTGCTTTTTCTCTCAAGATGCAGAGATCAGATATAAATGTAGCAGTGGGCTTGACTAAGCAGTCAGCCTCTGCTTCTGTGGAAGGAAATGAAGACATCTAAGAAATCCCCTTTGTCCCAGATCGCTGTGTGTGCATGCATGTATATACTTCCCCTCAATATAAAATATTTCTTCAAATCTGATCTACTACAGAACTAACTTTCTTATCCTTTCAGAACAGTGCACACCTTTCCGTAGCAGGGTGATCGCTGGGGAAAGGTTTGATTCCATTTGGACATGAGTGCAGACTTGCCCTAGACTGCGCATGAGTGACTAATCCTTGATGAGCTCAGTGCTCTCTGGAGGGAGAGGCAATGTTTGAACAATTTTCGTGGTGTCCATGATTGTATTACAAGTCCTCTACTCTTCCACCTTTCCCACCGCGCTGACTGCGTGGGGACGCATAGCTCTTTGGCTTCTGTCATCTGATGCTTGTTCATATTTCAGTTCATCAACTTTTAAGTCTAAAAAAAATAAGTCTGATAATTGGGGAAGAAACCCCTTGAGCCTGCTTCTTCTCACGCCAGCCTTTCCCATTGAGTGTGAAAAATGGGCTGCACTTGTGTAGTTAGTTGTACAGATGCCAGCCAGAGAATCTGGTTGTCCACTGCCAGGACAGTGCCATTGTTCCAGCCAAACAAGTTGCCCACCATCAGCATCCAGAAAATAAAGGATTGCTCCATCACCAGTGGAAAAGCAGTATGAGACTGTCGAGCTTATGTCATTCCACATCCACATGGATATGATTTGGATCAGGAGCTGATGATGGGTAAAGCTTCCTGAGAAGAGGTAAAATATGGTGTGTGCCCATTCTGAATTGGCTCTTTTCAATGCAGAGGTCTTAATGGCTTTGCTGGCCCTTCCATAACCAACCATACAGTTGTAACAGTAGACTTACCAGTACGCATATGTTAGGGTGATGCAAGGCCTGAAAAGCACCAAAATTTGCTGTGGTGCTTCTGTTTCTAAAACAGGAGAACATAAATGTTGCGAAAGTAGTGACTCTGGACTAAAATACACCTTTCTTGTCAGTGGTATTGACTGATCCAGTCTCTTCACTGGTTCCCCATCAGTTCTTGTGGGATCTTCTGACTTCTGGATGAGACCCATCTCCTCGCAGGTAAGATGGGTAGGAGTTACGAACTTGTATCATGGTGGTCTGAACTAATCCTCCCCTGGGCTTTGGACTTCTGTGCTTCCCAGTGATGAAAAACACATCCATCATCTACTGGCCTGAAAAAGGAAGTGGAGATGTTTTCCCAAAAGCCTGTGTCCGCGTCAGCAGAAATTAGGAAGAACAGTCTTTTGACATTAAGCTATGATAAACTGTCCTCTAGACAGCTACAGATTTTCCTGCTCATCTGACAGATAGCCAGGTACTGCAAAAATTGGAAGAGTTAACGGAGGTGCTTCTTTCTCTGAAAGTCATTCACCCTGAATGTCATTCCTAGAAGCTCTGGTGTTTCCAACCCATAGGAAAGTTTGACAGTGCTTTCTCCCCTCTTAACTTCTTGCCCTAGAATGCAGGAAACTGGCCAGTCTTGGTAATGTGTCCTGGTAAGTACTTAAAATTTGCACTAACCCCATGTGTTGAATATCCAGACTTGTTAACGTAGTTCAGCAAGGTTCTCGTGTAATTATGCAAGTACAGACACAAAATTGCTGACCATCAGTGACGTGCTGCCTATACTGGTATACATGTATGCCATATATACTCTTTAAAAACATTTTTTGTCTTAGCTGCTAGAATATGATAATGCTTACTTAATTTTTTTTACATCTTTTTGTACGCTTCTAGCCGGTACTTTGTGTACACGTCTGCTTTCCATAACTAGATACTACGTGCAGATTCGTATCCTCTCTCTGGCACCCTTATTGCTACTTTGACAATGCTTTGGGTTTTAATGGGCAGTGGCCATAAACTGAGACACGGAAAGAAAAAATTGGTTTGCAAAGAGCCTCGCAACATTACGCAATAACCACAAAGAGCATCAACATTTACTTCACATTTTTTTCTAAGGACTTATACTGAGGCAGGCTAAAATTTAATGGAAAGATCAAAGTGACTAGACTTGGCTTTGGATCAAACTCTAATACAATTCATCTCTTACTGACTTTTGTTTGATATCAGAAAGTATTAAGGCACTTATCCTTAAGATTTTAATTTTAGATGATAGGGGGGATCAGAAATGTTAACTTCTGTTCCAGAGCAGCTGACTGAATTATGCATCTGTATTTTCTAAACTACTATGGACGATGCATATTTACTTTACCAATCTTGCAAAAAGGATAAAAAGTGGAGATGGTGCCAAATCTGCAAAGAAAATGTCACATGAAAGATGATTTCATGCTTACTTTGGTATTGACTATTGCTCTGTTCTTTAACTGAACCTGCCTTCCTAAGTTTTCTGTTATAGAAATGCTATGGCTTTTCCCAGATTTTCTGGTTATTAAAATTCAGCCCTCCAACTCCAGACCTCCCCTTCCTAATGTTATTTTATCCTAGCTAGAGGAAAGTTGTTTAAGTGATAGGTACATTTTTAATGGATAAAATCTTCTTACTGTTAAGAATTTAAAGGATATTTTAGCTCTTCTGGACTTAGAAACCTCAGGTTGGAGAAGAAAAGGATGCTGTTGCTTTCTTGTTTTATTTCACCTTTTGAGTAATGTTCCAGTTCTCCAAGGAACACTATAATGTTACTGTGCCTGTTCTCTTCAACCTTACATTCCTATCCCATAAGGATTTTGCACATTTTGTTCATCTGTAACAAGCCAGCATTAAAAAATAAACTGTGTTGTAGAAACGTACTTTCCCTCAGTCTTCTGGAGTTACAGAGCAGGCAGTCCCCTGGCACATTCCCAGTTTCGGGACTTGTTTTCAAGATAGTCAGTCACTTGTTGAGTCATTGTAGTGAAAACTTTATCAATATATAAATGAGCTTAAAGGGTAGATGATGTTTTCAATTCATTTATCTCATGGGCTTTGATGTTTATCTCGGCGATGGTATAGCGATAGAACACAGACCATAGCTGATGTTTGGCAGTTTGTTCCTCTTCAGCTTCTCAGTCCTCACTGCTTAGTGGTGTTCCTTTCTTCTCTACTGGCTGGAGCTGGCTGGATTCACAAGCTTAACATTGCAGTAATTACTCTGGAATTCATTATAAGATGTTTATGATCAGAGTTTGGCTACTTAAAGAAAAGAGCAGCGAGTGTTTCCCGGCAGAGATCAGGTTCTGACAACCGCTTGCAGAAGGATTTAACAAGGTTACACCTGTTTATCTGCTGTGAGCTGGTCTCTTTTTTTTCTTCCTCTTGCTGCCATTTTCCCACGTCTTCAGTGATTCACAGCCTCCTACACTGCGGCCCACTGGGACTGCCAGAGATGGCTTTGTTATTAGATGATGTTTCTTGGATGACCCAAGTTTTCCTTGTAATCTGATTCCATCAAGGGGATGGCGTTAGGCCTCTGGGACTTTTGGGAATGGCTTGCATCACACACGCTTAAGGGAAGCTTGTTCAAAGTGACCTAAAAGCTTAAAAGTCTCGGAGCTATCACCAGTTTTCAGCTGTGGGCCCCAAAACACAAGTTAGTGAAGTGCCTGAGCTCCTTTGGGCGAGTCCACTTGTCCTGGTTGCCCCTCCCCTAGTCCCAAGCTCCTGTGTGCAAGCAGGGTCATGATCCCACATGGATGTGGGGCACCCTGGTCAAACAACCCCTAGTGCCTATACTGCCCCGACACCTTCCCTGTTGTGCCCTTCTCTTGTATCTGTGTGCTTAGTATGTGACACTTCTCCATCAGGCACAGAGCTGAAGGCACAGCCGTGGGGCCTGATTATGAGAGACCATTGAAAAGCCTCTACAGACTTCGGCTTGTCTCGGACGCGTGAAAGGCCACAGAGTGGTATGTTTTCATTTATGAGAACAATACCAAATCACAAAACATCACAAGATTAGTTCGGCGCACTGTTTACGCTCTTTGTAGACGGCACCCAAAAAACAGAGGAAATTAGAAGAATAAATGGTACTGTGTATTTTCTGCTGTCAGCTCCTTAGAGCTCCCATTTCTTCCGCGTGCTTTGCAGCACTGAGAAGTATAAACACAGCTAGTCTCTTCCTTTTCCAGCATTGCTTAGACAGTGCAAGCCTCTGCTCCTCCAGTTCCTCGCCAGAGCTGCCAAGTGGTGAATCGCACCAGTGAATGGATGTTCATTCCCTTGAAATTGCACTGGTGCTGCAAACTGTTTCCCAGAGGCCACTCATTTGCTGTCGTTCAGGTGATTAGCAGTGTTATTAGTCGTTTATTTTTGCTGTTCATCCGAGCCAAACTTTAGTCTGCGAAGAAGGGTGCAGAACGTACTCAATATAAATCTGCACTGTGCAATTCTCTCTTAAGGTGCATGTCACAAAGATGCCAGAGAATTAATTCCCTTGCTGCTTCTGCCACAAATGGGATTTAATGTAAGCCAGGAAACTTCAGCTGATGTTCAATGTTTCATTGTGTGTCAGGCAAGCCCGGAAACTTTCTTCATGAGGGCTGTGCATGCTGTTGAGTGATGAAATATTTCACCCACTTCAACAGTGGGAGGTTTTTTAATTAAAGAGAATAGGTAGCACGTACTATATCAAACACGTACTTTAATTCTGAAAACTTGGAAATGAGAATTAATAGATTCATGCAGAAGCATGCTTACAGGGGATTAATGACTTCTGTTAAGCTGGTGATTATTCATTTCCATTAGAATACATTGCTCTGAGGTTACACTTGGGATCCAAAAATATTAGAAAAATGGAGATGTGGAGGCTTGAGGGTGGGAAGGCCAGGACTGAAATGTGTTTCCCTCCAGTGACATAGAATTAAAACCCCTTGGCTGATGCTGCAGGTGACTATGACTGTCATTTCAGCTCTGCAACTTTCTGCTCAGTTTTTAAGCATGCATTAATACCAAGGATAGGGCTTAAAGACAGCAGTGAAAATAACAGTGTGAAATAATAAGAAAAGCCGTATTCCATGCCAGTCATTGAGAGGAAACACAGTGAAGGTTTGCACGATGTTCTCACATGGGCTTCAGTTTCACCCAGCTCTTGCTGACATCCTGCTACAGAACAAGTTTACCTGGGTTATCAGCACAACCTCTTTTCTTGTGTCTTGCTACATCCAGGATAAAAGAAACTGCCTCCCAGTCATAGGACGGGGATTTAAAACAAAGGGTTTATAGCAAGAAATCTAAGTCAGTCCTTTTTAAGGAAGGTGCCCTGTAGAATGGTTTTTGAAGCAAACCTGAGTGTGGGGTAGAACAAGAGAAAGCCAAGCTATTCAAGTGTGAGATTTTGCTGCAGCAAGAAGGATGGGGCTGGGGTGGGGTGGGGAGGAGTGACAGGAAAGATCAGGAGGAGGAATGAGTCTCCACTGATATGCAGAAAGGGAAGAGCATTAACTGAGATCTATTGATTTGGATTGGTATGAAAGTAACACTTTTCCCTTAAGCACAACACTGCTGTCATAGCTGTTTGGTTACTAATGTCTCCTCCCAACAAATGACATTACCTCAATGCAGAGGGGCTGCTGTAAGCTGCAGGCATAACTGAGGCTGTGCCATATTCTCAACCATGCTTACACACATAGTTTTTTTCTAGTGTATTTTTATGTCTTTTAATTTTTTTTTCTCCTGAATGCCTCTATTGATATTCAGACTTCCTCAATAGTTACTGCTCACATTAAATGGTAGGAGGAGGGAAGAGTAAAAACCTAAATGATTGTGAGGGGAGGCTCCTTTCCCCCACGCTTGCAAAATCATTCTTGGCAACAACAGAGATCAACGTGAGGGATAGGACTAGCACAAAAGAAGGTAAATGAGGGGTTAAAAAGACAATGTAAGTGTCTGTAGAACAACATCTTCCTCTCAAAATGCTCTCATCCACTAACCATCTATCTCAGTCCTCATTAAAGTTAGTGGGAACCTTTCCATTAACTTAAAAGGATATTGAATTAGCCTCAGATCCTCCATGCTGGGTGTAACGGGCACAGTCTTTAAGCTCAGAGGTGAGTGGAAGGAATTTTACGACTGAAGAGTCTGTGTGAAATCCCAACCCTCTTGAATCCAATGGCGAAACTCCCATTAACTTCATTAGCACTGGGATTTTGCCACTAGACTCAGCATGAAGTGAAATCAATGTGGTGAGAGACGGCGGGATGTTTGACAACAGAGATGCTGGCTCTGTTTTTACTCTCGGCTGGAATGCCTCAGAGTAAACTATTTTCGCTGTTAAAGTTTCGTGCTGCCATTTCAGTGGCAATCAGAGTGAATTGAGCCTGACTGCAGCTCCTGTCTCATACAGAGAGAAATTCTGGCATGGCACCTGGCGTGGGCTTTCCTTCCAAAAACGCTTCCTCGGGAGTTTTCCAGTTTATCCAGAGGTGGCTGTATCTAATACACAGCAGATAATGGGAATACAGTACACTTCCATCCAGCAGCAGAGACCATGCCCATAATCTGTACCCAGGTGAAAGAAAGCCTAAAGCAAGAGTTAAAATAAAAATAAGGAATTTGGAAGAAAAGAAGGTTCTAAGAAGGTAATAAGCTGTACCCATCCAGCTGTGCTATCTGCAGGGAGATGATGTATTTTTGAATTGGAAGGAGATGTGTGTGTGTGTGTGTGTGTGTGTGTGTGTGTAAGAAGGAGGGAGAAAATGATTGAAAACACATGCAAATGGAAAGGATTTTCACCAGACTCTCCCCCAGTCTGAAAAGAAAGCGGTCCATTATAATAATTGCAGTGTAAGCCCCAGAAGTGTGCTGCAGTGTAAGGCCTGGAGGGCTTGCAGACAGAGATGAATATGAAAAGAAGGCACAGGAGTTCAGGGGTAGGTCAATACAGTGATTTTGTTTTTTAAGCGACTAGTACAGGATTTTCTAGAAAGGGCTGAAAATCTATTTCCCTTAAGCAGTTGGAGTTGAACTCCGAAACCCAAGGGCTGTTAAAACCTCAGTTGCTTTCAAAAATGTTTGTGGTTATCAGTATCTAATCCTGGCCTGCTTCCCAACCTTGGGCTGCCTTTGAAGTATCTCTACTGAGAGCTCTCTGTGCTCCTCCTCTACCCAGTCCTGCTCTCAAAGCAGGCTCCAAAATGGATGAGTTTGCTGTAAGCACATGTTTCGTCTTTTACTTCTGCATATTGTCAACTGGTATTAGCAGTACCTTCTTTGAAAGAGATGGGGTTGTTAACAAGGTGATGCTTAATTGAGATGCCTAAAATAAGAAGTCACTGCTTTAGGCTCCCTCTGTAGCCACCAAAGATCTTTCTCCCTGGGGAGAGCACATAGATCTGGATGCTCCCTTGTAGTGCCTGGTTTAAACAAGCTGCTGGTGAGTCTGCCTTCTGGGGTTAAACAGTTATCCCTTCAAATGTTGTTTTGTTGGTAATGCCAATGTGTCATTCATGTAGAGAATCATGAAAAAGGGAATGTTTTTCCCCCCCTTTCCTTTCCCATGTGGTAATGCTAAATGTGGTTCCCTGCCCCTCACCACCACTCCCCCCAACCCCCCCCAACAAAAAAGGCAAAAAATAAAACAGGCAAAAAACCCACACCATTTCTCTTTCTGGAGTATCCAGAGTGCATGACTTCATCTGCTTGATTATCTCGAGCCTTGGGAATTCTGGCTTTGTCTCCAAAACCACCAGAATCTGCTGAGCAAACACCGCTCCTAGTCCGGCTGCATCAGGGCTGGTGGTTAAAGCCTCCCATGCAAGGAAACTTCCTAGGAGCTGCTTTTCAATGAGATCATCCTTTAATCATACAGGGTTGTCTTCTTTGGTGAACTGGATTGAACACGAGGGCAGTATTACGGCCAAATAAAAGAGCTGTTGTTTCCAAGTGTTTTTATAGCTTTCTAGGATCGCGTTTTTGCACAAAAGTGGGCATTCAGTCTTTGTTCGGCTGCAGTTTCATTTTTCATGCTGACAACGTGGTTCCAATAAACCCTGCCATGGATTTCTAAAATGTTACTGGGGGAGGGCGTGGTTTTTCTCTGAGAAGCTTGTAGAGCTGTATCTCTGACATGCAGGCTTCTCCTTGAGCAGAACTGCGTTGTTGACTCGAGCCTGTCTGGCTGTAGGCAGCCGCTGTTCCCGGGCCCTGAGCAACTGGGGGAAACTGAAGCGAGGGGAAGGGAGTGATTGTTCACAGGCATCGAATGGGAGCTATTCCCCAAAACCTCCTGTGCTGTGAGTGCAGGAGCACTCTGTGCACCGTCTCCCACGAGTTGCAGGGTGTATGTTCTGATGTGGCATCTCCTCGAAGAAACAACAGGAAATTAGGATGGGTTAGATATTGCTGGGGTAGTAAAAAGAGGTATTATGTTTCTATATTAGCTGATAATATCTAGGCTATGCACAAACGCAATCTTTATGGTCTGCAAATACCAACCACCTTCCCCTCTCCACAAGGAAGGTAATTTTTTTACAGTTTGCTCAAAACTTCACGGAAGGTCAAGCTGTGGTGTTACATTGTCAGTGAGCCAACGGGGGGGGAAGAGGGGGGGGGGGAAGGGGGTAACTTGAGTTGCTGGAGCCTGACCCCCAGCCCGTGAGGGGGATGCACATATTAGCATCTAGAATATCCTCCTTGAATATTCAAGAAGTGTGGGCCTGCCACTGTTTGTACACGGCAGAGGCAAATAATGCAGATGGCAATTACAACTGCTGTTCAATTCTTAGTCAAGCGTGTGCTTATTAGTCTGAACAGCACCAAGGTCCCAGCTTTCCCCCTGCCAGGCAGTCTAACCCCTGCAGGTTTAGGAGCTGCCGGTGCATGTGAGGACATTTGCTGGTTTCTGTCACTATTCTTGTGATGTGTATGAAGTTGAGCGTTACCCTGGTGTCAGGATGATCGCTTCCAGCATGGCTTTTGGGGGGAATAAATCAGTCTGGTCAAATTAGGAAGCCAGCCAAGGTCTTGCTCATAACCCAAATTAAGTAGAACAAAGCTTTTGTTTTATTCAAGTTTAGAAGAGGTTTAACTGTCTTTGGCATGAAGCTCTCTATACTCCTTCCCAGTCCATCACACAAGTGTCAAAAAAATTGTTATAACTCAGCCAGAAATGCTTAAAGGTGTTCCAGAAGAGGAGTTATTCTCAGGGAGAAGTTGCAGCTTGTGCAGAAGTGAAACTGGCTTCCAGGATGTTCTCAGATGGAAGCTTTGAATGTTCAACCTGGAGACTGACTCAGTTTTGATGGTTTCTCTTGAGATTGGTGTTCAAGCCAGTGCTAAATGCACGTTTTGCATGGCCTAGCAAATAGAATATGTAGCTCGATCAGAGAAGATGAAATTGAACTATTCTCCATTGAGACAGCAGCTAGAGAAAGTTGCAGGATAGCTGCTGACTCTGAATATTCTCCAATCGTTAAATACAAGAAATTCATATCCGAGAATTTTTAAAGAGCGGGAGAGAGGAGCTCTGTTGACCTCTATGTGTTGCTTTTTAGTCAGTGAGTGGGGAAAAAGCGTGTTGTTAACATGCTGTGAAAATCGAGTGCTGGTGTTAAGTGTAGGTCTGTCAGCTTGACATTGATCTAGAGCGAAATAATGGAACAACCGAAATTGGACTCCTTTAATAACGAATTAAGGGAAGACCACTTTGTTAGCGTCTGTCTAGCTGAGCCTAAGGAGCACGGATCTTGTCAGATCAGCTTGATGTATTTTACTTTACCAAGATTACAAGCTTGCCTGATAAAAGATGCAGTAGTCTTCTGAGTGGGCCTCCTTCACATCTTGATCCAGAGATAAAATGAACAATGTCCAACAGAAAATGATTTTGACGCTGACAGGTCTCCAAATGGAGATAGATGGTTGGAGGGAATCATCTGTGAGCTGGTGTGTGTATAGCAGGGTTCCTTGGGGATCGTTTGCTGGCCTTTCTCTATTTAACACTTGTATCAGTAGCTTGCTAGAAAACATAAAATCATTACTGATAATGTTTGCAGATGTGCACGCAGACTGGTGACTGCTGAGGTGATGAATAGGTCAAATCACTGGAAGAGCCATCTGCATTATTTGACAAACTGGGCGGATGTAAGAAACACTCATTTATCACTTGCCCAGTGTAGGGGCTTCTATGTAGAGCTCGCGGTGGCAGCAGGTCTTGGGGGGACCTGAGGCTTCCACCTGCAGAGCAGCAGCTGATGGGCCCTGACGGGTGGAGGAGGGAGTGTAAACCCCCAGGGGCTGGGGTTTGATAAGGCACCGCCGTGGACGTGGAAGGAAACATTAGAAAACTAAAGTCTGGCTTGGTGAAAGGAAGCGGGTTGTTTACAAAGTCACCGTACGTTGGATAAAATCCACTTTTGTGCAGAGGGTTGGCACAGATGATATCAAGGCTTGGAATGAGATTGTCATCTTGGGCTGCCTTTCATTACAGGGGTGGAGTTTACCCTGAGAGCCTCTGTATGTAGTTGTGCTACATCAGGATTTAAATTCTGTATTTACTGTTTTCCTGGCAAACGTTTAGGTAAATGTTGCATTAAGTAGACGTTTCTTTTTTAATTATGTTGACATTTATCTTGCTTTTCTCCTGACATTTTTAGCATCTTCACTGATATCTGCATAGCTATTTCTGTTCTAAAATTTGCACTAATTAATCGCTTTTCTGGGTATCTATGGGAGCAGCTATCAGCAAAGAGAGAGGGAGGCACTGCACTCACACGTCGTTTGACTAAAGATAAATTGAAATCATTAAAGATTTGGTATTTAATGTAGATGCTTTAGGGCTGAAAACCAGCATCCTGATACCTGCTGAGAAATACCTTACTCCACAAATAATCTCTCTTATAGTAACTTCTGCTGTGACTAAGGGTAGCGTTGGAATGTGGCCTGCAGTAATTACTGCGTTGAGACAAAGGGGATGCTTTCTGTTCACCCAGAAATAAATCACTTTGATTGCTCCTCTCCTATGGCAGAGCCCTGTTTGTATAATTTAAGATGTACAACCGCAGCAGTGGAGCCTTTTAGAACTGGATTGTCCCAGCAGTCAGCAGTGAGAAAGCTAATGCAAGTGATGGGCGAGCAGATAAACGCCAGCAATTTCAGGAGCTGGCTGGTGTCAGGGATGCTACACGGTACTTGCGCATCTGAGAGCACCGTGCAGCTTTCAGTCACTGCTATCGATCCTTCCAGAGACGAGACTCAGCTCGCCCAGGTGTGGCTGAGCTACAGGAACATCTCGGGATTGCTCTTTGGGGGATTGCCTGAGCGCTGAGTGAAGCTGCAGTCACGCTGGGGAAACCAGCCTGTCGTGTCAAGTGCTAATAACAGGAATTAAGTCATTCAGCGAGCGCGCTTTGGCAGCATAAACAAGTGTAATCAGGTTGGTGTCTCTTAACAGGTCGGTATGTGATGACTCTGGAGAGCCTTGGAAAAGCTTTTGGAGAGCGAGGCGAGGGAAGGTATCCTCTCTGAGAGCCACTCCGCGCACAGCCGGGGCTGACCTCGCAAACGCGGGGTCCTTTGTTGAGTTATTAACCAGCCACTTGGGAAAGGGTTTCTATAAACAGCTCCTTTATGTTACTTGGTGAGCACTCAAAACACACAGTCTAAGGCAGAAAGTGCTGACGTGCCTGAATCAATTTTCTTTTGATGGTTGTCTCTTCTATCTTTAGTTGAGGTCTGAGATGCTTTGGGAAGTCTGGGTTCTTCCTCCCTCTCTTCCCTGACTCCAGTTCCTCCCCAGGCTGCAGCCTCAGCCTCATTCTCTCTGCCTCTCATCCTGCTCTGAAGTCTTTAAATCTTTAACCAACACTGCAGCTACACAGCCCCTTCTCGGAGTGCTGCGAAAGCACCTCTCACTCCACATGTCCGAGTTTCTGTACTGGAGGCATGATGAGAACTGGAGGAACCGCCTTTGCCAGCAGCCACCCACTTCTTCCAGGGCTTTCCACCCCAGAAGGCAGTTGTCAGCTCTCAACATTGTCTCCACTCTGGCTGAGAGGAAAGGTGAACAGCCAGCACTGAGGTTCTGGTGACACGGAGCATCTGGTGAGGTGGCATCAGACAAAGTCCATGAACCTGGGCTTGATGCCATGTTTTCTCTGCTGGCTCACCTGAAAGACTGACTTGGGAAGTTTAGTACAATGTGTTAAGTAGGCACCCAGCACCTGCCACAAATAAGACTGCTCCCATGTGTTCATTTGAAAAAACAAATATCTGTAGTTTGCATGTTTACTGCAACTAGAAGAGCCAGAAAAAGAGGGGATTGTTCTGTTTCATTTCTGGAGCCATTCTACTTTTGTGTAAAATCAGCATTGTGATTGAGGCATTCTTATTCTAATTTTGCAGATACGTGTTTGTAATGCGAGGCGTCGCCGTGTGACATTCTTACACCTCTTTTCCTTTTTTCTTTTTTCCTTCTTTATAAAATTTTATACTTTCAGTTCAGAAATAAATTAAAGATTTTGGATTGGCAGTTCCAGATGTAGATGCTGTCTGTTTATAAAGCAGGTGCTCTACAGTAGCAGAATTAAACTGCCAGTTTAATTTCACTTGAACACCTCTGATCTGATCCAAAGAAACCTTCATACCAGCGAAGAACACAAGCAATTGTGTTTTCAGTACAAGCATGAACTTCTATGATGCAGAAGTTACTCAGCTGACTGAAGTGAACTAACCAGTGGTGTTGCTGCTCTTCCATCCCTGTCCTTACATCCTGATTATAAACCCCTGCCTCTTTACCCCTGTTCTTAGCAGGTTTCCTACTTTCTGGATCTGCTGGGCTTCAGTCACATGTTTAATTAGAGAAATTCCTGTAGTCTAATCTTAAACCTTGCTATTTGCATTTTAAAAAAACAAAACAAAACAATAAAACTTGAAAGAAAAGGAGGAGGGGGGAAAGCTTAGATCCTAACAGAGAGGCTATTTGCTCAGTGAGTGCAACTTGAAGGCTAAACCAAACCTTTTCCTTTGGAATCACTCCATGGGTGGTGCTGCTTCTGCACACGCACAAGGTGCCTTTAGCATGTTTGTGATTCAAAATTATTTCCAGCAATACAAGTGCAGATGGAGACAATAATTGGTATGTATTTCTAGGTTCTTTCTATCATCTCATGGGGGAAAACCATGTCTTTCTGATGCCCTGTTGAAGCTGTGCATGATGTGGAAATCAGACAGGCCTTTCAGCTTCCTTTATGCTGATGCTCACCCTCTTCTCTTGAAACATGGGGACAGTGCCGTGTGTCTGGCATATAGATCAAGATTCCTATGCACAGGGCTGGAGACAGACCACAGCCCTCTCTTCTGGGCAGAACTGGAAGAAAGGGCTCACTCCAGCCCCAGGCTGTCTGTGCCACAGCTGGATCCCCATCTCACACCGGTCCCAGCTGGGACCTGGGGCAGGCTGCCCCTCGCAGAGGGACAACATGCAGCCCTGAGGTGAAAGGCTCTTGCCTGTGCCTGTTGCTATCAAAACCCAGAGGAGGTTTCTTTTCCAGAAGCCTAATGGCAGATGTTTCCATCTCTTCTAATTGAGTGTTGCTCGAAAACAAAGTGCCATTTAAAAATCAATGTTCCTCTGTCTGCAGCTCTTTTCTCTCACCTCTTTGACAATGGTCGAGGAATGGAGATGACTTACAAGCCCTGCAACAGCTGAGTAATGACTGGCAACAGGACACATTCTCAAGGGGCCAAAACTTGGCCTAGACCATGGTGGGGTAGGGAAAACCACTTCTTTTAAGGAAATCTGGCAGCTCAAACAGACCCATCAGTCTTTCTCTGCCTCCCATCCAAACCGTGGTTAGCCGCTGGGCCAGCACTCCGGTGGGATGCTCTCCACACTCTCTCTGCCAGGCACAATCTGTCCCTGTGTGCTGGCCACTGGAAATGTGCGTAGGGGTGTTGAACAAAGGTCTGCCTGTGCAGCTGGAGAAGTGAGAGGCGCTCGCTCTGGGATGGAAATGACAACAGGTTGGGTTTTTTTTCCTTTCTTTAACCAAATCGTTTACTTGAGTAGATTAGATGGTAACTCTGCGCTGTCTTCAGAGACAAATTAATGGCACATGCTCGTAAGCTGAGGCGTAGAGAGGCAAGTAAATCTTTCTTACCAGGTCTCAGGGGAGTTGCATTTTCCCTGCAGCATGTGAGGAGGACTCAACTCGTGCTTAAAACGTCATGTATCAGTTACAGAGCCCATGCTGCTCTTCAGATGACAGCACTGGGAAGCACACAGTTTTCTTCCCTCTTGACCCCAGTGATATGCGTGCCCTCTCATCATCATCCCTCATTTTATTTTAACAGAGACCAGGCTACAACATCTGCATAACAATTTGTTTCACAGGGGTTTCTCCTCATCTAAGGATGATCTTTCGATAAAAGCTGGGGTTGGATTGACACGTGGGAAATCACCAAGCTAAGGCTGGGGTGCATGGAGAGGCTGGCCTAGCTCATCTGCATTCAAAGCTAATGCCACTCTTGCTTTTTAGGATTAACATCTGGCAGAAATTCAGGCTGGGTGCAGCAATGCTGCTGTTTGCAGCTGGAGGTGCAGGAAGAGTTTTGCTTCTCCGTTATGCCCCATCGTTGGCTGTTGGGTTGCTGGAGAGGCTGGCAAGTTGCTTCAGATAACCACCTGGGTGGGGTGTTTTTGAGTAACTGCTGCTGGGATTGCCCCTAACCTTAAAGCCTTTAAAGTCAGTGATAGTCACTGAACAGTGATTTCTGCTCACTGGTATAAAATCTAAAATGACTGGACAGAAAAAGCTATCGGTTTCCAGTTCTCCTTGAGCAGATGTTTCTGCCCAGGATAACTCCCCTCTAGGGGTGGGGATGAATGGAAATTAATTATAGGAAGTTCCAAGGGAAGGCAAAAGTAAATGTAATTTCATTATCAAGTATGTGTTTATGTTGTGGAAATAACTAATGGATTTTGAGCAATGGTGATTTTAGGATACGAAATAGAGAAACAAAATATTTTATGTGAGGAAAAGGTTTTTGGTAGATTCTGAATACTAGATTTCATGATGGAGTAAATTTGTACCATTAGTTCTGTCCAGAAAAATGTGATTTTTTGTAATGGAGCAGTAGCAGGACATTGCCTCATAGAGAGACATAATGAAAGAGCATCTCTCTCTCACTCTGCATTTACACCCAGAAAAGTTTATGTTTTCCTGCTAGTATCTTGACCAAAACCCCAAGTATTTTAAATGCGTACTCTGAATGCACTGTACTGCACAGACTGGGGGCAGCTGGACTGAAATAGACTGATGGGGAAAGCACAAAAATTATTGTACAAAGAGAGATTGTTTAGATATCTTTATTTAGCAAGTGAAGTATGTTGCCAATAGGAAGGAGAAAAATGGAGTCTCAGCTGTGTTTACAAAGGCAACAGAAATTTTCCTGAAGTGAGGCCAACTTTGATATGAGCTATTAAGTTCGCTTGATTTTTGCAGAGGTAATTCTGAATAGGATTTGAATGCCATGTTTTTGAGCAAGGGCATAAACAACTTACTTTGAGTTCATGTTTGCTTTGCATCCAGGCTTCTAAAACCTGTGGCTTGGTCTGGGACTTGCAGACCTGTAACGTGGCTGAGATTGCAGTGAGACCTGAAACAGGTTGTGCTCACAGAATCAGAGAATGTTAGGGGCTGGAAGGGGCCTCAAAAGATCATCTAGTCCAACCACCCTGGCCAGAGCAGGAACACCTAGGGCAGGTCACATAGGAACATGTCCAGGCAGGTTTTAAATGTCTCCAGAGGAGACTCCACAGCCTTCTTGGGCAGCCTGTTCCAGAGCTCCCTCACCCTCATTGTGAAAAAGTTTTTCCTTATGTTTCTGCGGAACGTCTTATGCTCCAGCATACACCCATTGCCCCTTGTCCTATCACTGGACGTCCCTGAGAAGAGCCTGGCTCCATCCTCCTGACACTCACCCTTTACATATTTATAAGCATTAATGAGGTCACCCCTCAGGCTCCTCTTCTCCAAGCTGAAGAGACCCAGCTCCCTCAGCCTTACCTCATAAGGGAGATGTTCCACTCCCTTAATCATCTTTGTGTCTCTGTGCTGGATTCTCTCAAGCAGTTCCCTGTCCTTTTTGAACTGAGGGGCCCAGAACTGGA
>WUAM01000281.1:3340125-3352469 GCA_024336885.1 Actenoides hombroni
GTCCCTTCATTCAGGCTTCGTGCAGTTTCCTAAGGGGTTCTGAGGGGATGTTTTTGTCCTGTCCATGTATGACTACCAGATATGTATTTCAGATGAAGGTAGAATGAAGAAATTTAACTCCAACTGGCCACAGTAAATCTGAGCAGGACAGATCGCAGCACACCAAGGCACAAGTAGAGGCTGGGCAATGAGTGGATTGAGAGCAGCCCTGCGGAGAAGCACTTGGGGCTGTTGGTGGATGACAAACCGACTATAAGCCAGAAATGTGAGCGCAGCCCAGAAAACCAATCCCATCCTGTGCTGTGTGAAAGGAAGCATGTCCAGCAGGTCAAAGGAGGTGATTGTCCCTCTCTACTCCACTCTCATAAGTCCCCACGTGGAGTACTGCCTACAGCTCTGGGGCCCCCAGCATAAGCAAGACATGGACCTGTCAGATAGAGGAGGACTGCAAAGATGATCAAGGGGCTGGAGCACCTCTTCCATGAGGACATCCTGAGATAGTTGGGGTTGTTCAGGCTGGAGAAGAGAGGGCTCCAGGAAGACATTATAGCTGCCTTCCAGTACTGAAAGGGGGCCTACGGGAAAGATGGGGAGGGACTCTATCAGGGAGTGTAGTGATTGGATGAAGTATAATGGTTTAAATTGAAAGAAGGTAGATTTAGATTAGATATTACGAATAAATTCTTTACTGGTGGTAAGACACTGGAATAGATTACCCAGAAAATGTGTGGATGCCACCTCCCTGGAAGAGGTCAGACTGGATGTGGTTTTGAGCAATCTGGTCTAGTAAGAAGTGTCCCTGGCTCATGGCAGGGGGGTTGGAATTGATGACCTTTAAAGTCCCATCCAACCCAAACCATTCTACAATTCTGTGAATCTGTGGTTCTAAGATTTTCTTTAGCCCATTACCAGATACAGAATTAGGCCAGAAGAAACCTTTGGGTAACATCTGCTGGTGTCCACAACACTATGCACAGCCAACCTGCAGCCATGGTGTCCCACGGGCCCTGGGACATGTTGCTTCCTGCTGCCCACCCCTGCCTGGCAGCATCACAGCCTCCCCAGCTGCTGGAGCCCAGGCTTGGCTCATGTCTCCAAACAGGAGAAGGCCAATGTGGTGAGATGCCACAGAGGAGGTCAGCTTGGGCTTCCTGGCCTTTGACTGCCTGAATGCTGAGGAGAAATGAAAAGCCGTTGGTTGAGGACTAAGCTCCTTCAGCTTCCTGCTGAGCCCGACTACAGTCCTTTAATTAGGGGAAGCTAATTACATTTGTCAGAGGAAAAGAGGCTGTCAGGTAGTAGAGGAGAAATTCTTTCTGATTCAGCAGAAAACACTTTAACCTGAGGTGTCCTGTCGGCAGTAGGTGCAGATAGGAAGCCAGTGTGTCTGAGTGTGTGTTGCTCTCAGCAATATTTCCCCTTTGCTGGGATGTGTCCTGTTTGGATGGTGGCCGGCAGACAGGAGATGAAAGGCTGATGAGGCTGTTTTCATACCAGCCAGCAGCACTCCACCATTCTGCCACATCAGAGAAGTGGCAACAGCCAGTGGGTTGGGGGAGCCAGGACACGTTTAGGCTGGTGTTGGACCTGAAGAAGGCTTAGGATGTGCAAAGTTTCCTTGCTTATTTGCTTATCAAAGGATTCAGGCTGAGCTTCCTAGAAGAAGCTGGCACAGGCTGAGCACGGCCCAGCCCAACTGATATCCAGGTGGAACTGAGATCTTTAGTTCCCAGACCTCTTTGAAAATCCCAAATTTCCTCTCCCCTCCTGACCCTGCAGGGCTGGGACCAGCTCAGAGTGTTTGCTTGTGACTTATTTAATAGTGTAGTTAAATAATCATGATATTGCAGAACTTAAACTCACTAAACTCCAATGACTAGTGTAATGTGGAGTTTGAAGAGCTGGCGATCGCAAATGGTTAACTAATAAGTGTTTACTGCTCCTCATGATAGTTACTGGCTCTAAGACAAGGGCAGTAAAAAGTGGATTAGATGAAGATAAATGTGAGACACAAGCAGAAACAAGTACTCCAGCAGATGTGTGTGGAAATTAATGGGGTGGTGATAATAACAAATTCTGATTCGCCACACAGTAAATGTGTCTCCTGATAATCAGTTTCCAGTAGGATACCAACTGGGCATGCAGGAGACAGCAACCTAAATGGGGTGACATCTCCACATTGCCAATGCATCGGATAGACACTGAATAGCTCAATAAAGATAGCTGGAAAAGTTGAGTTTGTTTTGTCTTTTGCAGTCTCACCCCCCTCAAAATTTTATTTTCTGGATCTGTTACCTGATGTCTTGAAAAATAAATCCACAAGGCTACCAGGGAAAAATATCTCCCAACTCAAGCATATGGCTGGTGGTCAGGAACTCTTGGTCACGTTCCAACTGCTGCTGCAGATATCCTGTCCCATGCAGGGCAGGGGGGTCACTACCAACCCCACATGTCTGCTCATCTACCAAACTGGGATGTGAAAGCTCCCACATAGTAAAATACTTCCCCAGATGTGTTGTTGAACTTCATGTGTTTATGTTTGTGAAGGGAACATAGGATGAAAGGCATTACAGAAATGCAAGATATGATTTGTTATGATTTAAAAACCATTCTGGTTTAGCAGTGCTACTTTTAAATATTTGCACCCTGCAGGCATTTCCAGATAAGGACTCAAGCCCAGCTTTTCTTTTCTGGTCCCATTTTTTTTAAAGCAGCAGAATGTTTTCCAAACCCTTTGTAAACGGGTCTTTGAGCTTGTCTGCTGTTGCCTGTGTGACCACAGGGACCGGGCTGTGGCTCCACAGACATGAAGGCATGAAAAGCAGTCTCTGGTCACCTCTCCTCCAGACCTACGGACACGCTTCCTCCCCCAGATTCATCCCACACACCCATTCTTGTGGATGGGTGCAGTGAAGGTAGCACACACCCGGGCAGGGCTTCAGCTCCGTCCATTCCCTGGTGCCTGGAAAGAATCAAGAGAGAGGGAATGAGTGGCAGGGGAAGTCAAGGCGAGGGGGCTGTTTTGCAGTTCCCATGCTAAGAGATGCGTGCGTGCCTGAAGTGCAGTGTCAGGCTGCAGGTCTGCAAGGCAATTTTCTTGGCAAGGAGATAATTCAGAAGAGTCCCATTTCTCCATCCTCTGCATCCCAGTTTGATGCTGCCTGAATTGTGCAACAGCTCTGTCCACCAAGGCCTTGGGAAGCTCCAGCCTGAAAATGGCAAGTGGAGTTTTTTCTTTGCTTGGTTTGCTTTGAGGAAGGGTGGCTGTTTTTCTAGTTGGGGTGATTTTGTTGAAGCTGTTCCCAGAGCAGTGCTGTGAACATGTTTCCCAGCACAGTGGAGCTTGGGGAGACGAAATTCAGGTTGCCAAAGGACCTGACCAGCCAAGCTGGGACAGCCCCGATGCCAGTTTTGGCAATGTGCATGGAGCTCAGGCTGTAGAATGGGAGGGAGGGGAGGAGGATGGAAAGCCCTGAGGCTGCCATCACTATGGGGGGGTAGCTGCCAGAATGCCCCACCTCATCACTGGTATTTGGTATTTCTGCCCAGGTGCCTGGAGTGAGGTTGAGTGTGGGTGAGAATAAATCCTGTGGGACCTCTCTGAGCATCTGCTAAAATCCAATAATTTGAAATAGCAGGGGGTACTAAAGACAAAGAAAATGGAATTTATTGATTTCTATCTTACATCCTACAATAAAGATGACATTTTCCACTCCTGGAGAAGGCAGCAAGTACCTCCCTGCTCGAAGGATGGATTTCCCTGCTGAATGCACTGACTGCATGTGATGGTGCTGCTCAGATACTCTGTCCCCTGGCCCCTCTTTCCTGGCCTCCCCATGTTCAATTACATCAGTTGTGGTCTCCCTTGCCTCGAGCTCAGGCAGGGAGGGGTGGGCAGTTGAGTGTGGCAGCAAAAGGCCCCAGAAGCAGTGAGCAGGGACCTGCCAGCTCCAGGCTACCGATGGTGGAGCCCAGCCAAACACGTCTGATTTCCCAGTCACCACTTCTTGTGCACATGACCTGTTAAAAGGATTAAATTAAAAGAATTCCCAGAGCTAATCTAGTGATGATATGATGAGAGACAGGAGCTCAAGCATATCCCAGAGGTGACTGATCAGGTTTCCTAGGATGTATTATTTATGGGGCCATCTGCTTTAGACAAGTATTGAAGTCTGAAGGGGAGGAGGATTTTGATGAAATTCACTCATTTAACTGGGACGGGAGCAGGGGATGCTGTGGGTGATTTTCCCTCACTCAAAAAAATGCTGCTGTAGTTATTTAAGGAATAACACTGGCAGCAGGGTACCTGTGTGCTGATGCCTTCAACAAAATGCTGCTCAGCTCTGAGAGCTCATGCGTGTCCTCACAGAAGGGGCCATTCATAGCGTGGTCCATTAGGGTAAAGGAGAGAGGTACAAACGCATTCCAGTCTGAGTTACTGGTGCTGTGAAATAAATATGTATAATCAGAGCTGTGGCTGGAATGTGAGGAGGCAGGGGGAGCAGCCAAAAGAGGACGAGTCTGCAGGAGAACAGGAAGAATTTCTCCCAAAACAGCTGATTCAGTTACTGTATGGCTCAATACCTGCAGGATTAGTTTTCTGCTATTACAGGCAACACAAAGCAAGATTGCAAATGTAAAAAAAGAAACTGTCTCTCATTCTGATTTGGGCTGACGTGCTATTTAAATAATATGGGTCAAGAAATCTGAAATAAAATATCTTCATGAACAGGATTTGTGTTCCTTCTCTTCTTGTCCATCTCCCATGGTGCGAAAAGCAGCCACCTTCTGCTGACATTTCCCCATCACAGCTGCATCAGCAGATTTCTAAATATTGAAGCTTCCTCAGGCTAATGTCTAAGGCTTTCTTAGTGATCAGGAATGAAATTCCTCTCAAAGCTTTGGTTGGGGAGGTTATGCTAAACTTTTACATAGAAATTCGCTGGAAGCTACCTGTCAGTTTGCTGCCCATTTTCTAGTAATTCAGACTAATGACTCGTCAACCTTCTTTTTTTTTTTTTTTTTTTTTTTTTTTAGTTCCTTTTGCATCTGTCTAGAAGTAGCTTTCTGCTCCAGTTACTGGCTTAATAACATGAGGTTATCTACAGAGGCAAAATTCTCGTCCAGTCTTATTTGATTTGTCTCGTGACTGTTTTTATAATCCTTATTTTGTTAGTTATTAAAAAAAATAATTATCTGAGCAACTGGTTGCAAGATTCAAAGATTTGTACCTCTGAATTAGGGTATTGCTAAAGAGCTGTTCTCCTGGACGCTGGACCTTTGCAGGAAAGTTTTGACTACAAAAATGCAGACACATAGTCACAGACTGTTAAGAAAGGTGACTGTGTACAAAACCAGAAATCTTTTTATGCAGACTTTCTTTATTATGGAAGGTTTCTCCCAGAGTTGCTACCTATCAGTGTTTTACCCGGGCAGGCAGAGAATTAGGTTTCTGTCTGATAAGCAACTTCTTGTATCCTCCACATGCCAAAAGTTCAGGGTGGGAACTGCAGCCCACATCAAGAGCCTGGATTGGGCCATACACCAGGACTGTTCTTGCTCTCAAGCTTTGCTGTGGTGTATTTCCAGTGTAGCTGCCTCCTGCAAGCTGTCCCACCACCCCCCTGGCTCTGAGCAAGATGATAACAAACAACCAAGCCACAGGAGTCCCTTTCTGTTCCCACTGCTGTAAGACTGATACCAGCAGCAGATTTGTTTCGCCTCCTCCCAGCCCAAAAGCCTCCCAAGGACTGGATATCTCTCCTGAAAATGCTCTAGTTGGCATCCCTTCACCTACTGCAGGGAAATGACTCACAAGGGACAAGACCTGAGAAGGACAGAGAGCCAAGGGATTTTAAAGCCCTTGCAAGACAAAGTACTAGAGAGGCTTGCACCAAGTGACTTTTGAGCAGCTATCTGTGCAGAGGCTTCTTCATTTTCCAGCAAACCAGGCAGAATAGCCATGAGACCTTCTCAGGCAATACCTATGAGCAAAAAGCATTGTGCCTCTCTATGCGTTTGTACAGCCCTTACCACAAAGCATCCGGCTACTGCCACCCCACCATTAAATCAGGGTTGAATCCAGCCTGCCTGATTTCACTCTTGTTAGCTGCCACCACACCTACACCACCATGCTGGGTGGCAATGCTTCCTAAGCCACCTCTTTTGCTCAGGATAGCGTTCTGCCAGGTGGCTGGAGCAATCTGTTCAAAGGAGAGCCCCATCACTTGAGTTCAGCTGCACGTTTCTGCATCCTCCCTGGTCCCATGTCATAAGCTCGTTGGGCACATCACTGCACTCTGCCACGAAGCCGGCTAGGAGAGCAGCCCACCCCCATTGCTGCTGGGTTAGTCTTCTGCTGGATTAGTCATCTGCTGGCTTAGTGAGCTAAAGCAGGGCTAGGTGAAGAGATGCACTTGTTGGAGCCACGTTGGCATAAGCAGTGAGAGCAGCTCCTGGAAAGGATGAAGGGAGAAGAGAGTGTGTTTGTGGTGATGAGACAGCAGGGTGGTTCAGTCTCGTGTAACCTGGTCCTCATCCCTGCCTCATGTCCTCCAGTCCTCTATGCTGCAGCCCATTCAATCAGTGACAGGGTGGATCAGGAGATCAGGTGAAGAGATGGGAAGGTTGTTTCTCTTTTTTTCCCTTGGTGTACGTGCAGCCAAAGCTGCTTCCCTGATCCAGATCACTACTTGGCCATATGATGAGCTCTGTGGGCAGACACAACTGTGTGGGAAAAGGCAGGGTAGGGTTTGCTTAACACATCTTTGCTGTTAAAAAATGTTCACTGCATCAGAGCCTCAGGGACCAGACCTGAACCTAAATTTCAGTTTTCTATGAAGGCATCTCTTTGAGCAAGTGCTTTCCTGTCGAGTCAGCAGAGAAAAAACCCCACATTTTAGAGGCTTCCAGTTCCTGTTCCTTTAGGTTTAAATGCCTACTCTGGGTGCACTGGGTTTTGCACAGTAAACAGCAAGCCACAGTGGTGGTATGTTTGAGATCTTCATGATCATGTTACTTCCAAGTGGCAGCAGTAAATACAGCCTTGCTTCTCAGTACCCTTGCATGAACGTGGATGTGTGGCTGGTTCTAGGTGAGCCCCATATGGAGCATCTGAACTGCATACAGCTGCTTCACCCCTGTGTGGCTAGATGTGTGCCATGGCCATGAATATTCACCCTCTTGTAGCCAGATATCCTGAGGTATGGTCCAAAGGGTAAAGCCATTTCCACTGAATGCCTGGATAGATATCTTGTCTTAGCTGTTCCGGCACTAAAAATACATAATGTGCCTCCAAAATACAGCTGTAACTGCACTGAAAGTTTCTTTAAAGCAACTGTGATTTCTCTGGGACATTTGCAACATTACTGGGTTGTCCCACTGAAAACCAGTGCTTTTTAATATTCAGATACCATGCTTGCCTGTCCCTGACTAGTTACAGATTCAGATAAATTATTTTGGTACTACTGATGTCCATACTGGTTATTGCTCCTGGATAATCCATAGCAACCAGTAAAAACCACTATGCCCGGAGTAAAACATAGTTTTGCTGCTGCAGCCTTGTGAGGTTTTGAGCACTGCTGGCTTTTACCAGGAGCATGGGTCTTTGCAAAACAGAGCCTTGTTTCCTGGAGTAAGGTGAGCCTGCTGGTCCTGCCTTCTCTCTCTGGGCCTCCTGCTGACCCTTGGTGTGCCATCCCTCCACACACCTCCTGGATCCTGGGTCTCATCTCTGCTGCACTGGTGCATACTGGCTCCCAGCACCTGCAAGAAATTAAAAAGCACTACTCCCCAGAGCTGGTCTCTCATCAGAGAGTCAACACAAAAGCCCAAATTCCTTTCGGATGAGAACACGGGTACATCTGCTTGCAATCATCTTTCTCCAGGCAGCCAGCCTGATTAAGCAGAAATGTGATTCTCCACACTTGGTCCAAGGAACGCTCGGCAGATGCCTGCAGCCCAGGGGCTGGGATTCGGGAGAAGCAGAATAAATGCTCCTTTCACTCCCGGCATCCCAGGCAGTCCCGTGGCTCCTGCGCTCGCAGCCTTGGTTTCTTCTTGCCCTGCTTGCAAGAGGCACGAAGGGCTGAAATAAAGAGAAACTTGTTCTGTGGCAGGAAAGGTCATTTCTTCTGGCCAGGCACTTGGGAAGGCGGCAGGAAGCATATTATTTTAAAGGTAAACTGATAAAATATTTGTTTGCTGGAGGAAGGGGAGGAATGTCAAAAACATTTCAGTGTTCTTTAGAGAAAAAATTTGTGGTGTCCTCCCTGACAACAACTGTGGGGGTGTCGTAATGAAATGTTTTAGCCTGCTTGAGTCTGTAGCCTCATGCAGGGTATTTTTCTTGATGAAAAGATGCTCTTTGTTGCCTGTGCACGCGTGTGTGCACAGGGGGGTGTGAATGCACGCTCTGTAGTGGAGGAAATGGCTGAAAATATTAGAAGGTGGACATAGAGGGATATTAGCAGAGTCTCTGGTAACGCTGTTGTGGGTTTTTTTCTTAATATTTTCTTTATTGCAGCTGACCAACGAGGAAATAACTGAAAGTCACTACTTTAATGAAAGCTGCAGTTTTCAGCAGAGATGCGTTATGGTTTATGTACTTTTGTAGATTTGTCAGATTCCATTTCAAAACTTGCCTTTCGTGCTGCTACACCACAGGACTGATGAAGTAATTTCTAGGTGCAATTAAGAATGCCATGTTTGGGGAATGAAGGGAAAGTATTTTTTAACAAAAGCAAGCTTGGCAATTGAGGAGCTCAGCTTCATTGTCATTCCTGAAAGCCGGATGAAGGCAGCATGCACGGTATACTTTTAATCCTCAAATCTAATCATGAGTTGCTATGTTTGTTAAGGTTAGGTTGCCCTCCCCCCCTCCCAAGACTGGTTTTTACTGGCTCGTAGTCCAGATAAGGTGAGGACTTAAGCCAGGTCTGCAGAAGGTGAGCTTTGCTGGCGGAGAGATGCAGTTGTAACTGTGGTTCTCCGTGGGGCACGTGTATCCCAGCCCAGCCATGGCATCCCTCTGCCTGGGCTGGTGAAAATGGTCAGAAGTGACAACTCACCACATCCCTGACTAACGTAGACTAAGTGCAGGAAAATGCTGTGCTGGCAGGTTGGGCAGGGGGACTTGGGGCAAGGTAGCCTGCTTGGTGTTTGCTGGTTGGAAGCACGAGGTTAAATCAGGCACAGACTTCTCCTAAACTCTTTGAACTGAGCTCTTGCCAAGATCTGCCAAGGTCTTGTTTTAGGCCAGGATATATTCTTGGCCTCAAACAAATGCCTAATAGAGAGGGCAGCTTTCCTGAATAAGTCTGACTCTCGTCATTTTTAGGAATCTAATGGTTTAGGGAAGTTCTTAATACAAGAGTAGGGGGGAAGAACATTGTCCCTTAATGAGTGCAGGGAACAGTGATGGACAGAGTGTGTTTAAAAAAAAAAAAAAAGGCATGCAGGGGTCTATTCACTTGTCTGCATGTTCGGCCATTACGGTTTATTAATGTCCATTCATGTACACATGCAGAATTTTAAGGAGACAGTAGAATGATCTATGCAAGTGTGTGAAGCTTCAAGGGGAAACATCTGTCATTAAAAAACAATAGGAAAAAACATTTATTTAGCACAGGCTGAAATACAGAGATGTTTGCATGCTGTGTTTGGCTTGACTGACTATAGGCAAGACTTAATGACATACAGAAGGGTTTTCTGAAAGAGACTGTTCAGGGTCTGATATTTTCTGGGACTTCTCTCCTGAACGTTCATTTGGATGTTGCAACACGCTGACACTTGTAATGAATCCATTTGGGTATTATTTAGAGGTCTTTTACTCAATATCTTCTTTTTTTTTTTTTAATACTGCTTCATTCCCTGTGAATTCTAATGTGGATATGCAGAGATGAGAAGCTCTCCAACAACAGACACAGATGGGATGCCTTGAAGGCTGTGTCAACGGCCCCTGAAAAATACTGATCACGAAGTGTGGTTACTGAGAAAAGATGGTGAAGCCTTTGGAACTGAGCAGTTAACAGAGCATGAATCAAACCTGGATTTGCAGTTATAGAAAGGATAAGCCCTTATGTCTGTCGTTCCATATGGCAGTCAGCCAGGCCGATGGTTGGGTCTCAGTGTAGCAATGGGAAAATGCACGTCTTTGTTACTCTGCTTTGTGAAGGTTGTACTTGCAGAGAATATTCTTACCACTCGCCACGCAGCTTCCATCCTCAGCAGAAGGCAAAAGCACAAGTTTTAAACTTCTGGGACTAAATGTATTTGTCAAGGCCTTGCAGAATAGAGCTCCACTTTTGCCTCTTGGTCTTTCTGATCTGTTATGCTACCACCCTTTGCCTGCTCTGCTGCTTACCTGCAGCCCCTCTGCTCCTCGTAGCACTGTCATCAGTCATAGTCCTTTTTCAGCTACTGCCTGAAGCCACTGCTGTGCAATTGATGGGAAAATGGTCACAGTTAAGTTGAAGGAAAGTTGGCTGTGGCTGACATTTCTGTATAAATTTGAAGCAATCAATTGCATAGGTGATTTGTAAATGTACAAAGTCTATGCTACCACTTGTCTTTTCCTTCCTTCCATATCCGAGACAGATGCATTGATTTTAAGGCTAGAAGATGTCACTCTGGGCTGACCACCTGCATAATTCAGATCCTCTGACATCCCTGTATAAACTTAGGTTTCAGGATCCAGAAGAGTGCTTGTGACAGAGACTGTCTTTTAGCAAGAAGAAAAAACACTCCCCTTGATTAAGAAAGTTCACTTAGCCCAAGACAGTCCTTCTGAAGTTGTTCTGATGTTATCCGAGAAAAATCTTATACCCTTCACACACTAGTTAACACCCATCTGATATTTTTCCCTCAGGAGTCAGACTCTGAGCCCATTACACAGCCAATTAGGTTATGAGCACTCCAGAAGGGAGGCTGCTCCACTACCTGCACATGCACAGCTGTGCACAACATTCAAATATTAGTAAACAAAATATATACATATGTATAACTGTAATTGTTCTTGCCACAAACTCAGCCTTAGATAGTTTGGGATAATTTATTCCTGAAGCTGCTTACATAGTCTGGGAAGGGAAAAGGTAGATACATTTTCCAGTATGTTGTAATGCAGGGAATGTGCTTGGATCTTTGAATAATATTCCTGGTTTGCATTGTTTATTTACATATAAGAGTTTATCTCTCTGTGTGCAAGAGCTTATTTTTAAATGAAAGTATGTGATGTTTAAGTGAAAACCAGAAATGAATATGGGAGAGAAACCTCTGATGAAATAAGAACAGGTGGAATTTGTCCACGGTGAAGTGAAAATGAAGGTATTCTGTCAGCCTTTCCTTTCCTTTATTTCTTTTTTTTTAACCTAGCCTGGGTTTGTCTGTGCACTCACAGGAAAATCAATCTGTGCCTTGGGCAGCAGGATTTCTCCATGGCTAGGGGAGACTGATTGATTGTTTCACATATTGAGTCTGTAAGTTTGATGGGAACTGTATAGGAATGGTGACCGTAGTGGAGATTTGAGGGGGTTGGCTTCTTTACTAAAACATATACCTTATAACATATGCTCCTTTTTTTTTTTTTTCAGACAAGTCCTCTCTCTGCTGTGAATTCCTCCCTTCTCTCTGCTCTGTATTGCTCTTTTCTTTCCCCTGTGTACTTCTCTCCTTCCTCTCTGAACATTTCAGTATGGCTTGGTTTAAGTACAAAATAAATTAAGAAGTCAAGTAGATTACTGATGGAAAAGCTTTTCCATAGGCATGTGTAGTGACTTTGCAATGATTCAGTCATGCAGTTATACTGTTTGTTTTGGTTCGTTGTGTTTTTTTTGTAACAGTATATCTCATGAAATGGCCAACCCAAAGCCCATGATAAAAATTTCATATGAACTAATCAAGGGTAAAGTGTTGACTTGAAAATTAAAGTTTAAAAAAAGCTTGAAAACTAAACCCAAGGACAAGCTGTTGCATTTGAATCAAGAAGACTGGGATTCTTCTTGTCCAGATGACTAAAATTGGTGCTCAGCAGTGGGCCAGGCTAGGTGACTGAAAAATGCGCTCCTACAGCTGGTACTGCACACTTCAAAGCATGACTGATCTGCGCTCCCCCAGTTTTCTCTTCATTGAAAAATTAAAAAAAGGCAGCAAGTCTCTTATCTGCTCCTATCTCCTCCGTGCTGCCCAGGGAAGGGGTTGAGTCACCATCCCCAGAGGTATTTAAAACACATATAGATGTGGCACTTAGGAACATGGTTTAGTGGTGGACTTGGCAGTGTAGGATTTGCGTCTGGACTCGATCTTAAAGGTCTTTTCCAGTCTAAATCCCTGGGGGGGTTTAAAAAAGG
>WUAM01000281.1:3353216-3380648 GCA_024336885.1 Actenoides hombroni
AAAAAACCAAACAAGCAAACAAAAAAAACCAAACAAACAACCAAAAATGAACAAACAAAAAAACAAAACACAAAACCAAAATAAGTTGGACACAAAGGTTTTTAATGGCAGATCTTGAGAAAGGACGCGGTGAAAGACTTTGTCATCCCACCTTGAATTATTACAGCCTCAGAGTTCCTATTGCTGAAGCAGATGAGCTTTATGATTAAAGTATATCTCTGGTCTGGCCCAAAACTGAGTGATCTGGCCCAAAACAGGGCATTTTTGATGGAGAGGAAGCAACAGGCTGGAGATGGATGGCAACATATTAGCTCCTCTGTGCCACAGCCATCCCCCATGGCAAGAGCTCCAAGGTGCAGAGCAATTATGCCGGTGCCTAGAGGAGCTAGCGGGGACCTAGAGGCCTGTCTACATCAACAAATGCTGGTGGTTTCTTCTGCTTGGGTGAAGAGCAGCCAGCCTGAGTTCTGAAGTTGTGCAGCCCTCTTAGCGCAGACAGAGCCAATGGGCTCTGCTGTGAGCTGGGTCAGGCCCCGTGCTGGGTTTTGGGCTCAGTGCCCAGCAGCCTTCCCCTCCGTCACCCACCCAACACAACCCCAGGAGAGCAGAGACCCGGGCACGAACCTCCTGCCTTTCCTGGGGAGCCACGTTTCGTTCTGCGAGATCTATGCCTAACGGCAGCAGACTGGGATTTCACCTTTCCGAGACAAATGGGATTCCCCAGGGATCTTATGATTAAAAATACATTTGTGCACGAACACTTGCAGGGTGGGCGCCCAAATGATCACAGAGGGCAAAAAAAAAATTCTCCCCTCAAATTTCCGTACCTCGCGGCCGCTGTGCTGCCAGGTTGGCACACGTGCCCTTTGAAGTCACTGGTGTCCCAGCATGGCCAGCTGCAGTGGAGTGGTCTTCACGAGGGAAGATTAAAGGTGCCACGCTCTCTTACGCAGCAGCAGCACAGAGACACTGCAGAAAGTGCATTCTCCTGGAAACAAAGCGGGCCGTAAATCTGAAAGGCAACCCAACAGCAGATGAGCAGAGGCACGGGCTTGTTCCCAGGCGGGGCTTAGGCAGTGGCATCGGTGAAACTGGAAAGGACAGATACAAAACAGAGCCAGCGAGAGCAGCCACTGAGTAGATCAAGAGAGGTGTAAGGTCGCACGTGATAATGTCAGGAAGACAAGGGGGGTTTCCGCTCTGATAACCTGAGAACTCTGCTCCGAGCTGAGATGTGCCACCTGTTTTTAAGGCTCCCAAGGACTCGTGTTCCACCCCAGCAGAGACCAGTCACCTGCCCCGGGCTGCGGCCCCATTTCAGCTGCTTTGGGCAGAGTTTTGTGTGCCGGGGACCTGCCTCTGACAAGCTGCTGGTGCTGCTGAGAATTTCAGCCCGTGTGATTCCTGCCTGCTGGAGAAGGCAGCCAGGGGAAAGCAGGTTCCTTTGTTCATGCTAAAAATGCCTGGCAGGTTCCAGGTGATGTTCCAGCTCCCGTGCTTTGAAACAGGGGCTTCAAACTGAGCAAGAAGTGGCAGCACCTGTCTGGGATGGGCCCCACTGCCTTCCCCATGAAAATGCACCCGCCTCGTTCAGTTTCTAAATAAAAAAAAAAGAGTTTTAAAGCTCAGTAGGCCTGCGCTGTGTCCCTGCAGGGCTCTGAGGCTTACAGCCACGCTGGTGAGGTGGCAGTGGAGGTGTGTAGGGCTTGTCCTGCCACCCAGGCTGTCATGCACTGCTGCAGGCTGCTGGGGCTGAGGGCACTGAGGCACAGGGAAGGAAACCTTGGGCAGAGCTAACCTGTCACTGTCTCAAGCCCTTTGCTCCTCAGCAAGCAAACTTGTTCTGCTAGTAAACTTGCCTGCACAGGCAGAAATCCACTCTGGAGCATGGCTAAATTTGACAGCATCTGAGTCATCACTCAGGGGTCATGAAAACACTGATTTGGCCTTCAGGAACCAGTTTTAGGCATTTCCAAAGCCTCAAATGGAAGACAGGAGGAAAAAAGCAATCCAACCAGGGTGGGATGGGATTCTTGTGGATTCAGATCACCCTTTTCTCCACAATGATCTGCTCCAGGGACAGTCAAGTGATCCTGGCCCCTGGCTGTTCCTCAGGGTGTAGTAGACATAATAAATATCCTCCTCCAGCAAAAACAAGAAGTTCTGTTTCATGAGTTTCACCCCATTCTCACTTCTGGCCATACTCTCCTCCTTACTTCTTGCTCAGCCCCAGCTCCTGCAAACCACCTACCTGAGCCATCACAGCTCACTAGTCCTGAAGATAACTAAACCAGCAAAAGTAAATTTAATCTGCTTTTTTAACTAACTGAATTGTTTCCAAAAAGTACTAAAGCAGAGCTGGTAAGGGAGGGGAGGATGAGGTAGTAGAGGGCAGAATGATTTCCCCATCTTGGTGGTAGCAATCTACCACATTGACTGAAGCTCTTAAGGGTAAGGCAGCTACCTTGGGAAGCACAACCTGGTTTCCAGCTGTCCTCCAGTTTGTGCTGGATTTATCATAAGGTACTGAACTGTGCATCGGAAAGGTTGGCTCCTCTGGTGATGCTCTTTACAAAGGAAGAGACTCATGTGTGCTCTTCTGTGAAGAGGCTCAGGGCTGTAGGTGGTAAAGTGAGGCAGATCCCTCCAGCCATGCTGAAGGTGCCCATGTGTTTGAAGGTGCTTGGCCTTGCAAGAAACTCCTCTTCTCACAGCTTCTCCTAGTCTTGCCATTACTGACCAGATGGTACTGTGTCCCCAAACCAGCTTTCTGGTGAAACACAAGGGAGGAAGTAACATTCTCATGATGAGGATTTGGTTGGAGACCACAGAAGATGGTCAAACCGTGGCAGCCAGGACAGGGCAGCTGGTGGTGGTATGGCAACACGCTTCAGGGAAGGGCTTGATCACTGTGAATGTTCATGATGACACGATGTAGCATAAGGTGAGGTAGCTTTTTTTATTATATGGATAACACCCACCCTATGAATAAGCCCAGAGTTTTGGGGAAAAATGAGAAATGTGTACAAACCATTAAGATAGCGATAAGTGTAGGAAAAAGGATGCTAAAGCCAAATTGCTAAATTAAGGTTTTAAAAACTTTGAATTTACTAATGTTTGTGTCATTGCAGCCTGTTTGTTGGGTGGGGTTTTGTTGTTGTTGTTGGGGGTTTTTTTAATAAAAAAGTGTGCGTGCATTCTGGATGTGAATAATAATATAAGGGAATAAAAACAAGTCAAAAATAGCTCAGAAATAGAGTTCGGGAAAAATCTTTTGAAGCATAAAGAGTCCCGAGAGGCAGCAGTAAAAGAGTGATTCGAATGAAATCAAGCTGTGGTAAAAAGACACGTTGCAATGTACTGCAGTCCCTCTCCATCTCCCTTCCTGTTGGATCTGACTCACACACTTGCTATATACTTTCAGGTTTATCCTAAAAACATACTGAAGGCAGTGGAAGAGAAAAAGAAGGAAGATTTTTTTTTAGAGAGAGAATTTTTTTTATCCTTCTGTGGAAAGGAAGCAGCCGTGATCAGATAACGTGGCTGAACTAATCTGCTTCTCACTGTGCTTATCACCAAAGCAATAAGGTTAATTCTGTAGTGAGGGCAGCAAAGTACTGTCAGTTAGTGAAGGGAGGAGGATGGACTGACCAACAGACACCATTTCTTATCTGATAGGGTCAGCCAGAAGCTGCAAAAAATATCCACACTAGCCAAGCACAAGGGGAAAGAAAAAAAAAAAAGCACAGACTGTGTTTTAAGCTATTTTTTATGGAAAGCATAAACACTAATTAATAGCATCGACCAAAGTAATGGTGTGACCAGTGCAGAGATGCAATGGATGAAACGTGTCCTAAACCGTGTGTCAAAGACCATGAAACTCACAGCCAGCAACAAATAAACTTTCCCTAAAGCAAAGGTGTTCGTCCTGGGACTTGAAGCTGGTCCTGTCACTGTCAGGAGGCCTCTGGAGCAGTGGAAGAAATCACATGAGACTGAAAATGTTTTGGAAAGAACTGACTGATGATTTAAATGTTCTTCCTTCTGTTTGGAAGGAAAACACGACTCCTGCGGTTTTCTTGGAACAGGCTGCAGAAAACACTCTGGAGTGCCAAGTGCCTCTGTCCTGAGGCGAGAGACCAGGCCAATATGGCTGGGAGATTTTGGAAGAACCTCAGTAACAGGAAATAATCCTGGTCTGTGGGCTGGGAGCACTGGTCGATGCTGCTACGTTCTTGACCAAATGGGTCATTTTAGGGGATCAATAAAATCTTCATGGTGCTTCTTTGGGAAAGATGAAGTGTCACCTTCTGCAGTGGCTGGCCGATTTCCAGCTTAGTAATTTGCCTGTTAAGTGGGTAAGGTGATGCCAGGCCTCAGTAATTTTTCATAAGTCTTGTTATACTTGGTGGTCTTTTTTCCTTGAAAATCCAGCTTCGGGAGTCTTGTGATTATATAAGCATTTCATATACGCTATATTTAAAACCATTGTGTTAAGACTCTGGAAAACATGAAGCTTAATAAAGGAAGAAGGAAAGAAACCAAGATCAATCTTTTTAACGCAATTTTTTTGCGCTTTGAATTTCTGAATATCCTTGAATGGCTATCACTGATACTATCTCTTACATTTTAAGGAATAAAACACAGTCCTCTTAACAGCTACTATGATGAGATACAAAAGCAGAGGTGTCTTTTTCTTTGCTATTGAGGAACCTCTTTGTAGGCAACATGTACAATATTAATAAAAATTTCAAACACTTAAAAGTTCAGTTACGTTTCAATGCAGAGGTTTCTTCCCTCCCTGTTTAGTTCAGATCAGTTAAACAGCTACACGTACCCACACTACTTCAGGTAGTTTTAGAAGCCACTGGGCTTAAAAACACTGGGCATAAACTCAGAGATCACACAGATGAAACAGGGTCGCCTGAGTGATGTGCAATGAGTTTCAGAACTGTTTAAGACATCCACGAGGATCTTCTTTGCTTACCCCAAAAAACATAAGCATGTTCCTGAGGATGACTCTGGCTGGCAGTAGGCTCAGTGAGCAGGATTCCTCCAGCTCCAGCGAGCGTCTTGCCTGGCTCCTTCCCACTGTTTCTCAAAGTCAGGCTCAGATCGGCTTTCTCCTGGATTGCTCCCAGATTTCTGTCCCAACACACGGGCTTGCAAGACCATAACCCAGACCCATGCTGAGGTAGCACTGAAACTCACCAGCTCCATCTTGCTGTCCTGCCACAATCACTTTGCCAATTAGCGATCCCCATTATGCTGAAGGGCTTGACAGAGTTTTGCATGGCGCATGAAAGGGACTCTGCTCACTGCTCCCTCATCCCGCAACTGTCTGGGGAACAGTCCTGCTGACGACATTAATTAACATCTTTCAACACAGTTCCAACACCAAGAGGCTGCCATTGTCACTAGTGGCGATGAAAGACATTGAACTGAATGACATCATCAGCGCAGGCTTGCTCACCTAGAGCCCTTGGGGATGCTGTGCAGCTGTGCTAGCAGAGAGCTCCCAGCACTAGTGTGCCAGAAGAGGTAAACCAAGCCCTAAGACCAGCTTTAAACTCCTTCATGCTGAAGAAAGGGTGGTTTTAAAGAGAGCGATGTCACTGGTGATGGAGAGCTCCCAGGAAAACACTGCAGCATCCAAGTCCTGGGGGTTTTACATGGTAAACAGCAGAAAGGGGTACCGCAGGTGTGTCAATAAGCATGGATACTCACGTGTAGTTAAGTACTTCTAATAATGATGTAGTAGTCACAAGCTCAGCAGAAAAAAAAAAAAAAAAAAAAGTGTCTTACTACAATGCCAGAGCAACACTGCCTCAGTCCTTAAACCAACCTGGAATAGAAATAAAGATTGCTACTGTAAAAACACCAGTCACCTTTCACCACTGCCTTTGAAAAGAAGTAGTGTTGTATTTTTACACCACTTTTTCTACTTTATGTCGAAAACTTCTGTGCCCTGAACTGAGAAAGTGACCTCTTCTGGGAAGACACTGCTCTCAGTTTAACCCCGAGCATTATATTCTTCTGTCAATCACTTCCTCCACCACTAGAGCAATGATTTTCTACAATAACCTTGCACTTGAGTCAATCCATTCTCTGGCTTTCACCAGATAGCATTTTATCTTGGCAGTTTCTTGAGTCATTGTGATAAATTTGGTATCTGGAGGAGGTTTTTGTGCTTTGTAATCCCTTGTTGCAGATGCACCAAGTACCTGTAGCTCTGCAGAGCCCCAGCTCCCGCACAAGGCTTATTACAAACCAACCAGCTGAACAGAACATCCTTTGCCATTACCAATATAGCTGTAGACCATAAATATTCATGAGTTATCTCGCCCTGGTTTTATAAATGATCTACATCATGGCTGTTTCATATAGCCTTATGTTTGTGCTCCTCACTTCTGTCCCTTCTAGCTATATTCTGCAACTAGCTATCCAAAAACCTCAGGTGGTTTCAGTAAAGAGGCTGTCAACATTAAGCTGATGAAAGAGTGCATTGACTTGGAAGAAGGGGCTTTAGCTCCAACACACAGCATTGAGTATGCTGACACCTGAAATGTGGAGCTATAGGGGAAAACTCCTCAAAAGCAGTGACAGAGAGGACAAACTAATTTTCATTCCCCATTGCACAAGACTTGAGCTGCCTCATGTGGGAGTGCTCCCATCGCAGGGGTCAGGAAGGTACTGCTTCCTCCCACTCCTCTCCCCTTGAAGATATGGCTCCTGCAGAAAGCAATGGTTGGAGCAACCACATCTCTTTTTCAAAGTGTTTTCACTGCTGCTTCAACTGGGATGAGCAGAGAGGCCTGAGCATTAGTTTGAGGCTGCTGGGGGCAACAGGAGGCAGGGGAATGGCTTTGGGTGTAGCTCTAAGTGCTTTTTTCACAAGGGGAGAGATGCATGGGGCAATTAGAGGCAGTCACCTGCAGCAACAGTTGGGGCTGGGGAACTGCTGAGGGCCCAGCCCATGCTGGTGCTGCTTCTGTGTTTTATGGTGTGTGGTAAAGCCAGCCATAGGGACTTGTCTCACCCCCACAATTATCTGTGCCTGAAATAGCACTGATGGGCTCCACATCTCATCCCAGGGATTTGTCACACCACTGCATGGCTCCCTGACCGTACACAGGCATATATGTATATATAAACATATGTATTCAATAGACATATTTATATACAATTACAATATATACAGTATATACAGTTTGTGTGTGTATATATTCATCTGCAATCTGGAAACAATCTTTGGATGAAGTGAGCCAAGGCCCCAGCGCTTGCCAGATTTCTCACAAGTAGGTTACAGAGAGAACCTAGCTCTCCTTCCCTCACCCTCCCAGCTCCCTAAGTCCCTCCCATGCTCCTCACTGGACCCATAACAGTCTCCTGAGTGTGGTGGGGCTCTGCTGGAAGGGAGGAGAGAGGGTTTTTGTCCAAGGGCAGGCAAGGAGCTCACTCAGCTTCATCTGGCGTGTTTCTGGCACTTGCAGGGGAAGGAGCTGAGAGAAGCTGAATTCACTTAGGGGAGTTTAAGTCTGAATTAGGAAAAGGCAAAGTTTAGGGACCATTACAGTTATGATCCTGCTGAGCAAGGAGTTTTAGTTTGTGAGTTTGGCTTTTGGTCTCTGAGTTCTTACTGTAAACTAAACCTGAATGTATGCAGAAAGATAAATCCAAATTATTTTTTAAAGCTGATCAGTTTAACTACGTTGCAGTTTTCTGTGGACTTGGAGAGTGGGAGGAAGGGAAAGAGAAAAAAAAAAAAAACCCAAAACAAAACCCCTGAACTGAGCCACTTTTGGGTGATTCTGATTCGTTTTTCCACCAAGGCAAGCTCTCAATTTCCACTTGCTGTTACAAGCAACTGACCAACTGGCTTTGTGTGCAGAGAAACGTTAAATGACACGCCACGGCTATTTATTTTTTTTCAAGTTCCCCTGTAAGAAAAGCCAGCAGGAGTTGCTGGAAAGGCTTTGCCTGTTGCACGGGATTACGTGGAACCACGAAAAAAGCCAAAGCAGTGCTGCCGGGAGCTGGCAGATTGTCCCACACCAAGCAAAAGGCTGGATCCTTGTCCTGCCGAAACGCGTCTCACCCCACGTCCCAGCGCACAGGGCACAAGCCCAGGGCTGCCGGTGCCGGGTTGCCCCCGCCCCTCCCCGTGGCGTCGGGCCGGCCAGGGCGCGGCGTGGGGCGGGCGGACGGACGAGCCCCTTCCCTCCGCTCCGGCTCCATCTCCATCCTCTCCATCTCACCCCCGTCTCCTCCCCGTCTCCTCCCGCCCAGGTGGGTCTCCGCACCGCCCGCTGCCTCCATGCCGCCGCCGTGCCCCCGCGGGGCTCTGCCTGGAGCCACCTTCCTCCTCTTCCTCCTCTTCCTCCTCCCGCTGCTCTGCGCGGCCCCCGGTGAGTGAGCGGCCCGCGCCGGGATGCTGGGGTGTGTGTGTGGGGGGGGGGACCTAACCCGGCTCCACGCGTGAAAGAACGCTTTCGGTAACGCCAAAACTTGGGCGAGTAAAGCATCTTTTTGAAGGAGCTCGTCTCCCGTTACGCTGCCCAGCCGCGGGCTGAAGCCTTGGGTCCCCCCTGGGAAAGGGATTCAACAAGATGAGAGCTTTGCTGTGCTTTGGGACAGGCTGCAGTCGGGGGGTGCGTGCCCCTGGCTCGGTGAGCAGGGCTTTCCAGGGTTATTGTGTCACCCCGCACACTGGGTTACGGTACTGGCACCGGCTGAGGTCTTCTGCTGAAAATTGTAATCATTTAATTGGCAAAGAAGGCCAAGTATCGGGGTGCCCTTGCCAAGGAGAGCTGGGGAGAGGATGCTGGAGTGTCAGAAGCTGCCCTGAAGTGCATGTTGCACTCAAGCGTGGAAACAGGAGCGAAGGGAGGCACTGCAAGAAACTTGCTGCAGAGTTTTGCCTGTAAGGCCGGGGCTATGGCAAAAATATGTTCAGTATGTTTTTGAGATATGATCTTTTTTGTTGGTGCTGTTTCTTTATTTCCTTCTTAGCACATGCATGTGTTTTATTTTTACTTGTCTAGATGTTTCAAGGGGAAATAAGCTTAAACTGATGCTTCAGAAACGTGAAGGTGAGTAAGAGACAGCAAAGTGCTTCTCCTTATTTTTCCATCGAGTCGGTTGCTACCGGTCAAAGCCACCAAGGTGTTGTCGCTCTGTCTCCAGCTCAAAGCAGACAGGCAGAGGAGCAGCGGACAAGCACCCAGTTCAAAGCTGGGAATGCACAGCCACTCTTGCTACGAACCACACCGAAACCTCCTGAACGCATGGAGCCCGTGCCTGCCTGTCCAGTTGGCACTTGGTACTGGCCAGGCTGGTGGCTCTGCTTATGGCAGCCCCCTCTGAAAACCAGGGCTCCCAGCCTCGGGCAGTACGCTTTGCTCTGTGCCATGTGTAGCACCTGCCTTCTCCAGCATATGCATGGCAGACGTGGAGCTTCTCTGGTTTATTCTGGGAAGGCACAAGCTTTTCCAAGGGATTATAACATGTGGAAATACTGCTGGCTCAGGTGCAGAGAAGGAAATGTGCAAACTGGGCTTGTTCATGATGAGTTGACTTGTTCTCTTTGTCCTCTTGGCCCCACATGTGCTTCCTTCTTGGAAGACTGCTGTCTCTAGGGGAGAAGTGGTGGCCAAGGGCCCAGTGGGCAGATGCACTGAATGGCTCACTGGTCGAGGGAAGGGGATGGAAATGGGAGCTGACAGGAGAAAAGCAGCACTGCAGCAGATGGGGAGCAGACTGAAACGACCCAGAAATTTTGGTTGCCTCTCGTCAGCGTGCTCAGTGGCAAAGGCAAGGAATTTACACCCCTCACAGAGGGGACTCCCGGTTTATGCCAGCTTGCCTGTCTTCACTGGGTTTTTCCTGACATCACCCATGACCTTTTGCCAGCCTTAAAATATGTGCCCCATCCACAGCTGTTTTCCTTGCACGTGGGTTCCCTACCTCACTATTTGGCAGTGCGTGCATGCAGATAGGAGTGACCACTTGCAACAGCAACGCTCCCCATGCCCCAGCAGCAGTACACCTGTTTGCTCAGGTCCCCTGGTGACAAGGACCACCAAAGGGAAGGCTTTTGGAGCATGCAGACAACGCTGCCTAGACCAGGAAGAGCTGCAAAGCCTTGGATTGACGATGGAGGGAATATGCAGCTCCTTAATTCCAGCCTCACTCCCCATTTCCAGTTGCGCGCTAAGACGAGCAGGCTAGGCACACAGAACTGGTTCCCTTGCTTGCAGTGGCCCTTGTATGAAGCTCATTCACATGACATTTTTTTTCAGCTGTCTCATTTCCCAGTAATAACACCCAGCTCGAGTGCACGGTGAGTTGTTTCCAGCTCACCATAACAGGGCAGCCTCTCGTTTCCCACTCTTCCTGCAACAGCTCATCTTTTACCTCTTGAGTCTCCTTCCCACTGCAGTCATTTGCCTTCCCCTGTGAGTATGCCCAGCTCCTCCTTCAATAGCTTTCACATCTCCACCTGACTTCCCTGCTTGTCTCAGCCACTTTCTTCTCATCCTCTCAAAATCACCATCCACACCCATGTTCCTGGTCTCCCTCATTGCAGTAAACCCTCTGAAGCTGAGATGTTCCTTCTACTCCTACACATACTTCTTGTTTCACAGGAAGACCAAATGTCTTACCACATTTTATCACTTCCATGCATGGTTAGTTCCTCACACCCATCCCTTTCAGAGATACATAAATTTATTTAGCAGCCACTGTGAACTGCCTCCTAGTCATGGGGCAAGCCAGATGTCACATCTGGGTCTGGCAGGTTGAGGGCATTCCCAGGCATCCAACAAGAAGTGTGCTATGAAAGCCTGAGAGGCTTTTGTGCTCAGACATATAGGGCATTTACAGAATCACAGAATCACAGAATCATTATGGTTGGAAGGGACCTCCAGGGTCATCAAGTCCAACCTTTATCCTAGCATTTCTCTAACCACTACACCATATCCTCAAGCGCCACATCTATTCGTTCTTTAAACACCTCCAGGGATGGTGACTCCACCACCTCCCTGGGCAGCCTGTTCCAATGCCTAACTAACCTCTCAGTGAAGAATTTCCTTCTAATATTTAATCTAAACCTCCCCTGACGCAACTTGAGACCATTTCCCCTCGTCCTATCATTACTAATTTGAGAGAAGATAGAAGATAGAACATAGAAGATAGTTTAGTAGCACTCATTGTTGAAAAGCTACATTTTTACACAACAGATTCAAAAATCTGTATTCTTCTGTGTGCCTCCCTTCACCCTGACAAGTCAGCAGCATTGCTCCAGCTTCTTCAGTCTTTTTAACTTTGCCTCTCGTCTTCATCCCCATTTCTGCAACAGCAGCACGCAGGCCAATTTCCCCGTTCTCTCCTCAAACACATTGTTCATATACTCTTTGGGTTTATTTATTTAAATTCCCCACTTAGCTTTTGTCCTTGAGCTCAGAACAGCTTTTCAGAGATCCAGGAGCATGAGGGAGAAATCCTATTACATGGACGATTCCTGGGTCTATTACCGCTGCTGCTGCTACGCATGTCGCGCTGCCGAGCACGCAGCTGACGGCACGATGTGAAAAGCATTTTCTTACTTGTTGCGAGCAGCACGCTCCAGGCTGACTAAAAATTTTCTGGCTTGCCTTTCTGGGGGGATGGGGGACACTCATTTCAGCCCCGGTTGCCACAAAGCCTGAGGTGTCAGTGAAAGAAACGGCAGCCAAGGAGTTCCTAAGCAGCCTGCGACGCCAGAGGCGGCAGCTGTGGGACAGAAGCCAGCCTGATGTGCAGCAGTGGTACCAGCAGTTCCTGTACCTGGGATTCGATGAGGCGGTGAGTGTGAGGCTCGCAAAGGGTTGGTAGGGTTTCAGAGCGAGCAGCTGCGAGCGTGGATGCGCAGCCCCGGGGGCACCCAGGGGGAAGCTGCCCTGCTGCTTCTGTTCGCAGATGCTTCAATTTCTTTTTTGAGAGTAGCAAATGTTGCCCAGAAATAGAAGCTCGGTAATTTGCTAGAGGTTTCTCCATTATTTTAATAGAAAAAAAAAAATGACATTAGAATCTCACGTGGAGTTCTTGCCTGCTGCCGAACCTAAGCTTAATAAATTGCCAATGGATGTACGAGCCAAAGTTTGCTTTGACAAACAGGCGGCCAGACCCAAAGCAATCAATTGTATTTCAGGAAATTAATTTGGCAGCCTCGACCTAATCAATTTCCTTTTAAACGCGCTGAGAAATCCACACCGAGCTGGCCGTGACTGGCAGTCCTCAGTGAAATTGCTCTAACATCACGTACCTGACGCGTGCGTGTGCCTCCGCACTGCGGGCAGCTCTGGGCCGGCAGCTGTGCCTCGACTCCCAGTGTGGAAGGAAAACCCTTTGATAGCACATCGCCAACCTCCCTTCCAACGAGAAGGACAGACCTTTTTTTTAAAGCAGTTAATCTGTAAGAACCCTGCAGTGGAATCAAGAGTTCCCTGCACAAAGCTCTACTAATAGGTGCTGAAATAGGGTGAAAAATGCGTGTTTAGTTGCAGTCCACATGTAATTTCTACATTAATAAGAGGTAAAAATAGTTATAGATGTTGAATTCTTGGCTTGTGTCACCTCCACGAATGCGCTTAATGAGATCGCGTTGGCGCAGGCAAGCTGGAGTACGTGTTGGACCTCCATGCTATGTGGATTGCTTAGAACATGAACAGTGCATTCACTTTTGAAGCTGGAACAACTAAAAATGTAATCCTTTGCTTGGACTGAATGAAGGATACATATTTTTGTTGCTCCTGGGCATTACGCAGATAAAAATGACTTTTTAACAGCAAGGCTTTATCACCCTCCCTCCTTCCAATAGCAATAGGAAAAACAGGAAAAGTGGTTTATGCATCAGAAACTGGAGGCCGGGGGCAAATGCTAAGAGATAACAAGGACAAACCTGTGTGCATTTTGAACACTGAAAAGAGGGATGTTGTGGGATACAATGAATCCACTTAGTAGGTTTTCCTGAGTATTTAAGGCAGAGTTTTCACAATGAAATAACTGTTTGTTCCAGCAAAGGACTTGGGCCGTCCTTACCCATTGTGTATTTTGCAAAACTTTTTTTTTGAAATCTCAGCCAAAAATATTTCCAGAGAGTCATTCAGATGGAAAGGCTCTGACTTGGCAACTATTTGATATCCTTGCACACCGTTCTTCTTCTGCAGTTGTGAGCAGAATTCAATTGCTTATTGCATTTCCCTAGCTAGAAGGCTGCACTGTACCTTTGGTTTTACCCGTGCAAAATGGGTGCAAAAGATCACAGGCATAAAGCAAAAGTCTGTTGAGGTCAGGGACATTGTGACTAAAGGCACAGGGCAACAGACAACCAAACCTTTAGTTTTTTTAAGTACAAAACGTTGAAGTGTGTTTATAGTCCACTACTACTGAAAAGGTAATAGAAATATTAATATTAAAGGTGCTCAGTGCATGTTCCATTTGCAGATGCAGCTTAAGCACTTTATAGTAGGCAGAGGGTGTGGGAGTGGGTCCCAGGTGGGGCTAAGCAGGGCAATTCCTGCGCTTGGGAGCCTGATAATCTCATAGAGAAGGCAGGTATACAGCACAAAACCTCTTTAATCTAAAGGTTTCATTCTGACAAATATGCAAAGCATCTGAATTTCTCTAAGAGACAAAAAGGAAGCTCTCTCACCCTTCTGTTTCACTCTCTCTGTTGTAAAGTTTCAGGCTTGGAAAACAGACGTTTTCTTCTTTTTTTTTTTTTTTTTTTGGCAGAAATTTGAAGATGACATGTCCTTCTGGACAAGCTTAGGGCGTGCTCGTAACGAATACTATGGTGGATACTACCAACACCACTACGACGAAGACTCACCGATTGGCCCACGAAATCCACACACCTTCAGGCACGGAGCAGGTGTCAACTACGATGATTACTAATGCCATTTATCCCACTATAGCTGGTGCCTGTAGGGCTGTGCTGGGTGAGGCTGCGTCCTCCTTGGCCAGAACGACCCTGCTTTTCTTCTAGCCATGTTAAACAGCAAGAGTAAAGGAACTGCCAGACTTCAAAGAAAACAACATGACTTTTTTTTTTTAATTATCATTCCTTAGTAGTACACTATATATAAAGTGTTAGATAAATAAAGCTTTTTTTGATAAAATAAACAGGTTGCCATTATTTAGTAGCATTTGTAATGGCAAGTTTCATTCCAACTGTATTACTACAGATTTCTTTTTAAAGGACTTTTTCATTTGCTTTCCTACAATCTACTGCAAAATTACATTACATCGTCTAGTCTGGCATATAGAATACATAATATAAGCAAGTACATTTTAGATATGCCTGTTCATTCAGATTCGTGTCAACAAATAAATGCAATTATTCTTGGGGGGGGAAAGGAAAAAAAATTTCCTCTCAACTGAAGCACTGCCTTGTTGCCTCCTCTGCTGTTTCCATACCTACTGCACAGAGCCCTCCAAACTTGTGTGACATGGAACTTCTGAAGTTCCTGTTGGGGCAAAGACACAGGTGTTCACAAGGCCTAAATTCAGTGCAGAGGAGCTCAGCTACCCGCAAAGCTTGTGAAAAGAAAGGATTCTCCAGAGAAAGGGCTCAGTGAGGGAACTCAACTTCAGACGTATTTGCTGAGACACAGAGAACCTGACCTGAGAGATGTTAGAGGCCAAGTGCCCCGTCCTGCCCTCGGGTCACAACAACCCCCTGCAATGCTACAGGCTTGGGGAGCAATGGCTGGAAGCTGCCTGGCAGAAAAGGATCAGGGGGTGTTGGTCGGTGGCTGGCTGAACATGAGCCAGCAGTGTGCCCCAGTGGCCAAAAAGGCCAACAGCATCCTGTCAGAAGCAGTGTGTCCAGCAGGACTAGGGAAGTGATTGTGCCCCTGTACTGGGCACTGGTGAGGCCGCACCTCAAATAGTGTGTTCAGTTTTGGGCCCCTCACTACAAGAAAGACATCGAGGTGCCGGAGCGAGTTCAGAGAAGGGCAACAAAGCTGGTGAAGGGCCTGGAGAGAAAAATCTTGTGAGGAGCAACTGAGGGAACTGGGGTTGTTCAGCCTGGAGAAAAAGAGGCTGAGGGGAGACCTTGCTCTCTACAACTCCCTGAAAGGAGGTTGTAGCCAGGTGGGGATTGGTCTCTTCTCACAAGTAACATGTGATAGGACAAGAGAAAATGGCCTCAAGTTGTGGCAGGGGCCAACTGGATATTAGGAAAAAACTTCACAGAAAGGATCGTCAAGCATTGGCACAGGCTGCCCAGGGAAGTGGTGGAGTCACCATCTCTGGAGGTATTTAAAAGACATCTAGATGTGACACTCAGGGACATAGTTTAGTAGTGACCTGGCAGTGCTGGGTTACTGGCTGGATTCAATGATCTTAAAGGTTTTTTCCAGCCCATACAGATTCTTTGAGTGGCCCCAAGCACTCCTAAGCACAATAACTCAAAGGTTATCTTTGATGAATACTCCCCTTTGTGTTATTTCCACTTAGCTGCAAGCTTTCAATTGAGCTTGAAACGATGAATAAAAAAAACCAAGCTATTTAAAATTAAGTTAGCATCATATAGCATCCAACACAGTCCCCAGACACTACCATGAAGTTCTCTCTACCCCTAATTCAAACTGGAATCTATAAACATTAGGCCGAGAATCAAACTATATCAAAGACAGTACATTTGTTAATGCAGTATGGTGGATTAAATGGGGGTTGGTTGATGAGGTTGTGTGTATTAAGAACCATGAAATAAAACCAACTTCTCTACCACAGTAACATCAGCCATGCTGCTGCTTCTCTCTCCTTACTGTAGAGAAAGTTCTCATGCAGACCTAAGCCTAGGAGGGAGATTTCAAGTGACAAGGGGCTTCAGGAGGAGCTTGGTGAGAGAAAGCACTGCTGGAGTTTGACAAACGTGAGGACTGGGAAGGGGCAGGTGAAGAAGGCTGGCTGCTCCATGACTTCTGGAGCAGAAGAATCAGGATAGAGAGAGATGAAGTGTGTACTGCAAACTCTACAGCAGTCAGAGAAGACAGCATGGATGCTGTAGCTGTCATCTAAAGCTTGCAAAAAATTTCCAAAGCATGGATCATGGAAACACTGTTCTTTACACGTCACTTCTTTCTTAACTCTGAGTGTATTGCCTGACCTTTCACTTAGAGCTCCTGTTGTGTGATGGGCTGGTGTCCAGGAGAGGCAGCCCAGCACTATCCCACTCCCTGCAGGAACACCTCCAGGGAGACAGCTTTTTGCTGAGGGAGCAAAATTGAGCCACCATGTTCATCAGTTCTTTTCACGCAGATACTAGACTAGCTGCTCCAAAAAATCAGCTTTCCCCATGGTTTTGGAGCACTTGATCTTAGAAGAATCCCTGCCAGATTAATTGGTTTAAACTGGTGTATTTCCTCAGGAAAAGACCCTTTATTCCAAATATGGAATACTCATATTTTGAGTCAAGCACACACACTTTTGCACAGTTGAAAAACAACTATTCCTAGAAGAATACTTCCATTTTGTGTCCTATCAAAAAAGCGCACTGAATTTGGCAACCTCTGTACCGTGCTGATAATTTCCATCATTTCCCAGAATTTCTAACAACAGGGAATTCAGACCTGCTGAATAAGGAAGAATTTAAAAACTAAACAAAAAAAGACACTGTAAATAAATCCTGCCCCTCCCTGGGCCGTGGTAAACTGTCCATTCCTGCAGGCTGATTCAGTCCAGCAGCTTTCTGTGCCTTGCAGGCTCACGACAAAGACTATATTCTCTCTCCCCTGGATTGTTTTAAGAGAAAAAAAAAACAAACCAAAACTTTTCCTTTTGTGCTGAATGCTGAAGTTTCCCACCACTTACTGGGTCTGGCTGGGGTAGTTAACTTTTTTCAAAACAACACATACAGTGCTGTATTTTAGATCTGTGACTAAAGCAGTGCTGGTAACACAACGTTTTAGCTATTGCTGAGCAATTCCTGCACAGCATCAAGGCCTCTGCTTCCCACCCTGCCCCCCAAGCAGGTAGGGTAGGGGTGGGTGAGAGGCTGGGAGGAGACACAGGTGGGACAGCTGACCCACATTGACTGATTTCATACCATATAATGACTTAGGAGTTATTGACTCAGTTGACTCAACGACTTATCCCATAAATCTGGGAAGAGGAACAAGGCGAGGGGGGGCATGTGTGTATATGTGTGCATGTCTTCCAGGGTAGCCATTGCTCAAAGACTGGCTGGGCATCAGTCTTGCTTCAGGAGATGGTGAGTAGCCTTTGCACTGCTTGGGTTATTTTACCTGCCTTCCTTTACTTATTAAACTGCCCTTATCTCAACCCTCGAGTCTGCTCATTTGTGGTTTTCTTCTCTTCCCTGTCCCACTGGGGTGGGCAGCAAGCAGCTGTGTGAGTACTTAGTTGCTGGCTGGGGTCAACCTACCACAAGGCAACAGCTCTGAGGAGAGGGCACCTTCCTTCTTGCAGAGAGGTGCACCTGCCTTGAAGTGCAGCAGTTGCAGTGATGCAAAAGTACACACAATAAGCTACCAAGCAAGCAAGTTTGAACCCTCACAGGTTTGGGCAAAAAGAAAAACTATTAAAAAAAAAAAAGTTGTTAGATATGCAGAGTGCTTCAAAGTTAACTACATTAACAAAGTTTATTTCCTTTGACTATTTCTGTCCCAAAACACAGACAAAACTATGCACCTCCTCCCAGCCTTTTTATTCTGCTGTGCAGACAGCACAGAGCCCGTCACATCATCATCCCCAGCCAGCCCAGCACTGACATCATGCAACCCCTCCACCAAGACAGAAGAGCAGCCATTGTTCATTGTGGCTCCCTACAGAACAGGAACAGCTTGGCCATGGTCCAGCCCTTCATGTTTCAAGACTTGATGCTGTCACATCCCACAGTGAGGGGGGTAGGGGCTGTCCTGCCTCCTTTGCTCATAAGGTAACCCTTCTGTGTCAAAGTATGAAGTACTACTGCCATGCCCCCAGAGTCAACCTCACACACTCCCCCAAGTCTTGACAGAGATTTCTTTCTCCAAATCCTGTGTCTTCATCGGCAATCTTATCTTTATTTTATTCTTTATTTTTGGGCCTTCACTCCCTTTAAGTTCCTACTTGTAACACAAAATATGTTGAGGATGGTGGATTGGGCACTTTTCCCCCAGGACTCGTTCCCAGGAGGAAAGACGTAGGCTTCCTTGCTCAAAACAGCCTTCTCTGCAGTGGGGTGGACAGAGCCCAGATTGCGGTACTTGAGGTCACCCTGCAGCTCCATGGCATGAATTCAAGGTATTCAGAGGATCTCCCACCTTGCTGAAGAGCGTGTCAGAAACTAGGGAAAACAAAGTAAGAGTGACCCCACTGTTATTTGATCCAGGCTGTAAACGGCAACAAAACAAAGTGGACAAAAAGTTGTTGCCACATTTGCCATTATGGAACAGGCAAGCGAGAGAAGGAAAGGGACTGGGAAGAGGAATAGAAAACAGGAGTCTGTTTTTTGCAAGAAATAGGAATTGTCATTTCAACAAACCCTCTCTGTTGATAGATATGGCATGGCATCCAGGAACCTCCTCCCCTACAGAAGGAGCCCTGTTTTTCTCCAGAGCTATTGCTGCTGTTCCTGATAGCTCTAAGGAGTCAGAGATGCCACTGGAGACCCAAGTGCAGGGAAATGCTCACGACAGGGCAGCTATGGATTTGTGGTGGGCTATGCTCCCACTGGGTTCAGGGAGGGGATATCTGGGGCCAGCAGTTGTTGAGTACATGCTTTCCTTGCTATTAAGAAAGCATCTTCTTCCCGTGGATGGGTCTTCTCTGATCAGCCTCTAACAACCTTTTAGGACTTCTTGGCCTCAAGTAGTGCTAAACTCAATACTAGTAAGGCTGGGGACTAGCTGAATCCACCACACCAATCAAAGCCCTGTTTTGCCCTCTGTAGCCTGTTCTCTACAGCTAACAAATTTATGCACTTGTATTCATGCCTTCACTCTCCTCCCTTGTCAGCTCCTTTCAACTTTGAAACTCAATTCCAGCTCTATCTTTAAAAAGGGAGGTATTATTTTCAAATTTATCGAAAAAAATGTATCACCCAGAGACATTCATAAATGTGCAGAGGGTGGTGAGCTCAGTGGCTACTAAACCTGTCAGGTTCTATATAGTTTAAGGGAAGTTGCAAACATCCCAGACTCAAGAAGGCTGTCAGAGCATGAGTTCCCCATGCAGCAAAAAAAATCTAACCTAAAGATAAGACACGAGGCTTCTCTAGACTACGTGTTCATGGAACTGCTTAAAATAAATTAGGTCTGCAACCCCCACTGCAATTTGCCTGTAGACCAGCAGTGTGGTTTACAATGCTTCTGAGCAGCCTACATACGGGAATAAAGCACAAGTAAATAATGTTTAAAATAATAAAATCCAACTGTGGACCTCACACTGTGACAACTTTCAGTATCAAGAGTGGTCCTCCTTGTGAGGCTCAAGGAATCCACAGAAGTGGATGCCTTGACACACCTCTCCTTCTAGAAGGCTGCTCTCACTTGCCGGCACCAAAGCTGGTCAGCTCACCCCAGACCCCTGCTACATTCCATATTCCCTACTGAGAGAGGACTTATATCCAGCATCAGCTGAGCTGCCCGTTCATGTAGATCATGGAGACTAAATAGGTACTTCAAGTCTGGCCATGTCAGTTTTAGTTTGCCTGCCTGAGCAGGTGACAGCAGAAAATCCCAATTCTCCCATTTCCTGGAAAAAAAACCAAACCAAACCAAACCAGACAACAAATTAAAATACATTGTGTTCAGGTATGGAAACGTGAACGCATCTTGGCTTCATTTACACCAAGCCCTATGTTTCCAAGCTTTCAGCGCTGTATGCCACCATCCTCCATCAAAAGCGGCTCTCCTGGAGAGGCAGCAGCTGTTTCTCACCTGTTGTTCCTGCAGACTTCTCCTACTCAATGTGTAAGCCCAGCTGGGAGCAGAGAGACCAACATGCAAATCTTCACTTGCCTTCTCAAGGATTCATTTTGGACCAGACCAAACTTGCAGTCACTGCAGACTTTGAGTCTTAAGCACCAGCAGTCTCTGCTTTAAACCCCACGATTCACACCTTTCGGATCAGCCAGGTCAGACGTTGGCTTCAAACACAGAGGGCAACAGCTGCCTCAGCTGCTGCTTCTGGGAGATACTGTTTAGAAAGTACAGAAACTGAAGCAGGAACCTCTGAAACAAAAGCTAGAAAGAGTACAAGGGAAGTAGCAAATCGCCTCTGTCTGTCACTCCGGCCCAGCAGGAGGCAGGCCCTGTGCCCACTGATGGGTTGTACTGGGACCAACCATTTGCCCTCTCTCCACTTTGCCCCTTTTATGAAGGAGGTCAGGCTGTTGTGAAGTAACTTGACAAGCTTTTAAATTCATATCTGTAGTATCTAAATGTTCAGACTTCCTGAGGGACTTGACTTTTTTTTGGAAAATGCACATTCTGTGCTAGTCTCCAGAAGCAGGCCTTTTCCAGTACCGTTGATGGATTTTGTACTGGAGTCACTGAATTCAATGAAAAAACAACCCTGGAATTAACAGATGGCACCCACAGCTCTCATTTATCCTCGATGGCTGCTCGAAATGCTGGACTAGGGTTGCAGCCTTGTGCCCCACCTCTCCACAGATGCTTTGGCAGCCGATGGCACAATCCGCACCAGTACAAGGAGAAAGAGCCCCTTCCCCCAAATAGAATCTGGAGCCTAAGGGTTAAAACCCCCGTGCTGGGAGCTGATTAACAGTTCCTGGCACAGAACTATAGAAGAAGTGGGCACTAGTTTCCCTATACATCCAGCTGTGGTTTTGAGTACAGGGAGAGGCTGTGCTTTGTGAGTGTATCGGTAATGACAGGTCACAGGCCCATGTGGAGCACACACACCACCGTGTACTTTTCAGGCAATTTAATACAGAATAAATGCTCATATCAAGTACCTCAAAAAAGGCTTCAAACAAAAAGCAGACCTCAAGCTGCTCAGCTGTGAAAAGATGGAGGGAAAGAGGAATACCTGAATTCTACATCTGAGTCCAGAGAGGGAAACGCTCCCTGGCTCCCCATCTGAGCTGCGTGGCAGATTCCCACTGGAAGAAAACCTGCACAACCTCCCCAGTGAGAAGGGAAGAAACCATTTTGTCTTTAGGGGAATCTAAGGAACACAGCAGCCCCATTGTTGCTGGCACTCTAGGGAACATTACCAGCCAGACTGGGTGAGGCCAAGCCTTGCAAGCACCAGGAGGCTCTGGGGGATGGCACGCTCAGAAAAGGGGGCCCAAAATAGTACCAGAGTCCTCTCTGGGTCTGGGCATCAAGTCATCACTACAGGTAACTCCCACATTGACCATCAACCTAAAGATACCTGAAAGCTAATAAAACATCAAGCTTTAATGAGATAAAGTCAAATCACTTTGATGACAGGATACTCAATTTTGAGTGGCACTAAGGCACAGTACCTTTTCAAAACTCTCTGCCAATCTCCCCCCCTAGGTATCAAAAACAAAGGGGAACTATTAAAAGGGAAATTGGATTGTTTTGTTTATTTATTTGGAGTTCTTCTATTAAGATAACAGGCATAGTCATCAAAGCCAAAAGCATTTACTGGCACTTCAGGAAGTGCTTAAAATAGGAGCATTTCCTCCATTAGGAGTCTGAAGTCAGACTTCATGGTTTAAAGAAAATCTTCTACTCCTGCTTCATTATCAACTACCTGAACTGGAATAAATGATGCTTTTGTCCAGTGTATCAACAGACATCCTGCAGCCCTTCCTATGGATCTGTTGAAACAATCAGTGAAACATAAACGTTATAACTTTGAGCCAATTGTTAACACTGCTACTTTATAGTTAATATACAATAAAGGCACAGAAATGTAATGCCAGAGAAGTGCCCACAGTGAAACCCCAAAACCAGCAAATAGAAGTTTCAGTATTTTATTAAAATAGCATATTCAACCACTGTAACCAATAATACATTAACTTTATTCCCAGAGTACGCACAACACAGTAGTGATTCAAAATATCCTTATCCATGGTAATCAATGAAAATATCTCAAATTCAAGTGTACAACTAAAACTAAACCTTTGAAAAAAAAAATCTCTCCTTTAAAGAATACATAAAGCTCTCATACAGAATTCTTTTAAAGTCCTCTATATTTAGATGTCAGTGTCTCATCTGACAATACCACATTTTTTTTTCTTATGCATAGTAGAACTTCTCATATTTTATAGTACCCATTTTATAAATAAATTGGCATTTTCCATCCCGTTTGTGTTTATCTTCAGCTTCACAAAGAAACCAGTAAATAAAACTGTCAAGGACAGTCACAACAAAATGATCTCACAGCAAGATATAAAACTTGGAAGATACTAAAAGATGCTTCTACTCTATTTTACATAAAAAGACAGATTTAAAAAGTGCAAGGCAAGATTTGCAGGGGAAGGGGAATATTTGTTTTGTTATTTTTAGGCACATCCACTTCTTTAAAGCAAGCTTCAGAATGAAATTCCAGTTTGTTCTTCATGATACCTGTTTCAAAGTCTCTCTCTCTCAAAAAAAAAACCAAACCCAAAACAAGAAGAAAACAAAATTACATCCGTCAAATGTCAAGCAGAGAACTTCCTGTCCAACTAATAGTCTTCAGTTATGTCTTGTTCTTCCTTTTTTCATCCTTGCAGGTTTTGGTTTGGGAATGTACTGATTGTTCGCCTGATACTCGAGTTCTTTCCGGAAGTAATGAATTGCTTTATTCAAACCTTCTTCCAATGGGACCTGTTCCCAAAAGCGAGGAGAGAATCCTATCACTCTTGTGTTCACATCAGCTCTTTTCACAACAGTATCTTTTTAAACACAGCTATCACAGGACTGCTAGGAACTCTCACTCTGAGCCAATACAAGCATTAACAGCACCACATGCTGGTTACACCTCTGCACTGCTAATGCACTTTACCTTTTACACACCAGATAGATTTTCCAACCTAGTAAGTCAAAAAACCCAGCAAATTTGTAGCTCATCAGATGGCTGTGACTGGGTTGTTTGGTGTCAAAACAGACTTACGTAACTCTACTTGCAATTCACAATACACAGAGAGGTAAGCACACAGAAATTTAATCCCCTTCTGTTTTTAATAATTAAAGATCCTCTATCACATGGTATATACCACAGAAAAGCATAGAGGTGGTGGTTGGTTTTGTTGTTTGTTTTGTTTTTTGGGGGTTTTTTTAGGTTTTATTTCTTCAGTGCTCCACAGAAAAAGCTAATGCAATTTATCACCCAGTATCTCACTTGATATTCTTAAATCCTCTGCAAATAATTGTAATTCTTCATTTTCTGTGCCTGTATTTAAACACTATTATTTGTAGACAGGAACAACAGAAACACTTATCTACATTTCCCAGGACCCATATGGCTCTGAAATGCTTGCCGATGCCATCATCGATACAGGAAGGTAAAACAGCAGCACAAAATCTACTTGCCTTGATGCACCAACACTGTACTGCTACTTGAGAGTAAATTTTGGTATTGAACGTGTCAAAAACAGAAGGTCAGAAGTATAAAAGTTAATTGTTTTAAACCTTCTGTGACTGTAACACTTGCTGTTGTCCTTGCGCTTTCAGGCACAGTCTATTCATATCCAGTGCCTCAGTGAATCCTTGCAGAATGGTGTGGAGCTACCTTCTTCTATTAATAGGCTTACATTTGCTAGATAGATTCACAAGTTCCCTGGAAAGATTTTTGCCTGCATATCTAAAAAAGCCTACAAGCCACTGTGCTAGCTAGAATGGGGAGCTGGCTAAGAAAGTCACACCCTTTCTGGGGATAAAGTAGACCCTCCCGCCCCAATCCAACCAGGTCTTCTCACCAGTTGTGCCTGGTTATACACTTGAACAGTTATCTTCACCAAAAAGGCTCAGAAAGATGAAAACAGCCACCATGCACATTCTGCATTCTTGCATACTAGCTGGACAGAACAACCAGAACCTTGACACCACCTCAGGTGGCTGGTAACTAAGCTGTAGAGGTGGACAGGCCTTATTGTTGGTGGTCAGGTGTCGGACTAACCCTGAGCACAGTCTGAGCTTATCAACACACAGAACAAGCTCTGAACATCTCTACGTACGATACCTGTGGTCCAAAAATAAGGGCTTCTTAGTCTGGTTTACTTCAGTTCACCAGAACAAAAAAACCCCAAAACACAAGATCAAAATGTGTTGTGTCTCTGGCTAGCTTCTGTTTTGCCTGATCTTCATATAATTCCCTCTAAACAAACTCTAAAAATCAGAACACTTTTCTGGTGCTCAGATTTCTCTCTGTTAATCCAAAATACTTTTTGCTTACAATGATGTTAGAGATGATCTTAAGAACTGTCTTGCTGCAAAGATTTTCTACAAATATTTTTTTAAAAGCAATTTTTTTTCCTTCAATGATGCATGTCACCACAGCAAAACCAAGAGGAATGAGGATTGCAGCAACAGCAGACTCACCAGCTCCTGTAACTACGTACTATGTATTTCAAAGGATTCATCAGGCTTACAGAAAGGTAGATACTTCCTAATAGGTATGTGAAGAAGTTAGAATACTTATCTTTAAAAAGTTTTTTCTACTTAATTCTATCACAAATGCTAACATGTTCTTCTGCATGGCAGAGGCCATAGAGTCTTCCCCAGCAGTTCTTTAGTCATGAGCTAGGGTGACATATGAGAGACAGCCTTTTAACCAACTGTCTGGAGGTTGTGTTAAACAGGTATTCTGGTAACTGAAACGTGTTGTTATCACGTGGTCCTCTCCCAGTCCCTCTGCCTCCCTGTGTTTTCCCACACAACAACAGTAACACAGCTGAACGTACCACAGGTTCCCAGCCAAGCAGTAACTTGGCTTTTCTGATGTCAGGTTTTCGTTTCTGAGGGTCATCCTGTGCTTCTGAGAGAAACTGGATTTCACTCCCACTGCCTGTTAAGACAAGAGACTGCATTATAATCCCCAATTCAGTATGTTTTGCATTTACGTCTTTCCCACCTCTTGAAGCATTAAGTCTTTCTGAAAGCTTTGTGCTTCACAGTTCTGCCACTGAAATGCTTTCCACGGACACAGCTACACTGTGGTGACAGCTGGGTGAGCCACCTGTCCCACGGCAACAGGGATCCACAAAGCATCTTACAAAGCTTTCAGCATGGATTCACAAGAAGGAAGTTCTGCTTCCCCAGTCTAATAACCTTCTATGATGAAATTACTGCCTCAGTAGCCAAAGGCAGAGCAGTGGGTATCATCTCCCTCGTCTTCACTGAGGCTTCTGACACTGTCACCTCTAACACCCTTACTGAGGGCTGGATGAGCAGTTGAGGTGGATTGAAAACCGGCTGCGTGGTCAGGCCCAGAGGGTGGTGATCAGTGACATCAACTCCAGTTGGAGGCTGGTAACTAGTGGTGTAGCCCAGGGGTCAATACTGAGTTGCTGATACACCAGAGAGCTGTGCTGCCATCCAGAGGGGCCTCAAGAAAGCAGGCTGGAGAGAAGTGCAACGCCCTTCACCTAGGGAGGAACAACCCCATGGCATCAGGACATGCTGGGGGTCAATCAGCTGGAAAGCAGCTTGGCAAAAAAGGATCTGTGAGTCCTGGTGGACACCAAGCTGAATATGAGCCAACCATGTGCCCTTGTCACAAAGAAGGCAAATTAGCAGGAGTGCTGCCAGCAGGTCAATGGAGGTGATCTTCCCCCTCTACTCAGCACTGGTGAGATGTATCTGGAGGGCTGGGTCCAGTTCTGGGCTCCCATGTACCAGAGAGAGATGGACATACTGGAGAGAGTACAGTGAATGGCCACGAAGATGACTAAGGGACTGCAGCATCTCTCCCATGAGGACAGGCTGAGAGAGCTGGGACTGTTCAGCCTGGAGAAGGCTCAGGGGGATTTTATCCATGTGTATAAACACCTGACAGAGTAAAGAGGAGGGAGCCAGGATCTTTTCAGTGGTGCCCAGTGACAGGACAAGAGGCAGTGGGCACAACCTGAAACACATGAGGTTCCCTCTGAACAGGAGGAAACACTGTTCTACTGTGAGAGCGATGCAGAGCTGGCACAGGTTGCGGTCTCCATCCTTGGAGATACTCAAAAGCTGTCTGGACATGGTCCTAGGCCCCTGATGGCTGTAGGTGGCCCTGCTCGAGCAGAAGGTTTGAAATAAATGACCTCCAGAGGTCCCTTCCAACCTCAGCCACTCATTCTTGTTAGCACTTATGCACTGAAAAATGACTTCACTTTCTCTTTGGCCACACTCTCCAATCTGATTTAAACAGCCACCATAGGACTTGCCTTTCCTCATGACAATGTGCAGAAACAGGACACTTTTTCTAACCAAATCCAGCAAATAGTTTACATGCCATGATACTACGGGACTTTATGGAGGTAGGACTAAATCTCCTCTCTGGGCAGGCTGAAACAGCTTGAGTTGTTTCTGCACAAAAAGAAAAATGGAGGTAACAATTACTCTATGTGCCTGACGGGTTTGGTGCTGTGATTTTCATTTCCCTTCCCTGATCTGTGGATACGTAGAAGTTTTCCAGAGGGGACAGTCCTCTATTAGAGATATCACAGGCATCAGCTTCTGTACTTGTATGTTTGAACTTGTCTTTTTCAGAACCCTCAAGAAGCGCTTCTGGAATCTATGGACTAAAAACCTTTGGATAATGGCATCAGTATGTTTCATCTCACTAGGAAGCTGCACTAGAAGACTAAGCACAGCCCTTTGCTTCCCTTGTTGAGGGCTCTGATCTTCTACAAGTATCAGAACAAAAATGAAGAGAAAAGCAGTGTTTTCTTCACAGCCACATACAAGAGAGGTGCTGGCAGCCCTCGCAAGAGTCACTGCTACCCCTGGGAAAAGTAGAGAAAGATTGTCACCGCAGCACGAGGGTTTTCATGGTAGCTGAAGGAGAACAGCCTCCTTAATTGGGAAGAACCACCTTGCTGAAGCATCTGTATTTCAGCTAAGATGTTATGCAAGACATTTTCTTTCACACGTTTTACATTTCGTTTATGGTCCTTGAGCCAAAACAAAGCTAAAATAAATGCAAAATAACGTGTACAGATTGCACAGATACACAGAAAGAAGGGATTGATTCTACTGCTCACGCAGCATTTTACATACAATTTACAGGGTTTGGATTATCTTATAAATAACCAGCTAATCAACAGAACTCAGAGAGTTGTGATCAGTGGCACAGAGTCCAGTTGGAGGCCTGTAACCAGTGGCGTTCCCCAGGGGTCAGTGCTGGGTCCAGTGTTATTCCACATCTTCATCAATGACCTGGATGCAGGAACTGAGTGTACCCTCAGCAGGTTTGGTGATGATATGAAACTGGGAGGAGTGGCTGATACACCAGAAGGCTGTGCTGCCA
>WUAM01000281.1:3398565-3415876 GCA_024336885.1 Actenoides hombroni
AAAAAAAAAAAGAAAAAAGAAAAAAGAAAAAAAAGCCCCAGTACAGAAATTCCAGCACACTCCCCCAGCCTCCCAAGTTATGAAATATAATTAATCAGAACACTAGACAGCACCTTCCATTCAGTGAAGGTATAACTGATGCCTGACCTAATTTAAAATAAGGCAGCTTGGGTCCTGGTAACAGTTTGTCCAGACAGTACAAGTCTCAACCTCAACTTATTAAGATTTTCTGCATCTCTGTGACTGGAGTGTAAACAAACCTGGAGATTCAAATCACCCATGGGAAATACATATTCCACACAACAGCATAATAAGAGACCAGTCTAACAAAACTAAACACACCATTTTCATGCGAGTAGACTAGACCAAAACCCAGGATTCTTAATTTACCAATTATTCCTAGCACAAGAGTACAGGAAGAGAATAGAGAACTGCAGCTGTAACAGATTGTAAGTGCAAAGGCCAAATGTATCATCCACCAGGGCTTCTTTTTTTCTCTACCTTTTTCTACTTCAGTTTATTTTGGTCTTAAATGACTTGTGGCTTGCTGTCTATTCATCCAGCAGTCAGGTTTATTTATTTTATCTTCAGCTATGTACCCATTTTCATAAACTGGTCTATCTCCAGAACAAGCACAGCAGTCATTTCTATCAAGGTAGTTCAGAAGACACACAGAGGTATGAAAAATGGTATTTGATACAAATAGGAATACAAGCACACAGGACTTCACTCAACTTTGGTTTTGTAACAGACCATCAGGAAAGTTATCTCTCTATTTCCAAACTTCAGAGCTCAGCTCATCCCAGGAAATTCAAAGAACTAAATAAAGCCCTCAATCACCAGGACACCAGAATCAGTCTTAAATATGAAACCTAAAAATGTCAAGATAGTAGTTGATTAACGTTGGTAATCATGAAAACCCTAATTTGAAACCAGCTTTAAGCATATAAATATTGCAAAGCTCACTGCAGGAGACAGAATGTTAAAGTTGGAGATATTACAGGGAATAAAGATTTATTTTTTAAAATTAAATTATAATAAAAATAAACCAATAAAAACTGGACTCATTTTCAAAGGCAGGACCCAATATTCAACAAACCTCAACCTGCAAGCCTTTCATAACACAACTACTGTAAAGAGAGAAGTATCTTTCTGGCTCCTATGTAACATAAATCACAGCTTACAAAAACCCCTCACGGATAAGCAAATGCCAAAAAAAATTAAGCATAAGATCAAATGAGAGATAGCAATGCTTAAGAAAGAACAAATCCCCTACACCAAGGTCATCCAAGAAAAGCAGTCAAAAAAGGTGATGTAAGAATTAGAATGGCAGGATAGAAGAAAGGGAAAGTAATTCCTTCTTTGTGTTTCAGAAGAGGCTTGGTTTTTTAAGAAGATTCACCACTGAAACCTGAAAGGGCCTGGAAAAGACAAGGCTAGCTGCCTCTTCTCACAGAGGACAAAATTGTATGGCATAAGGCTGTCTTGCCCTAGAAGAGATCATTATTGGTTAAATGGTACACTCAAACCAACATTTTTCTTTTAACTCTTTTCTCAGGTGGTGTTAAACAGTAGAAAATGACAGCAGTACAAAATCAAGCTGCATTTTGTAACCAGTGTACAGGTTACTGTTAGCCCTCTGTTGGGTTTAACTTTCACATTATCCAAGACCTAATGAACTTTTGTCCTGCAGTTTTAAATTAATTCTCCTGGCAAAATCAGGGTAGAAGTATCCTTGACTTTCTAATGAAAAAGACAAAAACCCCAAACTTGCCCAAATTTTTCATATTCTCCATTTAAATATAACTGTACTTGCTTAAACAGCACAAGCTGTATATGAGTTTCAACTAGTAGGAAAAAATATCAAACATGAAGTTATCACCTGCTCTCAACTAGCTGGGAACACTGAAATGTTAAAGGAATGTGTTCCCTGTTGAAGAATTCCCAAATTTCATTTGCCAAAGCAAGCACACAATCCTTTTCTTCCTGATCTCACTAATAAAAATAAAGCAGAACAGTTCAGGTGACTGTATGTAAGTGGCTTGATTTATCCATGTGGAATGTACCTATTACTTTTCAATAATCTTTTAAGGAATGAAAAAAAATGAGTAGTTAAAAGCCTTCAAAACACAATCATCTCCTTGATATTAAAACATTACACCCTTTTCATGATAGGCACTTGTGATAAAGCTTTAGAAATACTGGCAAAGTTAGCAATATTTAACCTACTTGCTTTCTGAATCGTTAGTGAAGTGTGCTTGCACATACAGTCATGTTTTTTTCTAGATTTACTGCTGGTTTTAAGTCTGCTGGGCAAAGTCATAGGGCCTGTGAACAGGTACAGGCTCATCTGTTAGGAGACATGTCGAAGTTTACCCCATGCTGCATCTTTACATCAGTGCCTCAATGCAAGAAATCCTGCAGAATAATTTATGATGACATTTTGTTCACTGTTTAAGTCTACAATGTCAACAGAGACCAAAACAAGGAGAAATTACTTCGCATCAAACCTCATCACACAGAGCAATTAACTATCAGTATAAACAGAGGATCAGCTTCGAAGGCAACCTGCAGGACTCCATCACCCCAGGTTTGACTCTCTTGACAGAGGAATGATATTTGACAGTTAGTATGCTCAAGCAGATGCTACAGAATATATCTACTTCTTATATGCTGCCATGCTCTCTTTGGTCTATGGCTGTTTATCTCTAGAGCAGAGATGACCAGCTGCCTACAAGATGTCAAAACAGCCCGGGAAGCCAGAGACAGAGAGACAGCCTTGGCAGAGCTGGAACGCTGGCGAGAATTTATTGCCACATGAAAACGTGCAGAGAAATACAATTTCATGTAGCAGACTGTCTACTATTTCCTCTCAAATCAACAGAAATTGATATTTCCATTCACTGCTGATTCTTGTGCAGCATCAAAGGAAAGCTTTGCACAGAAGACACCTATAGGAGCAATGTAAATTGTATCCAAAGAAGGCCTGACACAGCGAGTGCTGGAGGAAGCAAGCTCCCAGCTCAGGCCCAATTCACAGAATGGTAGGGGTCAGAGAGGACCTCTGCAGATCATCGAGTCCAACCCACCTGCCAAAGCAGAACCACCCAGGGCAGGCCACCCAGGAATGCACCCAGGCGGGTTCTGAAAGGCTCTAAAGAAGGGGCCTCCAGACCCTCTCTGGGCAGCCTGTTCCAAGCTCCACTGCCCTCCCAGGAAAGGTTTTCCTCATGTTGGGGTGGAACTTCCTGTGTTTCAGTTCGTGTCCCGTGTCCCTTGTCCCATCACTGGGCACTGTTGAACAGAGACCACCCCCATCCTCTGGACCCCTGGCCTTTAGGTATTTAGATTCAAAGCCCCCACTGCCAATGCAACTGAAACTTTTGGGATTCTGTCTGCAGTATGAAGACAGTTAATTGTTCTGTGCGACAAAGTGTGACGTGGAGTAATTTCTCCTTACTCTGGTCACTGCTGACATTGCAAACGTAAGCAGTGAATCAAATTAACCACATTGTTTTGCAGGATCTCTTGTATTGAAGCAATACAGCAAAAGATGTAGCATGGGGTAAAATTTATTTGGTCTGTTGAATTTGGACATGCCTTCTACAGAGGAGCCCTTAATATTCATATTATGACAGCCTCAAGTTATGCCTCTGAACGTAAGCATCCCCTCCCCACAGCACAAAAACGAAGAAAAAGGGTAGGCTGGAAGCTGACAAAAGAAACGTTCAGAGAAGTCATTGCCGGTTGCTTGCAGGCAGCAGGTAAAACAAACACTGGCTCAAAAAAATGAACAAAGGAACAGCTCAAGTCACCTGCAGCCAACTCAGCACTGAACTCTGGCCTGCGTTTTATGCCATCTCTTTTTCCCTATTCCTTCACAGCCCCTTCTAAATCTAGTTTTCAACCAGCTCTGGTGGAATTTTTGCAGAGTGAAAAAGTCACTTCAAGAGCACTGTGGTTTGTCAGTAATTCACTGCCCAATCCTAGTCTGTGAAAGCAGAAGTGAACACTTTCCTGCCTCCTTCTCTGGCTACTTCATTTCTGCTGGTTTTTGAATACCTGCTGACCTGACAGGCAGCAGCTCCTCTAGGAGCAGTTCCTTTAATGGCATGTGGCAATTCAGATGACCAGGACCAAAAACTACCTTTGCTTTTGCTGCATCAAATTACAGCCAGGCCTGTGATTATCCAAGTGCTTGTATCGTTGTTAGCTAGAAACAAACACAAGCAAAATACAAAACCCCAAAGGTTCCTTATAATCTTCAAATTGTAGTGCAGTGGACAAAGGAAAAAAGAAAGCAAACTCCTAGTCCTTTCTTTTCCCAGCTGGTAATTGCTTAAATAAAACAAAGCTGAGGGAAAGAGAAGGTTTTTCTTGCCAGAGAGACAGTCTTGCTTGTCCAAGTCTGATGTGCCTCAATGTTTTTTTTCCCACATGCACAAAGGCAAAAATAGACTTCAGTGATGTGTAGGTTCAGCAAGAGCAGAACTAGGAGATGAGATGAAAGATGAGGCATTTGCCAACTGTCGGATGGTCATCTTCTAGATCAAAGGGTCAGGCAGCCAGGCACCTCCACCACCTTTTTCTCTTGCCCAGGAAGAAATCTTTAATTGGTTTGAAGCTTGGTACTCTAAAACACATCACTGGTTTTCAAAACATTTAGAGAACATTGGCCATTTCACAAGGGTGGAAAGACAAGTTTCTGCTCCCAATTGGTCACATATAAGCCATCAAGCTACAAATGTTGAGACAAGTACACTCATTTTTCCTTCCAACTTCCCTCTTTTAACTGTCAGGCCTAAAAAAGACATACTTTTTGTGTCAGAATTTCAACAGGCCAGCCAAACATGCCAGGCAAAGCCATCAACTTAGCTTGGCTGACAACCTTGTGCACTCTAGCACAAAACAGTTATTTAAGATGGCAGGTAACTTAAACTCTCTTCATACTAGAGCTGTGGAAAACTATCCTACCTACAGCTTTTCAGAGAATTAACTGTTTGGGACAGCCTCTACTGCAGGATAACAACAAATGCATCTTGTAACTGATGTCCACAACTCTTCCTTTTTGATGAGGTAAAGAAAACAAGTTTTACAACATTTGATTGCACCCACTAAGAAGCCTTGAGATTGTTTTGCAATTAAGCCATAGTGCAATTACTTGAAAATTACTGTGTGCAAAGGTTGTGCAATGCTTTGTGTAGATAAGGACCACAGAAGAACAAATTATAACAAAACTGTACAAGTTTGCCATGGTACCAGAAAGGACTAAATGGTTCACTGAGTCCACTAAGCACCCGCATCCATCACTGCACTCGCTAGTCGGGAAGTACTAAAGAGAAAAGCTTTGATCAGAAGCATACAAACATGCTTCTATACATTAAACATATGGACTCTTCTTGTAAAGAATGGCTACGTCAATGCCATTACCACAGGTCAGGCCAGAGGAGCTGACACTGGGAAGCAAGACGCTTCTATTGCACCGAGTTAAAAAAAAAAACCCAATTAATTTCCCTAATGTTAAAAATGTTGCCTGTAACTTAAGGCAAACCAGAATAACTTTATACAGATATAACATATTGCTCGTACTGGTGAGTTTTGGAGAGCTTCAGAGACCCCGGCACCACTTTACATGGCTCTGAACAAACAAAATTAAGTAGCATGTGTTATCTTTTGCCTTGCCATAACTTCCCCTTAGCATTCAACTGAAACCCATCAAGTTGGATGTAGTAAGTATCTGGCAGAGGGAATGGAGACTGGGGAGGGGGGCAGAGAATCCAAGACAGAAGTATCAAAGCTAGAAAAGCAATGTATTGAAGGCACTCAAAAAATTAGAAGCTGTATTTGTATGTGCCTTAAGTTAACCTGTGAAAATACATGGAGACTGCACAATTCTGGGATACTGTAGAACAGCGTTTACTGAAGTGTTACCTCGACTTCTGGAAGGCTGTTATTCTCAAGGAGGCTACAGGGTATTCTTCTGGCCAATTTCGTGAGACTGTTGGTTTTAGCCTTACAGTCAATTCAGAGCCACAAGCCAAAGGCCTTAAAAATAAAAGCATTTTTAGTCCCAGTCAAACCAATGATCTATTAAAGGTCTCTAATTAATGTTATTTTATATACCCGTGTGCCTGTTACTAACAACTTCATACCTTCTGAAAACTCTGAAAGCCAATCTCCTTTTCATGATGTATGCTACGTGCTTACAGCACCTCTTCCAACTTCTAAAATGTGGTTTTATTCTACCATTTTGGAAGTTTTCCAGTGAAAGCCAGAAGAGTCCAAGCTACCTCTGCATTCACAGAGTCACTGAAAATGCAGCTGACATTTAAGAAATGTTTTGCCAGAAACCAGATTGCTGGCATTAAGAATAAAGTAAAAAAAACACAAAGCAAAACTGAACGACTTTATTTAACTGACCTTCACACCAACTATTTCAATTAATCTCACAAGTGATATACCACATACGAACACTTTTCTTCTCTGTCACTTCATATTACATTAGTAAGGCAGTACTCTTCAAAAGGTCTGGATTTTAGAGCATCAGGATGGAACTACTCCTCACTACTGTGCCCAAAAAGAAAGAACATATTTTGCCTTCAGCTGCCAGACTGCAAATGTAGTAGTCTTGTACTGGTATTTTACCAAAAGCTCCTGTTTAAGCAGTGAAACGTTGGAGGCCATCAACAAAATTCCTACTTTGCAACTATGCTCCTTTGGTTCAAAACTAACGTGGGCAGTGCCATGTAATTAAGATGGAAAGAAAAGTAAAAATCTTCGTGTGACTACAAGCATGACCCTTGAGGATGACTGTGAGCATCCCTCCAGGGGAAGAGGATCTTGTAAGCTACATCATTGTTTTTATATTATGACAGAGCATTCAAAACATATTGTGCATTTGTGATTAGGGAAAGGAAAACAGTTCAGCTGAGTCAACTGTTCCCGCTATTAGTTGTAAATCTGTGGCATTTTCAGACCTGTTTTTGTTTCAAACTTGTGAAAGGAGTAGTAAAAACAAAAAACAATTAACGTGGAAGAAACCAAAGGCCTAAATGTGTGTGAAACAGTTCAGCTGAGGAAGACACCTTTCAGATGCAAGAGATGGCAGGGAGTAAAGGGAAGATGTGTGTATTACCTTATAAAAGATTGTTTTAAGGCTTCCAAAGGTTGCTGAGGAAGCAGGAAGAAGAAACACCAGTGGGAGAAGGACAGAGGTTGTGCATACCTGTCTGGTGTTTTCTACCACCTTTATCAACTGCGGTAGCTACTGTTGACAGGAAGGTGTGTGCACCCAATGGCAGTTAACAACCAGACTTCAAGACTGAAAAGTACTACTTGTGTTTTTTAGGAGTCCAGTTTGTGGTCAGACTGCCATTTTATGACATCACCTTGAAGTGGCTTGTATTTTTGTGTATTGGTTTTGGGGGGCAATATGGTTTGGGTTTTTTTGATGTTGTTCATTGTTTTACACACATACTCAAACCCAGTATTTCCCAGTAGAAATACAGACTTCAGTGGCTTTAAATTATTTAAAAATAAAACTTATTTTTTACTAGAAGCACACAGTCTATTCTAATAGGTGGGTATAAACAAGACAGCAATAATCCTTCAGTCACTACATAAACTAAGTACTTCTGACCTACATTTATTTAATCTAAAATTTCATTTGGTAGTTTTTAATGCAATTCTATTTATTCCTTTTGAAGTGGGGTAGGCTGCAGTGACATCAGGTCAAGCATTCATTCTCATTCGTTCTCTAATATCTGTGTGTCTGTATACTGTGGTTTGCAGGAACATGAACCAGTGCTCTCAAGTAACCACCTTCAGGAGTTTGCAATCTTAAAAACATTTAGAGAATGAGAGACAGAAAATAAGCAAGGATGGATCTCTATACTTTTTTGCTGATAACATAAAAAAGAGTAATAAGAGTTTCTTTTCTCTATACACCAGCCTTCAGAGAAGAAAATTGTCTTCTTGTACCAAAACAAGTCCCGTTAGTGGATTAAAACTTGGCGTAAGCATTAGGCTGAAATGAAAATATCTTTAAAAATCCCAAAATGTTAAAAACACAGAACTCGAGTACATTAGAAAAATGGGTTAATAGAACTATTATGCAAAGTTTTGAAAATTTTCAGACTTTTTTTTGTACTTCTTACTCTTTTCAAGATTCCTAAACTACCTTCATTCCATTAAAGAATTCAAAGCCTTTGTTTTCCTGCTTCAAAAAGCCAAAGTGAAAGTTACGTTCTTCTGAGTTCTCTACTGATATCTCGAACCAAAGGAAATCCTAGTGGAGGAGGAGAAAGTCATTCAGCAGCACTACAGCCAACTGTAGCTATCACAGGGCTAAGAAATAAAACATGTGTTTAGGTGATCTATGATCTATTAGTATCTCTGACCAATCTAGAGCAAGATCCAAGAATGCTGAGTGCCACTTCGTGTCATCGATCAAAAGATAATGACTCAGAGAAGGCAGATGGTGCGTAGGCATCACCTCACTGTGAAGGTAAGGAAAAAACAGAAAAAACCCAACATGCAGCAAGACATTTAGTGAGCACTACCCATCTTGAGACTAAACTCATTTTCCATATCAAAAGCACTGTTCTTTCTAGATCAGAAATGAGGTCTCTTTCAGAAATAAAACACTGATTATTCTCCCTGGAATTTAGGTGTTGAACAACCTCATATGACCTTGTTTAAACAGGACAGCAAATAAACAGGAATTCTGTAGATACAGACCTTCTTTTGTCATGACTTTACAGTCATTCCAACTTCTATTTACAACTAAAAAGGTGAAACTGGGATTAAGTATTTATCCATATGCCAACTTGCTAATCTGTTACAGTAAGTACCCCTCATTGCCTCATCTTTTCTTCCCCTCACCCCCCTCCATGTTGAATTATAAACTGCAATTAAATTACTTATGTTCCTATACTAGCATATCAAGGTTAATTTTAACATTTAGAGATGCCAACTTTAATTTACACTGTTGAAGGATGAGAAGACATTTAATAAACAGTGAATAACATGTCAGAATTTGTTGTCAGTACAAAATGGGAAATTGGTGTCTTAATTACATAGAACATGGAAGAGGTAGCTGAAGGATCTCAGAATTCCCATTCATTAGTGCCTACTAACAGGGCAACAGTATTAGCAATGATGTTAATTCTGAGAGGGTCTCAAGTGTAATCAGTCAGAAAGAAGGTGAAACAGGGGAAAGATTAGGAAGCTGGCAAGCTGAATTCACTAAGGTATAAACTACCAGCCCCTGAAGCCAACTAGTAAGATCCTAGTCCCATTACCCTGTCAGCTGAATCAGAAGTTTGAAGTAAAACAACAGGCAATAACTGAAACAGTGCATTGTCAGAGCAGAGAAGGAGCATGTGTCTGCACGACTGTTCCAGCAGTATTGTCAGGAATTCAAAACAAGCAATAATAGAAGACATGCAATTGCTACAGATTTGCCCTATTAAATTCCATCCGTTAGAATTCAGCAAGAATATAAACATACCACCTCAGATATTTTTGTTTGTTTGTTTAAACTGCATTGCCACAGAGTTTTAAAGGGGTGGAGAAAACCCACGAGAACTGCAGCGTAATTTGAGTAACAGTTTTTCACTGATTCACTATATACTTCCAAAGAAGTCTATAACTACAGGGCTATATCTGTTTCTTTGTCTAGTGTTTTTTTTCATTTCTTCTTGGTTGAAAACTGGGAAAATCCAGTGTTGCCATTTTCCTATTCTACAGGCTGCAGAATGCTTGTACCTCGAGTCGGAGCAATGTTTTCCACAGAAGACACTGAAGGCAACTAAAGAAAGTGAGCTGACTTGCCCCGAAATACACTTCTCAGTTCATGACATATCTAGACCACAGCCTCTGTGTGCATAAGCCTGAGCAGGCACACCGGGATGTGGGACAATAATAGGACAGAGACTGCCCCATTGCCATCTTTTCTCACAAAATTAAGTCACCTTAGGAAGTTTTTAAGATTTCCTTCCTCCAATCCATTCAGAAAGGAAGAACTGATTCCAAAGACAAAAGTGCTTTGAACTTCATTCCACACTGGTCACAGAAAATATGCCAATAATAAACAAAGAGTCCAGGTATTAAACCAATCCAGCAATAAGTGCATAAATTTAACTTCCATACCTACTTACAAGGGTAAAGCACAACAGAGTGCAGATACCAAAGCAGAGATTACTCACCTTCAATGTACAGGGGCTCAACGACATCGTGATTTATCAGTTCGAAGTTCTCATGACCAATCCAATGCTCCACATTTCTTTTCCTGCCCGTAAAGAAGTTGTCCACAACTGTAACCTCATGGCCATCCATCATTAGTTTGTCAGTAAGATGAGAACCCACAAACCCTGCTCCTCCAGTTATCTGCGTTAGGACAGTTGGTATAAATTTCTTTTTCTTTTTACAGAAACACCAGACAAAGTCTACAAACATGAAGATAGAAGAACAGTAGCTTTCAGATCTTTGCTTACTCCAAGGGAAACAGCTCCATTTCCACGCTTAATATTTTTTCTCCCCAATATTTACAGCATTTAAAATTTCTGAGACATGCTTGACATGTTTCAGCACTGTCAGGCTAGAAGTTCAGCTAACTGTTCACATCAACAAAATCTCTTTTTCAGATTAGATTATTTTCCTTTTTTTTCCTTCAAATTGGATTGTGCCCTTTTATATGACAGCAAGGCCTAAAAAGACCAAAAAAGGTAAGAGGAAAATTCTCTGCAATTCCCATTTCTCTGAAAAAAAGATGACAGAATATCAGGTTATTTTCATGTAGATTTATAATATCAGACATGTCAAATCCAGCTTTTGTCTGGTTTAAATGGAAGACATGTTGGGTGTTCCAACTACCACAAATTCTTTTACCTTTCAGAGAAGAAAGGAAGGAAGGGTATTTAGATGAAATCAAGTCATTGAAGACTTCTCACTTGAGTTATCTGCTAAAACCAAAATTATTCCTTTTGTGTTTTAACACATCCCATAGCCCGTATCATTCCAGCCTGAAGCAGTCAGGCAGTTGGACTAGATGACCATTTTAGGTCCCTTCCAACTATCCTATACCTTTAGCTCCAGCATCCAGCATCTGCCTATTCTGGAACTTTACCATGTTTTAAGGAAAGAAAACATTTAAAACCTTGTACTCTTGTTCCACTGCAGATGTAGAAGCAGCAAGGAGTTATTTTTTCCCTTTCTTCACCTCAGCCTTTAACACCAAAGAAACAAATAAAAAATTCCCTAACTCAGTATTGAAGCAGTCAACACCGTAAGTAGTAGAACTGCAAGTTGTGTGACACATCCAGACAGACCTATATACGGAAGCAATTGTTTTCTCTCCACTTCATAAGCTGTTTTCAAGAACAGACACAGACATCACAGACCACCACTCTCAAAGAATGAAGGCTCTTGTAAAAGCCCCATGTAGCATCACCTGTATTAGCTGACTGTATGATCAAAGATGTGCTTTTAAAGCGATTCAGCTGTTGATCTCCAATCTTCAGCTACAGCGACACCACAAAGGGACTGGTGTAATTATGGAGCAGGAATTTAATGAACTCATGGAAACAGTAATAAAGTGCCGTGTGGGGAAGGATGTAGATGCAGGAAGTTCTTTCACTTTGGACTAGTCTAAGCCTAAATGTTTATCCAGTTTACTCCCCCATTATCCACTACTGAAAACAGCTAGAATTTTTTTTTTTTACCTTTCTTTAAATTAGGAAAGACAGGCAAACCTGAAAGGAAAAAAAACCGAGCTAACTACATCTGTTTTCTTCTGTAAAAACTTGAATGTCCACTTCTTGTATTCTCACACTTGTTTTTCTTACTAAAAATGCAGGGCCACCAGCGTGTCAAAGACATTTTAAGTACCAGTTAATAAAAGAATCATTTATTTGGCCTATTTAGTATTCTTTTGGGTTTGTCAGGGCTTCCTTGTAGCAGATTTAGCACATAGCAGATACTATGTGATTCAGTTACTTGACAAACCTGAAGGAGAAGAGTAGTAGTACTAACTGAGGGAGAACAGCCCTCTGCCAGGTACCATCACACACCAAGGGAAAAATTAGTATGTGTGGAAAACCTACTGCCAGAAGCTTATCCTGACTTGGAAGTAAGCTGCAGCCTTGCTGAATGTTCCAAGGGTTTTTCCCTTCTCATTCAGCTGAGGCCCAAAGAAATCCCCTGCTGCTACATCTACTTCCAGGATTCCAGAGCAGACAAAAATCAATGCTCGCAGTATGTGTTTGGTGCAGGAAAAGAAAGTCTCTTCCTTCCCATCTCCCTTTTGGAAAAAAACATGACCAAACCAGGCACTGCTTACAGTACTCTTCTATGCTATATGCAAGCAAAAAAAGATCAAAAAAAGCACAAACCAATTTTGTCCGGAAAGAAGATTCCAATTACTTGAAACCTGTAAGTAGTTTTTATGATAAATCTACATTAGCTTTATTAACATATCACTTCCATAGGTATTAGATAAAGAACCACTTGGAAAAGGAGCTGAATTTCCCCTGGAAAAGTAAACAACTGGTAAAGTATTTTTTTTTTAATCATTACTTGAGGCTGCATTAAAAAATGAAAATATGATTTATCACTGAATCTCTCTGTATGACCTTCCTGTAATCATTCCTAAAAGCAAAGTCAATATACTGCATTTTATAATATGACTTCCTGCAAATCACAATGACGTTAATCTACAAAATCATATACTGTACATGAATCGTTTCCATATCAGAACTGAAGCACCAGCATCTGGGGCTTAAGTAGGCATTATTTAATAAGACATCATTAATAAATATATTTCATTATTTAGCAGTGCCAATATAACCCTCAGCATCTACTAAAAGGCACAACTATTACTGATAATTTCCTCCACTAAAGGCATGGAGAAGTTTGTGTATTTGTTACACAAGTTCATTTCTGCTATCTGCAATCAAATCCACAACATCTAATGACCCACATGGAAACTGTGTTTTTTTCTTTTATGCTTTTATTAGTCTACCATATTCAATTCAGAAAAAAACCCCAACACAACATATAGAACAAATGTCAACACTCTTCCATAACATTAAGAGAATTCCTCCTCTTGCATACAAAAGCCTGTGGCCTAGTCACTTCAGAGAACTGAGCAAACAGATGAATGGTGCACAACAGGACAAAGACCTGAGCTCTTTTTAATTAAGGTGCCAGAGTACCTAGTCTCAGCTGAAACACTACCCTGCCAGCCACGAGCTCCAAATAGATGGAGGATAATAAAAATAACTGCTAGAACTGTCGGCTGGTTAGGTCTGTTGTGGCTATCTCCAGGTTGCAGCTGGAGATTGCATTTCGAGGGGAAAAAAAATTTAACAATCAGAATTCAGAATAGATTCTAAGAAAATACAAAGCAAATCTTCTATCAAAGTTCACTTGACTCAAAAATTATTGAGAAATTTCCAAGTGTCATGCAAGGCCTACACAAGGCCTTTATACGCTGACGTCAGCTACTCCAAAGAACACAAATTATTATTTCCTGTAGGATTATGACAGCAGCACTGGAACAGAACAGTCCACTTGAGCAGGGGGCTTGTGAATGAATGCACATCCGAGGTCACACTCGACTAGTCCCTTACCCCAACAGAGAGGCAACTGAACAAGTCACTTATCTTTTTGTCTGGCTTTCTCTTCAGAAACTTAAACTCTACAGTTAAACTTTAAACTCTACTTTAAACTGAAACCAAAAAGGCTGTCACCTCCAGGTCAGCAGAAAACACTCCTATAGCAACTACCTGCTGTCTCTGTTGAACCAGTAGATTTCCACAAAATACCCATTATCTTCCAGTGGCAAAGTCTAAAATTTAAAGAGCTGCATAGCCTATTAACAGCCTGCCCTGATACGTTTCTTGAAAGCACCTTCTCACTTATATAGAAAACATGACATTAAGGTAAATTTATTGCCCTTGCACACATAGAATCATAGAACAGTAGGGGTTGGAAGGGACCTCTGAAGATCATTGAGTCCAACCCCACTGCCAGGCCTACCCAGGGCAGGCCACACAGGAACAGATCCTGGCAGGTTTTGAGAGTCTCTAGAGAAGAAGACTCCACAACCTCTCTGGGCAGCCTCTTCCAGGCTCTGTCACCCTCACAGGAAAGAAGTTCTTCCTCATGTTGAGGTGGAACTTCCCATGTTCCAGCTTGCTACCATTACCTCATCCTATCACAGGGCACCACTGAAAAAGAGACTGGCCCCTTCTACTTGACACCTACCCTTCAAATATTTGTAAACATGACTTAGAAATTTTCAGATTTCAGCCTCTCTCTGATATTTTTCTCAGCATATCTCCCATCTTCAGCAAGGGAACAGAGAGCCTACAGGTCTATCTCCTTCAGACTATCATAAAAAAATGACAGGATAATATCGGAGAACTAATTTGCTAATTATTCTTCGTGAAGTTTTGCAGTAGCAACGAAGACTGTTGTCCAATAATGCAGTAAAACCAACGTGTTTTTATTTGCACCTTTCCTGTGTTTTTGAAGTCAAAGCAAAACACACCACATGATAAGTTAGGCATTTTAGCAGGGATTTGTCCAGTTCATACTCTGTATTTATGCATCTCAAGTAGCTATACTTCCTCTGCCCCTTCAAAACATGGGGACAATTTTTTTTTCACCCAGGACAGACAAAACCAAGGGAAAATTTAGGACACAGCTAATTTCAAAACTGTTTGTAGACAAAACTGGAAAGCTTATGTTGCTGCACAGTTCTCTGATGTTAAGAATGCCTGGGACAACTACTTGCCCTAGTTTAACCTACCCTCTCTTCCACACTAAAATGCCTATGATGCTTCAAAATACCAGATAAAAAAAACCAAACAAAGAATATAATAGAGAGATGAACATTCCCTCAGTCTAATTAACTGGTCCTTCTTAACAATGCTGCAGAGCTGTTGATTTTCTAGCCTTGTGACTAGTATTTTGTCCAATTTGGTCACACAAGCTTTCTGTCAAGATGTACCTAAAAGGTTTCCCAGTTTTTGCAATTTTAAAGCCATCCAGGAGCACGCACAAAGACCCTTTGGCAACGTACTCCTGAGATGTTACAAGCAGTAACAGCAGCTTATTTGGCAAGTCAAACCTCCACACCATAGCCTGAGTCTATTATCCATACGCCAAGTTTGAGCACATCAACACAGAGTAAGCGAAGCACTACTCTAAACCTTGTGTGGCACACAAAACATCCAAGGCAATTTCTTCATTCCTGCTCATGCCTTTAATTAATCCTTGAAGATTGATTACACTCTACAGAATTATTTTTTTTTTTGTATTTCCCAAAACCAACCCCTGAGTAAATATCAACTTATACCAACTTACCAGGATTCTTTTACGATCCTTTTCTGATAAAAATTTCACTGGTGGGTATTTCTGGGTGAAACTATAGAACATTTCAAAACAAAGAAGAGAAACGACATAAGTTTCAGCCTTGCTTTTTCTTTCACTTATCTGTCTCCGAAATACAAGAAACTACTCTGACAACCTCCTGTTCTTAAAGTTCTCCTAAGAGTACATTTAGTCTTTTTTTTTCTAAAGAAGAATCTGGGCCATCATGAGAAAGTGCCTATGCTTTGTAAAAACACTGTGAGAAATATAAAAATTGATCTGAGAAAAGTGCTTTTAAAATTCCTGATTAACTGATTTTCTAGAATATATTCACTTGACTTCTATCTTTTAAGAGCAGAATTGATGCCATGCCTGACATTAGAAGAGATGAGCAGCAATTGGACTTTTTTTAAAAAAAACAACCCAAGTTTTAAAAAGCAAACCACCTTATCAAAAGTTCTGGAAAAGAAAGCACGTTCTGTTGACTTACCACAGTGACTTCAAACATTTATCTTTAAATTTTCAATGTGAAGTTTACAATATAAAGTTTTAACTGTCCTTTAAAGTTTCACAGTAATCAACATGAAGTTTATAACCAGAATGTTGAAGAAGCTCTTTCAAAATTATTTCAAACTCCTCCAAAGGGAGGTGGGAAAGAAGGTGTGAATTTTATTTTATTTATTAATTTCAGTAATTATCACTGTAGTCTTGGCAATATTTTACTAGATCAGGTCTTTAATCAATATCAGTGTGATGCTGGGCAGAAATGAAACTACGGTTACTCTTCTCCTGCTAAGTCCACATGCTAGAGTTGCAATTGCATGTAGCATACAGGAGGCACATAAGCCGGGAGTTCACACTGAGTTTACCTTTTCATCTGCTCACAAATTGATTCTGACTGAACTGACCCTACACCTCTGATCTTGAAGCACCTCCTCTGCTTCTAGCCTGCAGCACTGGCTCAACAGCAATTCTTCAGAGGCAAAGTACAGATGCTTTTGTACTTGTGTCAACCTTTCATCCCTGAGTGAAAGCTGTTTTGAGTTTCCTGGAGAGGGGAAATACCACAGTGAAATGTTCCAGTGTTACCCACGCAGAGACACTGTGATCTACCAACACCTGCCTTGTATCACTACATGGGTCACTAACAGTAATCCTATTTCTATAAGCTGAAGCAGTGAGAAACAGCAGCGCATCAGTACAACGCAGGCATGGAAAGCAGAGCCTTCCTGTGAAAGAAAGGCAAATCCACCAATAACAGTAAGAGGTTTACAGAGTTAAAAAAACCCCAAAAGTTAAGTGCCAAATAACTTGATGCAGGGTAAATGTCAGTCTCCTCTATTTATAAGGCCACTATTTTAAGGTCATAGTAATCCAGCATGGAGTCATATTGCTTGCCAAAGGGACTTCCCAACCATTTTGTTCCTTACACAAGTACCAGCTTAGAGGCAGTGGGCAGGAGTCCAGAACTGATCCAGATGAATGTTCATCTTTTGGCAACAACGCTGAGTTTATCTTGACCTAACACTTGTTTTGATGACTACACAGCAATGCTTTTGCTGTGCAAATTACTAATAAAATCTTTCCAGCTTTAGCTTCCTTTAAACAGTCTCTTGTCATGAGACTAGCATTAAAGAATTCTTGTTTTTCCTGCTTCCCCAAAGCACGACAATGGCTTGCTTTCAGGTTTTATCAGTTTATGAGGTAAAAACCAGCCCCTGACAATAGAGAGTACGCTTTGCAAGCAGGATCAGCCTTCAGGCATATGACAGTGAGTAGTTATTTACTGTCACTTTACATAGATATAAAATTCAAAAATTAATTGCAACAATCCACATGCTGTTGAACCAGCAGAGGTAAATGGCTACACTATTATAAAAGCCCATATTTTGTGGGAGTGTAATGCCCAGATCAGCTCATACTGAGGTAGAAT